>KK116754.1:295339-323738 GCA_000611955.2 Stegodyphus mimosarum
ACACGAAATTCAACAATTTTAGCAATTAAATGGGCATAATTCTCCAACGGGGCAACGTACAGTCATGAAAGTAGGTTCATAAGAAGGGTAAATTTTTTCTCTTTAAGAGGTATAAATTTCAACCATGTGAATAAAAAGGAAGTATTTTTAAATTTCAAATATTACGCAGAAACAACCGATTTCCCATTGTCTCCTTCTCCCGAAGGCTTATTACCAACGAACGCGTAACGTAAGAATGAGAACTCTGTTTAACTCGCATACAAATAATTGATTTAATAAACATAAGCAATACAATTCGTGAAGAAAAATTTAGAATAAGCATAAATTAATGCATATAATTTACTCACTCAATAATTAATTAACAAATAACTGCAATTAACTACACATTAATCCATAATTCTAAACTAACCAAAAAATCACTACATAACATCTCTAGCGAAATGTAAAATGCACAATGTTATTGTAGAATGCACAATGCAAAAATGCACAATGTTATTGTAGTTCAAATTTGCTCTCTTACTTAGAGACAGAATGTTGTGGATATTTATTTACGCATAATTTTGTAATATTCGACAGTGTGGTATGCTTTAATATTTAATATTTTCAAGTTTGATTTTGCACAGGTTTTTGATCGCTATTGCGAAAACAAATTCGAAACCTGTACAGCATGTAATTAAATAACAGTTGTAAGGCATTATCATAGCACAGAAATTTTAAGGAAATTTAAAATTTAACTTGTTATCTCCTAATTATACTGCAAGCATAGAAGTCTCCTCATTCCATTTATCTATCGAGATCCAATTAGACAAACTGCTTTTATATGGAATATCTGCGTGATTATCTTAAGCATGTTAAACACGAAAACATACATTTCCATATAGCTTATTTTACTGCAATTCTAAAGGAACTAGCTGTGTGTATTAAATATGTAAGGCAAAAAATTTGAAATAGCCATGGCAGCTATAATGGAAAGTGTTATTTTTCCATGCAAATAAATAAATATTGTAGCCAGTCTGCTTGGTGCAAAAGCATTTTTTGATATATATGGATATAAAGCATGCATGTTTATTAAATAAACAAACACAAAATCATTCGCTTATGAACATTTGCCTGTGAATCCACAGGAAAAATATCTGCATCTAACTCATTGACAATTTTAAAACATATGATAATAATAGCAAATTTAAAAAAAAATGAAAAAACTTCCGCCAATAGAAAATTTCATTTTCTTATCATGTTGTTATCAAAGTACTGAATAAGAAAGACTTCAAACTATGTGTATGGGTTAAATCCTTGAGGGAGTAAATATTGTTGCAAAGAAGGTGAATTGTATTCAGTACAGCTGTTTCAAAGAATGCTATTGCAGAGTTTTGAGAAGAGGAGGATATAATTTGGAGTAAGAATGACTTCCAACCTAAATGAATTCGTGGAATTAAAAGTTAGATGTTTTCTTTTTCTGTAGTCATTTGAAGCCACGATTTGGAAGTGAAAATCGAAGGCTTAAGTAAATTACTTACAAAGTAATTTACTTAAGCCTTAAGTACTTATTTACTTTAGTTGAAATACAATTGATCTTGTGTTCCTTTTAGTAGTAAATATGGCTCCCGCGAAACGAAACAAACACAGTATACTGGTTTCAACACAGTACTGTTTCAAAGCCATTCATTTTGTGAAAGAAAAATAGAAATCGTGCTGCAGCAAGGCTGTTTGATGCTGGTGGAAAGATATGATACTTCGATACTATTGTTATTATTCTGGCATGCAGCGGGGAATTTCTGTCCTTGTTCTTTCCAGATTCTTGAGTGAATCCCAAACTGGGCTTGACGCCTGAGAAAGCAAGCCCATAAATAGTATTATCCAGATGAGATTTAAGCTGAGGTGGGAATGGTGGAAAGATGGAACGGATGATGATAATTATTTATTTATGGATCAGAATAACAGCGGTGGTGAAGCGGAAACAGTATTCGACGATGTGTCTGAAAATATAACGGAAAACGAAAATAACGAACTTTTCAAGTTATCCGATAATGAAAATTTTTAAATTCATAAGGAATGTTATTTCTTTTAAATAAACAACATTTAAGTACATATAGAAATCTAATTTTTTATGCCCATTTTAAAATCTATCATTTTTATATCCGGCGTATAACGCGCACTCGTAAATTTCTATTTTATTTGTTGTATTGAAAGTGCGCGTTATAAGCTGTAATATACGATATGTTTTACCTGGCGAAATAATATTTCTATTAACTTTTCCTCAGTGAATTATGAATATGAGTAACTTCTCACAGAAAGTTTGTCACGAAGACGTTATGAATATGTTTCAATTCCGAATGTCCAGTTGTAATATGTAACATGTAACAGTAACATATGTAATTTATAACAGTTGTAATACGTAATATGGAACAGTTGTTATATATAACAGTATCGTAGAAATTTCTTCATTCACCGTTAGAAAGTTCTCCACGAAGGTATTCCTCCCCATGAACAAAGAGCCTTCCCCACGGAATTAACCAACTTTATGGTTTACTAAATGACTGGAGTTTTATATCAATTTATAATACAATCATTTTTATTTTTATATTAACAGCAATTTTGCATCGTTGTTTGCAAAGCTTTTTAGGACAGACCGGTGATGCCAAATGCAATAAAACTAGCGTTACAGTTATTTGTAATGCAATTTAAGTCTTTTGCAAGTAAAAATTGTTTTCAGCTCTGGGCTAATAAACTAAAATTAAAAAAAAAGACTCCATTACATTTTTGCACTTAAGACTTAGTTTGGTTTCATACCCCAAATTTTGGTGCAGAATGCAATCTAAGATAAGAATAAGAACACCTTTTATTATTTTCAGATATAAGGCAAAGAATACCTATTTATTCTATTAGCCATGTATGAAATATTATAATGATTCAGAAAAAGTGAGAATGGCAATAGATAAAAACAAAAATCCATTACTTATATGGAAATAATATTGATAGATGTAGTAGACGTATGTACTGAGAAATACATCTCCAGCCGAATATTCTAACAATAGATTATATTAATCATCTAAAATTACGATTACACTAGCAAAATGTTCAAGTACGAGGGTTGTGGTTATATGAGTGGTTGTACGAACGGTCTAAACATAGCGAACTGCTGAAAGAAAATAAAATTTCGAAAGAATACATTTAATAAAGCAGAGAACGATAATTTGAGATAATAATGATGAAATACGAGACAAAGAATGTTATTTGAGACATAAATTCCTTTACTGTAGCCAAAATGGTGCAGTCTCAAGTATCTGAAGCTGCAATGAGTAAATAAATTTTTTTCCTGCTAACTGGAAGATATGTTTCATGTGTAACACCGAAAAACTGAGCTTTTATAACTTGTAACAGAGTTATGCATGTATCTTCCAGCAAAAAGAAATTCGGATTATAAAAGACAGCGGTTCTCAGTATTTTCAGACGCATATACTACTTTCACCATGCTTCAGATCATTCCCCCACTCCTCCTTTCCGAAACTCGAAAGAAACATATATAAATTCCACTAAATTTAGATTAATTTTTAACTTACTTTATAAATTAAACAACCCAAAATGTCGATAATATTAATAAATATGAAAGTTGTGTTTTATGTTTATAAACTAAATACTCAACTGATAAATAAAAGTTTGACCGGATTTCCCCCCCCTGAAACTATGAAATTCTCTTCCCCCCAGCTGAGAGTTGAAATTGTGGAGGCTGAAAGAACCTCAAAAAAGCAAAACTGTAGAAATTCATTAAAAGAGATGATTTTACATTTAAAAAATGAAATAATAATTTTTCGCAAAATCAAAAGCCATGCTTTTTGTTGAAGAGTGTGTAAGGTTTAGCCTAAGTTTATTAACAATTATTTTAAGTTTTGTATCTTTCCCATCTTATTCTAATTTCAGCTTACAATTTCCTGTTAGAATGTAAATTCAGAAACGCAGTCAACGCAAATGAGAAAAAGTACTATTCAAGTCGTGACTTCAACGACTTCAAGAGAGTGAGTCTGATTCCCTGACTAGCGCACGTTTACCTTCTGGTTACGTCTCTCTTAGCTGTTACTACGGTCGGCCATATCTTAGGTCCTTGCTTGGCTTCGTCGACTTAATTAATACTTAGGGGCCAACTAGTTAGATTCTGATAGCTTCGACTATACCTTTTAAATAACTTAGTTAAGCTAGTTTTAGTATAAATTACTATTATTTTAAGTTCAAGCCCGAGTTGCGGCTTTGTGTAAAGTTCCAATTAGGAACTGATTGTAAATATACTGAAAAATAAAGGTTTATAAACCCCTCCTTAAGTCTTAGGTGTTCTGTTCACACACTTAAGCGATTATTCGCTTGTTAGTGTTCGTGGGGTGCTAAGTTAGAACTTTAGATTTTAATAGCAAAACCCCATAGGTGAAATTTGTGCATTTATATATATATATAAATTTAACAAATACAATATTATTATCTCATTCATATAAAGCAAATTAAAATGTTAAATTATGTAAATTCAATCGCAAACAAAATAAAATGATTAGTTACTGCTCCGAACTAATTTGCAATATCATTCAAATTCAGAAAACATAAGTAAATAAAGTGCAAGCATATAAATACATGAAAAAATATAATACAAACCAAAAATTTTATCTTAGAAACCTTAAAAATGTTTTTAAAACTAAATTTAACTTGCATAAAGTGAATAATTGTTGAGCAGGCAGGAGACAGATCTTTTCAAGGAGACATTGACCCCAAACCTAACTCTTCAATCACTAAATTCGTGTTTCGTTATCATATGAGCATAGGTAAGAATTACACAAAACCGAAAATGATTAATCATTAATTAAAGCAAATTTAAAAATTACTAATAAAATTATTAATTAAAAGTACATAGCCAAAGTAATTTAGAATCCCAAACCTATATAGGTATTTTCCCGACACGAATTATCCCTGCAAACTAAAATAAACTAAAAAACCTAATTCTAAACATCATAAAAGTAGCAAGAATAGTAAATGAAAAATAAATAAATACAACCTAAATTAATAAATAACACATCGGCAAAAAATAAAAAATGCAAGTAAATAGTTAGTTCGATTTGCTCCTTTTATTAACTATTTTTTAATTTGTTTTATATGAATATTGTATTGATTAAATTCATATTTTATTCCTTGCAGCATTACCGCAAGAGAATCATTTAATTTAATTTTAATGATTAGTTTCTAGTAAAACAATAGACATAGTAATACAAGTATTTAGATGACTTAAGGATAACCATGGAAATTATGTGATTAAATTTAATTACTCAAAACATCTGCAGATAAACACAGCATTCCGCTTTACGCGTTCAGTCTAATTTTATTCCTTTGTTTCCTTATTTTTAATGCCTAAATAATACAAAATCTGGAAAGAGTACCTGAAACTTCGAATCTCATAGAATTTGAAAAGGATTCGAGAACCGAGAGCTCAAATCTTTGAGCATTTTCTATCTGATTCAAATCTTAATTAAAAAGAAATCGTTAGATGTTTTAAGTCAAAATTTAGAAAGCTTAGTTTTATTGATGTCCAGTAAAATCATTGCTTGCTATCCAGAAAAGAATGCGATTTCTGCAATTTCAGTTGACCTTGATCTCGGCGGCCTTGAGTACCACGCCCTTAATTTTGTGGAGAAAATTTAGCATTGCAAGTTCGATGGTTTTCTAATGTCAACTTTCGAAAGTTAATGTTAACTCTTCTCCATCTCCTCTACACTTGCTCTGGTTTTAAAACATTTTGGAAAATATAAAACAACTGAGTTACTACTTATAAACTACTGAACAACTTAAGATTAACTAACACTTACTTAATTACTACTTATAAACAACTGAATTACTACTTATAGACAACTGAAAAACTTACTTATGAACAGCTAAATCAAATATTTTTTCCCGTATTATATTAAGGAAACGAACTTTTGGTATCTAGAGTTTTAATTATAAATTTTATTTACTAAATTTAATTTATGTCTTTTTCAGTAAATATTGGAGAATTAAAAAAATACCGTTAAATTTCTTTTCTATAAAACGCATATTTCAAATTTTGCTTAAATTTTAAACATGAGTTTACCTTTTTTTGTTATTATATGAAGGAATTGAAATAATTTTTAAGAATTCGGATTTGAGACAATTTAGAATTCCTCTCACTTCTGTATCAAACTGTTTTTCTCGATTTATATCTTATCAGAGTTCAGTATAGATTTATTCCCATACAAGATGTAAAAAGAGATGTCATTTATTGAAAACACATTGCTTTATTATTTTAAATCAATATTAAAATGTTTTAGAACAAAATTACCTTAATGTTCGAAGTTAACGATAGTTATTGAGAAATTTTCCCAATTTTTAAAAATTTTTCCTTCGAATTTTATGTTTCATATCGAAGGTAAAATCGATTTCAGTAATAAAACCAAATTGGCAATATGATTATTTTCGTATACACGCTTTTCAATATTTTTTGTTATTTATTTATGTGTTTTCTGCATGAAAATGCAGGCCAGAAATACTGACAGGATAAATTATTATATGCTTAAACAAATATGAAAACAAATTGTATGAAATTATGTGAGTTATTTATTAGAGTTACTTACTCATATAATTAACCTTATTATTAGAGTTACTAAAGACACTATTTATTTACTGATACAGAATATTGAAAAATTCAAGATAGTGATTTAAAATACTTTTTTAAAATCTAACATTTAGATAATCTAAAATTCTTGTTAGTTAATATCTAATAGCAGTGTAAGTTTTGTGCTAATAAATTTAACATAACTTTTTTATAGCTAAGTGTTAAATAATTCATTCAGATAACGATAAAAGCATGATTCATCAAACGCTCATATTTAAATGTACAAAGCATCTCAAAATTTCATTTTCTTTGATTCTCCTCATCTGTAAATATTGTTATTAGAATTTAAAATTGTCTCAAATCCGAAAAACGACGAATTGGCGAATTTATTTATGGTAGCATAAAAAGCTTACATTATTACATTTCTAGTTAGCCTCCTAGCTGGCATAATGGCTAGCGACGCTGAATACCGTACTGATAAGTACGGGTTCGAATTCCGGAGAAAGCATGGATGTTTGTTTGTAAGCGTATAGTACCCGTGCGGCAAGGGGGCACTCAAAATACATGGCCAGCCGAAAGTCTTCTCAAGAGGTTGGTAGTAAGGGAAGAGAGGATCCTTGGATCGCCTCCATAGGGCGTTCTTCCTCAAAATTGGGACGAATAGCTGATGCGATGAGACTATACTTGCACGATTAATGGTAAAGTTATGCTGTCCCGCCCACTTTTACCCGTACCCTATAACTGTTACATTTACAGCTAACAGGATTCCATTTTTTATTGCAAACTTTATTGCAAAGGAAATTACGTCTCAGCCGTAAAGGATTAAATATTTTACATGTATCTGAATTGTAATAGAAATGTTACTATTCTCTTGTCTTTCTGACCTGCATAAAGCTAAAATTAGTACAAAAATTTATTTGTATATTCTCCATAAAAATGAGTAGTATTTTTCACTCTTTTTATGCTTGCTCTCTTTTCTAACTATATTAATAAAATTTACGACTATATACATATGCTGTCAACGCCTTTCATACCTTTAGAAAAAAATAGTTTCGTATCTATAATAGACAACTCTTTACTTAACATTAACTATAAAGTTATATTTTTGTAACAAAAGAAATAACTTTTCTTCCTAGATCAGCTCATTTTTATCTCCCTCTTAAAGCTTGGATACTTTTTGCAGTTTTTTAGCTGAATTATAAGTAATTAAAGCGGCAAATTACATATATTCCCAATAATATTGTTTCAAAAGAATATAGTAAAGTTAAATTACATTTAAACAATTCTCTTGCACTATTGCTGCAAGGAATGAAATTTGAATTTAACAAAATTTCTATTCGTAAAAAGCAATTTAAAAAATTTAATTATAGAAATAAGTTTAAAAGAAATTATAAATAATTTATATTGCTGCGAACTAATCTACAATATCATTTAAATTCTGAGAACATAAGTAAATCAAGTGCAAGTAGCAAAATCTATTAACAAATATAAAATTGTAATAAATTTTTTAAATCCTAAAAATAAAAAATATGCATAAGTGAATAATTGTTGAGCTGGGCAGAAGACAGACTTATCAAGGGGAAGTTGCCCTCAAACCTAACTTTTCAATTATTCAATTCGTGGTTCGTCATTTATGTAGGCAAGTGTAAAATTCGAAACCAAAAGTAAAACCAAATGATGTGACCTACCAAAAGTAATTCAAACAAGTGGAACTTTTAGAAAAGTACAAATCAAAGCCAATACAAAATACCCTTTATAATACCAATTTTTTAGAAAACCAATTTAATTTAGAAACTCTTGCCCACAAAAAACTTCCCCGACACGATTATGCATATAAACAAAAAAGATACAGAAACTATTAACATACTAAAAATAAACTAGAAACTAAATTAAATAGTACTAAAATAATATAATAAAGGAAAGTAAAAAGTAAGTTTTAAATTAAATTAATTAATTTACCATTATTTCTATTGGAGTGTGAACAAGTAGCAAGTCAGATTAAGTGATGTAAAGTAGTGTTCCTTCTATTTATAAAAGAGGGCGTTAATAAAAGGTAAAATTGAGTGATAAGCTGCTGTATGTAAGAACCATTTAAAAAAAACTAGTATTTAAAATTATTATGCTGCAAACTATATGTAATGTAAAAAGTGTGTTCTGTAGCTAAAAATGTTTTTAAATTTAACTGTGTAGTAATGTAAAAATGTGTGTGAAAATGTGTAACAATGTATAAATTATGGAAAAACAAACTGTTGTAATGTGAAAAATGGTTGCAAATTGCTAAGGACTGTAATAATTTTTTTAGTAAATTTAAGAAGTATTTTTGAATTTAAATTAGAAAAATTTAAAAAAAAATTATGAAAGTAAAAAGTATTGTAATATTTAATTACATTAAAACTGAATTTAAGATGTGAAACAAAGCTTACTAAATACTGCCCAAAAAGTTAAGGAAAAAGAGAAAAAGATTAAAATTTTCACACAATTCGGGCTATAATTGAGACTTTTGAAAAGAGTTGGCCCTTTATTTGTAAAAGGAAAGAATCCAGGATTAAATATACATTTTTACAAATATTTACAAGAAATATTTACAAGATAATCCCTTAACTCTTCAAAATCCTTCATTACCTTCCAGTTAAGGTTTAAGGTAATGTTATCATACTATAAAGAGTCAATAAATTATAAAGAAAAGTTAATGCCTTTCTTTTTAATATATAAATTAATAAATTGTGTTGGGACTTGGTTATTAACCTGAATATCAACTAGTTTTATTATTTCATCTTTTAAATCTTCTATTTCAGTACAAATGTTTTTTATTCTGATTAGTTGGCTATAAAAAGTGTTACCTATTGCTTTTCTAGAGATATTATAGCTCAAATTAATTAATTAGTTATTAAAATGGAAATTTCTTCTTTTATCATATAATTTAATTTTACTGTGTTTAATTATAAGTAGGTCAAGGTATTCAATAGTATCTTGATTAGTATTAGTTTTATTAAGTGTTAAAATATTTGGGTAAATTTTGAATTGCTCTAAAGCAGAATTATTATTGAAAGTTATATTATCATCAATGTATCTAAATGTATTCTCAAATAACTTTAATTCATTCATATTCAAACTAAGTTGGAATTTATATTCATATGCAAAAAGGAATAATAATATATACATATGCTGTCAACTTCCAAATATATATATACATATGCTGTCAACTCATTTCATACCTTTAGAAAAACATACTTTCATATTTATAGTAGACAGCTCTTTACTTACATTAATTAAAAAGTTATATTTTTGTAACAAAATAAATAACTTTTCGTTCTAGATCAGCTCATCTTTACCTCCCTCTTAAAGCTTGTACACTTTTTTAAGGTTTTTTAGCTGAATTATGAGTAATAAAAGCGACAAATTACATATATTCCCAATAATATATACATATGCTGTCAACTCATTTCACACCATTAGAAAAAAATAGTTTCATATTTATAGTAGACAACTCTTTACTTATTTTAACCATAAAGTTATATTTTTGTAACAAAATAAATAACTTTTCTTTCTAGATCAGCTCATTTCTACCTCCCTCTTAAAGCTTGTACACTTTTTTAAGGTTTTTTAGCTGAATTATGAGTAATTAAAGCGACAAATTACGTATATTCCCAATAATAAATACGTATGCTGTCAACTCATTTCATACATTTAGAAAAAAATAGTTTCATATTTATAGTAGACAACCCTTTACTTATTTTAACCATAAAGTTATATTTTTGTAACAAAATAAATAACTTTTCTTTCTAGATCAGCTCATTTCTACCTCCCTCTTAAAGCTTGTACACTTTTTTAAGGTTTCTTAGCTGAATTATGAGTAATTAAAGCGACAAGTTACGTATATTCCCAATAATATATACGTATGCTGTCAACTCATTTCATACCCTTAGAAAAAAATAGTTTCATATTTATAGTAGACAACTCTTTACTTACATTAACTATAAAGTTATATTTTTGTAACAAAATAAATAACTTTTCTTTCTAGATCAGCTCATTTCTACCTCCCTCGTAAAGCTTGTACACATTTTTAAGGTTTTTTTATGTGAATTATGAGTAATAAAAGCGACAAATTACGTATATTCCCAATAATATATACATATGCTGACAACTCATTTCATACCTTTAGAAAAAAATAATTTCATATTTATAGTAGAGAACTCTTTACTTATATTAACTATAAAGTTATATTTTTGTAACAAAATAAATAACTTTTCTTTCTAGATCAGCTCATTTTTACCTCCCTCTTAAAGCTTGTACACTTTTTTAAGGTTTTTTAGCTGAATTATGAGTAATTAAAGCGACAAATTACGTATATTCCCTATACTACATACATATGCTGTCAACTCATTTCATACATTTAGAAAAAAATAGTTTCATATTTATAGTAGACAAACCTTTACTGATTTTAACCATAAAGTTATATTTTTGTAATAAAATAAATAACTTTTCTTTCTAGATCATCTCATTTCTACCTCCCTCTTAAAGCTTGTACACTTTTTTAAGGTTTTTTAGCTGAATTATGAGTAATTAAAGCGACAAATTACGTATATTCCCAATAATATATACGTATGCTGTCAACTCATTTCATACCTTTAGAAAAAAATAGTTTCATATTTATAGTAGACAACTCTTTACTTACATTAACTATAAAGTTATATTTTTGTAACAAAATAAATAAATTTTCTTTCTAGATCAGCTCATTTCTACCTCCCTCTTAAAGCGTGTACACTTTTTTAAGGTTTTTTACCTGAATTATGAAGCTTGTACACTTTTTTAAGGTTTTTTACCTGAATTATGAGTAATAAAAGCGACAAATTACATATATTCCCAATAATATATACATATGCTGTCAACTCATTTCACACCATTAGAAAAAAATAGTTTCATATTTATAGTAGACAACTCTTTACTTATTTTAACCATAAAGTTATATTTTTGTAACAAAATAAATAACTTTTCTTTCTAGATCAGCTCATTTCTACCTCTCTCGTAAAGCTTGTACACATTTTTAAGGTTTTTTTACCTGAATTATGAGTAATAAAAGCGACAAATTACGTATATTCCCAATAATATATACATATGCTGTCAACTCATTTGATACCTTTAGAAAAAATAATTTCATATTTATAGTAGAGAACTCTTTACTTATATTAACTATAAAGTTATATTTTTGTAACAAAATAAATAACTTTTCTTTCTAGATCAGCTCATTTTACCTCCCTCTTAAAGCTAGTACACGTTTTTAAGGTTTTTTAGCTGAATTATGAGTAATTAAAGTGACAATTTACGTATATTCCCTATACTACATACATATGCTGTCAACTCATTTCATACCTTTAGAAAAAAATAGTTTCATATTTATAGTAGACAACTCTTTACTTACATTAATTATAAAGTTATATTTTTGTAACAAATAAATAACGTTTTTTCTAGATCAGCTCATTTTTACCTCAATCTTAAAGCCTGTACACTTTTTTAAGGTTTTTTAGCTGAATTATGAGTAATTAAAGCGACAAATTAAGTATATTCTCAATAATATATACATATGCTGTCAACTCATTTCATACCTTTAGAAACAAATAGTTTCATATTTATAGTAGACAACTCTTTACTTACATTAACTATAAAGTTATATTTTTTAAATAAATAATTTTTCTTCCTAAATCAGCTCATTTTTTACCTCCCTCTTAAAGCTTGTACACTTTTTTACAGTTTTTTAGCTGAATTATGTGTAATTAAAGTTGCAAATTACATACATTCCTAATAAATAAATTCCGTATTCTACATAAAAGTTAGGAGCATGTATGTTTTTTATACATTAAAACTTGCTGTCTTTTTCACTATACAAATAAAAAGAATAATCATATATACTATTCCCTTCATACCATATCCTTAGATAAAATTAATTTCGTAGTTATAGTATATAATCTTTATTTTTTTATAACCAAATAGTAAAAATGAGTAATTTTTATAATAAAATTTAAAAAAAAATCTTTACTGGGTCATCTCTTTTAATTATTTCCCTCTTGTTAATGCTACAACACTTGTTTTATAGTTTCTTAGCATAATTATAAATAATTAAAGTACTAATAATTAATTACACACATTTTATAAGTATTATATGAAAATAGAATAACATTGTGTTTCTTCCTCTTAAACTTGGTGCACGTTTCCTAAATTTCATTATTATAAATGCTTAGTAAATTCATAATATAAGACGAACTGATTAGAAGATTAATGCATTTCCGTATTATAGGCACGTTTTATGAAATCACGAACTTACCAGTCACAGCTGTGTCTTCGTCCAAATCCACGAGAACTCGGCCCGTTAGAAAGGAACCAGGAAAGTAGAGCAAACTTTCGTTATCTAACAAGATCAAAAACTTTCTTAATTTCTTCGCCATGGCAGCGATAACTGGCAAGGATTAAATCTTCAATTAATCCAAAATGGGATAACTAGTCACAACATCAAGCTATGGATGCCATCCAACAAATCACGGACAGCAGCTGTCGCACGAAAGTAAATGAAAACTGCATCGCTCATCAGTTAAGGTATGGTTGTAGGTGGGCTTACTTCATTCGAATGACCTCGACTCCCTTCGACAACCGGTCCTTCAGACATGACGTCACATAATTTTCTTTTCTTTTGCTGCTTATTTTTATTTGTTTGTTCTTTCCCTTTACTGTTGGCCAACTTATGCCTACTTGCGCGTGACGTTAACTGTTTTGAGTCTCATGCCTTGGCTTCTGCCACAGGCACGTTATCCGAAGCTAAATGTTCTTAACGGGACTTTACCTGGTCGTGGGAATGTTAACGACTCTTGTTTCGGGTCATGACATTTTCTCTTCGTATCAATGGATGCCTGCACTTTCATTTAGCCACTAATTTTAGCCCCGGGCGAAAAAAGAAACGCATGACATCGTTTTGCTGTGGAATCTCGCAAATTTAGCATGAGAACTAAGAGTCGTTAAACGCAGTAATGCTTCTTTCGAACACGCGAGAAAGAAGCGTGGCATCTTGCGTTGTAGCTTTAATAGTAGCATTTTACTATAGGGTAATCTTAGTTATTTCATTAAAAAAACGTGAATGATTATTTTGTATATATTACGTCTTTTAAATCCAAGTTAAAATCATCTATGTGTACTATATACCTATCCTGTAGACCTGTACATTCGTTCATATTTTTCTTTCATAAGATTTCAGTATTCGTTCAAAAGTTAAGCTTGATTTCTCGTCAGGGTTGTAAGCTTAACTTTAAAGTACATGGAACATTAAAATATAATGAAGAATGTATCAACTAAACGTTATTTATTGAATACATTGAAACAGCTTGTAAAATGTTTTTATATGTAGCCCCCCCCCACTGCAATACACGAGTTCGGACAACCAGGGTTTTAGTTTCATAAAGGTAAAAAGTGCTGACCCATCTTGTGGTCCTGCGTACTGACCGATCCTTGGATAACGCCAATAATCTTCTCATTAGATTTGGATCTCTTCCTTCCTAAAAATTCTTTACGTTGATCGAAAAGGTTAAAAAATCCGATGGTGCTAAATCTGGATTTTGGGAATGAGATAGGACATCCCCATTTGTGCTGTGTGACTGTAAATAATTTCGTCCCTCCTCCCTCTGGCTTCAGACATCAAAAGATGGAGAACTCACTTTATATTCCCCTTGTTGAATTTAATACTATCTTTAACTAATGTTTCCACCTAGTAACATTTTTAATAAGTTCCTTAGTGTTTTCTCGAACGCGATGCTCCGATCGGCATGAATTATTTCCTCAATAGGAGTCAGCTTGTCTTCATCGATTGAGATTCTAGGCAGACAACCATGTGGTTTATTTTGATCTGTCATATGACTTTCTTTAAATACACTGCCATCCAAAAGTTAAGGAACGGCATGTTTTTTGAGTCTAATTCGAGAATGAAGCAACATAGAAACAAGACATTTACAAGACATGTTCATTAAACAGTTCTTTAATGAATGCGACACATGATGTTTCTAAAGTTCAGCACAAGCATGAATTACAACAAAAAAATTGCATTCTAAGCAGAGAAATCCAGTCTTGGAGAAACAGTATATCACAGTTTTTTTCGGAAAAATGGGGTGGTAACATTACAAAAATGGGTTCTAATAAGGAATGTGTCTAACCCTAGCTGCAATACACTGGCGGCAGCGACGTTCGATGCTGTCAATTAAGTTGTCATTTAGTGAAATGGGAAGCAACGATCAGACACGGAGCAATCATTGTTCAAGCTCACATAACACACCTAACGATAAGCTACACGTAACGACCTTGGAGGAGGACTTAAAGCAGAAACCTGTCTCCCAAGGTAGTCCCAAAGATGCCCTATCGGACTCAGGTCTGAGGATTGAGCTGGCCTTTCCATCCGCTCCATACCGTGATCCTCAAGATATTCTCATCAACCAGAGCTCGGTGCGGTTGCGCACTGTCGTCCGTCAGAAGAAATCCAGGACCAATAGCAGCGGCATATGGGCGAATATATTGATCTCAGTGATCTCGTCTCGATATCTCACACCGGTCAAAGTTTCTCCATGGAATAAATGCAGATCAGTGTGACCACCGAGAAAGATCCCAGCTCAAACCACTATTCCACCACCTCTGTAGCTGTGTCCTTCCGCAAAGTGGGTTTGGTTGTATCTGGTCCATTGTTCCTTCTAGATTAGCTGACGACTTGAATCACTTTCCAATGTGAACCTGGACTCGTCTGTGAAGAAAACAGACCCCCATTGTTGGTCCAGGAGACATGTTCGCTTGTCCAACGCTTATCTTCTATATACAAAATCCTCGGATTCAAACTGATTCCATAATCGGTGGACCACACTACAAGAGACTTTGAGACGTCTAGCAGCATCATGTTGTGACATCCTTATTTCCATCCATCCAATTGCCTGCGACCTCAACGAATCGGGCAAACGACTTCTCTTGGACATTGATAGACTCTGCTGGATGTTGTCCACGAAACTGTAATAACAACTGAAGATCAACGTTCGTGGGAAAAAATTACAGTTTTTTCATTTTTTTCTCCAACTCCTATATAAGTATTCATTTCTATAAAATAAAAGTGGTAGCTATTGTTTTTTCATATATTTTCCGTAACTTCGTTACTGTCATGCATATTCGTTACTGTCATGAATATGAACTGTGAATTTAAACATTACTGACAATTTTGAAATCGTGAGCTTTGAAAAACATGCTGTTCTTTAACTTTTGGAGGGCAGTATAATTTGCACCAGTCTCACCACTGTAGATCGAGAGATCTCTGAACTCAGCCTCAAAGTTTAATATCTCGCATAAATCTGAGATGGATTCACGCATAAATATGAGATTCCTCGTATCTCGCATAAATCTGCAGTGGATTCTCGCATGAATATGAGATTTCTCGTATCTCGTATAAATCTGAGATGAAAAGACAGCTTCTTTGGTCAAACATTTAATGATGATTATCTGCGCAACTTTGTTTTCAACCTTCTTCTCCGACTTAATTTTGCAGCAGGATGTTGGAAAGAGAAGTTAACTCTGCAGTTGATAATTTCAAGCACGTATGTGTTTGCCCAATGAGTCATGGTTATTCTGAATGTATTAAAAGAACGTTGGGTTGCAAAATTATTGTCTATAGTTAAACTTCCATCGTATTTGCCAGGAAGAGAAAATTAACTCTAGAAATAAAAAGGAATTCAATAACTACACTCACGTTTGTGAAAATTGCAACACCATGAAGGACTTACGCGAGTGAGCTGAAATTTTCAGGAAATGCAAAGTAGCGCATGATATGCAAATGATTAGAATTGCAAATCCGTAGCGCATGCGTATGCTGAGCAGCGCCCTCTGAACGGCTGATGGATCCGAATAAATAGACGGCTGTAGCGAGGCGTGTATGGTTATCGGTGGTTATCTGCTAGTGGTAAACGTTAACTCAATCTGTACTTATGCCTCGTCGACGAAAGAGAGCGAGATTTGAACAACTTACAGAGTTTGAACGAGGGAGAATCATCGGCCTTCGTGAAGCTGGATTGTCGTATCGTGCAGTAGCCTCTCGTGTGCAGCGTAACAGCAGCACAGTGATGCGCGTTTGGAAGCAGTGGACGGACGAGTGTCGGACAACTCGGAAATCCGGGAGTGGACCCCGAAATGTGACGTCAGCTCGCGATGATAGACACCTGGTCCGCATGGCGCGGACGGACCGTACAGCTTCCTCTAGACAATTGGCAGCACTGTGGTCAATAGCTACAGGTGTTTCATTGTGTGCTTCATCAATTCGTAGACGTCTGCTGCAGTGTGGACTGCGCGCACGGACTCCTTTATACAGGATCCCCCTAACGCACGACCATCGCCGCCTGCGGCTACAATGGGCCAATCAGCATAGAGACTGGCGTGCTGATTGGCAGCATGTCGTGTTTTCTGACGAATCCCGCTTTAATTTGTGGTACCATGATGGCCGCATTCGTGTCAGACGCTATGCCGGTGAACGCCACCTTCCGGAGTGCATTATCGAACGCCACAGTGGACGAACACCCGGAGTTATGGTCTGGGGCGCCATAGCATATCATAGACGATCTCAATTGCTACGAATTGTGGGCAATCTGAACAGCAACCGGTATATCCGTGAAGTTCTACAGCCCGAAGCTGTTCCCTTCCTTCAAAGCTTGCCAGGCGCTGTATTTCAACAGGACAATGCCCGCCCTCATACTGCTCGGATTGTTAAATCCTTCTTTGCAGCGCAGCAGGTACAGCTTCTTCCTTGGCCTGCGTGTTCCCCGGATATGTCGCCAATTGAACATGTGTGGGATGTCATTGGTCGGCGTCTTGCTCGTGATCCTCGTCCTGTTGCGTCTGCAGACGAACTTTGGGTACGCGTACAAACGATATGGAATGCTCTTCCTCAGTCAGACATTCAAACTTTGTTTGACTCCATGCCACGTCGTGTAGCAGCACTTATTGCGGCGCGTGGTGGCCACACAAAATACTGATTCTGATCTCTTGTTCTTGTTTGTTTGCTTTGAACATTTAATCATTTATTTGTACCACTACCACTCAACTGTGTGTTAAATTGCATTCAATTATGACGATTCCTTCTTGGGGTTGCAATTTTCACAAACGTGAGTATATATGCTATTCCAGGGTTATTTACTAATTTCTAATGTAAAATTTCGGAAACTTACGAAGTTTTGAAAACTCTGTATAAATGAATAATATAAATGAATAAGTATTATAAGTTATTTTCTCCCTCCTTTCTGCATGCCTCCGTGGTGTAATTGAAAGCTGCATGCCTCCGTGATGTAATTGAAAGCGTACTCGACGCGTGTTCGAGAGGTCCAGAGTTCAAGTCCCGGCTAGGGAATTCTATATATTTCATGTCTTCTGCTTCAACAAAATATCCTAATGATGCCCGAGGTAAAAGGCGGTGGACGATAACTCGTCACAACCAGGATTTGGCGAACGGGCACCCTAATTCCCAATCGCCCTTTAAAAAGGTGAGTATATAATATATTTTCTCCCTCCTTTCTGTCTTGATGGCGTAACGGTAGCATACTCGGCGCGTATTACAGAGCTCCAGGTCCGAGTCCTGACGAGGATATTGCTCATTTTTCATGTCACCTGCTTCAAAAATAACGTAATGACCTACAGTGCTACTGATTCTTGGAAAATTCGAAATAATAATTTGAGCGAAATAAACCCATTTATGGGTAACAATAAAGAAAAGCGTTTTATATCCATACGAATAAATAGTAATAGCCTGAAAAATAATTACTTAAAACTTTTACACAATATGACAAAATCTGATGTGTCTACATGAAATATTAAATTGTACGCGTTTTTTTCCGGCATTTCATTTAAACTTATTTCCTCGACTTTCATTAGAGATGTAATCCTCATTCAATTAATTCAGTTCTCATTTCGTGGCCAGGCAAAAATACGTAAAAACTCAAACTATCTTCATTGAAAGTTGAAAGATATACAAAAACATAAAGCACGAAATACAGTTAAAACAATTTAAAAAAATTTATAATTAAAATTAGAGTTTCTACACAAAAACAAGTAATTCGGCCAGCAGGCAAATAGGTACGTTTTTTTCGTGCATAAAACTAAAAAAGTTTCGCTTTGGTCCCACTTGGCAAAAAGACACCGAAGGGGCAGAAAGACTTAATCCACTATTCTGCTATGTTTCAAATGTAAACAAATATGGCTGCTATGGTAAAAAATTAGTCTTAAACAACTTTTAAATTTTGATAATTCTACAACTATTGCATGCAGGTTAACGAAGGGCATAAAAACCAGAAGATAAGAACATTATTCAACCATTTTTAAATCAAAAAATGCATATTTTACAAACATATAAGACAAAAACAATCTGAGCTCACTGAGCAGAGTACCAGAATGGGTATATATATACACTTTTGGCGCAGCCAATTGTTACAAAAAAGAGAGATGCAGAACTACATGTTATAGCAGTCCTATGTACAAAATTATAATGTTTTGAGTCTACTCGTTTTTTGAGTTAGGCGAGATACACACATACATACATGCGTACGTACATAAGTACAGGCGCCACGAAAAAACTCTTCTAAATCCATTTTAAATTAGTTTTATAATTCGTTTGGGGAAAAGGAGTCCCTTATTCTGTCCTTACGTACAGATGGTATGCAAAAACATCGTTAAATCATATTCGATAGCGGTTAATATGGATATTTTCGTTGAAATAATACCCGGAATTTTTCGAGATTGCAATACTTCCTTCGCTTCGTATAAGGAAGTAAAAATAATCCAGAGGCTTAAAATAGTGACACTGAGTTACTTTGTAACATTGTTTCAAATTGCATTGTAACGCTGTTTCAAATTTATTAAGAAATCCTTATTTTACTTCATACTTGTTTTGTTATACAAATGCTCATTACGTTTTCTTTCTTCATTACTACATATGTAATTTTCTGAAATAAATTTATTAAAGGATGCGAAACACAAGAAAAAAAAATTTGCACATGAAATGACATATATGCTCATGAAACTTCCGGTAAAATAATGCTGCAGGAAAGGAAAAAAGGAATAGCTTGAGGTAAAATTTAGTGAAAATATGTTTTATAAACAACAGATGCAAATCGTATTTTGGTCGGGAGGTTAATTTAAGATACTAGTTAGAAATTAAATGCAATTTATACAATTTAAATCAGCGGAGATGAAAATTCGTTTAATTTATACAAAGCATGAAATAAATCAGAAACATGTTCGAAAATCAAAATTCGGGTTTCTAGGTGCCCGCATCCATTTAAAAAAAACTGCGTGAAAAATAGGTGAAGCATCATCTTACATCTAAACAAGTAAAATAAGTCAGATTAAAAAACAACTGCTTGTGACCCATTGGAATAGTATTAAACTCAACTGATATGAAAGCGAAATTTAAATTTTAATTTAACATCAGTTATCCAAACGCATGAAACTAACTGGAGCCATTTAGATCGGGAAAAATGAGTTCCGCTCTATTTAATTCAATTTCACTGAAGCTGGAAATTAGTGAATCGCATTTAAAATCTAAATTTTTTATCGAAAGTAGAACTAAGTTGATTAAAGAGTGCTATTTCGAGCATGTCGATGAAATCGTACCATAAATCAATCGGTTTTCGAAAGAATTTTGATTTTTATAAATTCTTTGGTTGTCAAATCAGAATGAATAATATGTTTGACCTTTAAATTCTATGAAATCACGAGATAAAGAGGAAAATAAATATTGAGAAAGCTAATTAGTAGAGTAATAAATTCAGGAGACATTGCGAACTGTGCTGAAGGAGTACAAATTTTTAACTGTAATGTTTGTCAATTAATTTCCGTATTAATAATTGAAAACCTTAATTTCCGGAGACATTATGACAATATTTAATATTCTTTGTGAAATGGGATGATATTTATTTTCCCTTTAAAATGCCTTTCTGAAAATAGCGTCCTTTTTACGCATAGCCTATCATTTGAAAGACATAAATTCCTCAGAACTACCAAATTATAATTTATTAAGCTTCTGTATTATAAAAATGTTTACTTAGATTTTGCCAAAACGTAATATATTTAAGCCATTTAATTGGTTACCTTGTACAGCACAGTAAAATTCATGTATAGAAGGTCATCTTTTATGCAGATCTCTTGTTGTTTTGTTATGAGATGATTTCAAAACCGCAGGACCATCTTGCTAGTGAAGCTATTCTGTATTCAGACTATAATATTTTTTCAGCAATTTGAAGTTGCAAAGAGTTTAATTCAGAAACAGACAAGAAAATTTGGTTTCCCTTTCGTGAGAATTTAAGTTACAGGTACATTTTATGTCAGAAAAGTTTTAATGCTTTAAACAACATTACAGGTTGCGATGGTGTCACGTTATTTTTCTTTGTCAAGCGTGAGTAAAATATTAAAATTAAGGCATGGAAAATGAGGGATTCAGAAAAAAAAGAAATGTTTTTAATAGTTCTAAGGACAGAAAACCTTTACAAATATGAGTATTTTATACTAAAGAATGGGATATTTTAGACGCTGTTGTGTATTTATCCAATGCTAAACGAAATGAGTGGGCTGTGTGAAAAGAGCACTAACAAATTTATTAACGGTGACTACTAATTAAGTACTAATACGTGCTGTAGAATATTTGCTTAGCAGAATCCAATGAGTGAATAAGGCTTTTTTCTCTCTCTCTACAATATAGATGAAGCTGTTCTCTAACTTAGCATATGCAATTATCTAAAAAGCAAAAAAAAACCATTTGTTTAGCAATAGCGATTGCAGAGTAAGACTTCATATATGAAAGTGATAGAAATTATAAAATAAAGGGTTGATATTAAGATAATATAGCCTAAATCATTTTCGACGAATCGACGGAAGGCATTTGAAATTGCTAAGAGGAAAGACATAGGCAAAATCTAAGTAAACATTTTTATAATACAGAAGGTTGACATCATAAATTAAATAGGACCATAAGAAAACTCTCAACCGGATATATTAGAACTCCTACCGAAATTACGAGAAGATATTCATTATTATAATTCTCTGAAATGTAGAATAGAGTTGAAAATTTCTGGAACAAAAGAGAATGTAAATGTATATTAAGTTAGATGAAGGGGCGAAAACAATCGTTACGTACTTTGAAGACGGTGAGATCCGTGTTGGGCTTTCTTTGGGAACACAGAGTTATCTTTTGCATCTATTAATGTTTAAACAATTTTTAATGTAAAGTTATTTTAGTTTGGAACAGAGCTGAAATACTCTATTCCTGAATATCTTAAGGTATTTCTCCAGCCTTCTTCGCATGCCTTTGTGGTGTAGTGGTCAGCAAGCTCGACGTGTAACCGAGAGCTCCGTGCTTCGATTCCCGGCGAAGGCGTTGCTCATTTTCATGTCTTCTGTTACGAAATAGCCTTATGTCTCTACACTGGCGCCCGAACTAAAATGGTGGTGGATGATGATTCTCCACCACCACGATTTGGCGATTGGGTCCCCTAAAACCCCAGTCGCCCTGTAAAAGGGGGAGTATATAAGGTATTTCTCCCACCTTTTTCCTTTGCCTTCGTGGTGTAGTGGTCAGCACGCTCGACGTGTAACCGAGAGGTCCGTGGTTCGATTCCCTGCGAAGGCGTTGCTTATTTTTTCATGTCTCCTTTTTCGAAATAACTTAATGTCTCTACAATCTTGAGCTCTAAAATATCATTAAAAAATTTTACTTTTCATAAATTCAGACCGCAAAAGTTAGTAATTAAAGGTTAGATTATGTTATATCGTTTTCATTTCCTTTATGCGTAAGCTATAATTTTTGAAAAGAGTTAATTATTTTGATACTATCTTGAAAATGAGTTATTGATTTCGATACATTTGCAAAATGAAATAATTTAATAGAACACTAATAGGTTTGCAGTCACGAGAGAAACATGATTTAAGTTTGATGAAAGTAAAATTAATTAATGCAAATTCAAGTAAACATAACAAAGCAAAATTTTAATGAAAATTCCATAAAATGTATAATGTAGTAATAGACAAAAAATATAACAATAGACGAAACTTTACAATTTAATGCAAAGAATACGGTAATTTACTCAAATTTAATGCACTTCTAATCAGATAAAATCACGTACAGAAATTTAAACTTAGAATGAAACATGACATGCTTGCTAAGAATAGAATACCCATTGAATTTTATCAGTATTTACAACAGAAGAAAAGTCACTGAAGGGTCAGAAAAGTAATTTAATCATTTTTATTAGATTTTAATTTTCTTAGCTCGCCTTATTGTCAAAAAATATTTCCAATTACTTCAATTCTGAACTTTTCTATGTTGTTTAAAATAGTGGCAGCCGTACGCAATCTTTGAAGCAATTCGAAGCGGCCTGCAAAAGCATTTCTCGTAAATTAATTAACATTGTTATGACATTAATGATTATGACAAGAATTTGATGAAACGTTTATGATTTAGTGCCCAATTTTATATAGTTACTGAAAACGAACATGAGTAACTTTCCAGAAAATCTAAAAATAGAGCTAAATAATTTAAACTGCGATATAAATTTTATTCAGTGATTGGAAGATACAAATATAATAAATTTTTCCCGTAGTTGTCAAAAGATAAATACACTCAGCCACTCAGCTACGAAGTTTTCCCATAATTATAGCTTTGTTTAGGAGTACATTTATACGTAAATAGTTCTTATTTTCGCAGTTAAAAATTAATAAACCCGAGAAAAAAACAAGACTGAACTATGAGCATTTACAATTCATGACGAAAGTAATTTCTAATAATTTCTGTCCAAGGTCGCACACTACGGAAACACAATAAGGTGCTGTAGTAAGGAATGAAGAAGTGCATAAATAATTGCATACAAATATATGTATTTTTCGCTATCCTTTAAGCAAATTAATAAATAAAGGGGAGAGAATAGGCTATTGTCATTTAACTCTCAAATTCTGTCCCACTTGGAAAGTTTTCGTAATTTGTTTATTTTCAATTTATGTTACAAGTAAGTTATTTTGCGGTTTATTCAACTCATAAGTCGTACATTTAACACAGTTAAGGCGTTTCAGTATACTATCCTTTGTTTAGCGCAGTTGATAGCATAACAATGAAATCTTTGTTTAACAAGCTAGAGAGTTTGCTTAATTCAAACAGAATACAAATAGAATATAAATCAAAGATAACAATCTTTACAAACATTTAAATCGAAGTGTAGAAAGAAAAAGAACTTACAAGAGATTCATTTATAAGTTTTAAATAGCTTCAGGCTTACCTGTTAGGAAATATTATGAGGAGTGTATACCATAAAAGAAGGTAACATGTTGAAAAGAATAAAGCACAAGTACAAAAAATCTTTTTAAGATGCCTGCGTCTAAACGTAGGTAGTATCCTCACTCGCCAATATACCGTTTGGCGTTCGTTTCTTTTTGACGTTGCCGAATTTCATTATACAAAAGTGACACTAATTTATTCTGACATCAACGCATTAGAATTATTTGAAATAAATGTTTTTTCTGGCGATTTAATATATATTTATTTATTAGCCCACAGGGCGTTAGCTCAGAAGGGCTATTACTTTCGTTTTGGTATTTTACGTTGATTCACTATAAACGGCGAATCACTTTTTAAATTGTTGCCACCAAATATTAGAACCCTGTATTATATTTAAAGAAATTAAATAATGCAGAATCTGCATAAATGTATATATGTTCCTCGCATCCGCTGTAAAACAACGGTACCTAGAGCCTATTGCTGTAAACAACGGTACCTACAGCCATCCAATTTTGAATAATTTACGTCTCCACACGAATATGGGAATCTGGAAACCCAAATGGGGAATCTGTTTTATTATCTATTTCATATTTTGTAAAACTTTAACGAATTTTTGATGAACAAATTCAAACGATTTAAAAGCAAGCAATGGCAACATTCTACGGGGGGAAAAACTTTTTATCTCCAGCGTGCGGAACTGTGTATCGGAAACTCTAAAGATAGACCCATTTTAAAATTATTTTGCGATATTGCTGTGGAACTGAATTTTATGGTTTAAGTGCGAAGAATATGATATTTAATAAATAAAGGTAACACACAAAACGTTAAAAAATTGCCTCTTTGAGCGTAATGTAAAATCTGAAAGCTTTCATAATTTTTTATTATCTCTTTTATCTTTTAATATTTTTGAATACAAAGGATAATCATCAGAATGTTTTTTGCAGATAACCAATCTTTAGATTTCAAACAGAAAATAAATATTAACTCAAATTTTAATTTTGTCTCATTATTATTATGCTTTACGTATGGTTTAATAAATATTTAGCAAATAAAATTTTAAATTTAGCTCTGTTAAGAAAACCTTTTCATTATGATAAAAAAAATTCTATCTATTAGCTTCTAGATCGTGCATTCGGACTACATACAATTTGAGTTTGAGACTTTAGGTTTATTTGTGTATATAAAGGAGGAAGTCTGTTGGTTTGCCCTCTAATAACTCAGTCACTACTATCTGTCGTCGCCGAACTTTCTACAATTCTTTTCTCGGTCCTGGAAAAGGTCGACGTCCACCTTTTTTCCTAAAAAAAAGTAGCTAAAATCAGAGCTATTAATTAAAAACTCGGAAAAACTATAATTTTCGCCCTCATTTTTTCGAGTGGCAACAGTCTCGCAAGCTGGAGATGGAAATCTGCTTTATTTCGAAAATTGTTGCCACTGCTCGCTTTCAAATTCTAGAATTTGTTAATAAAACATTTCCAAATTTTACAATGAAATAAAAATAGCATTGCCAAACATTAAATACATTATTCCCGATCCAAAAAATACGCGGGAAGCCATTTCGACTGTTCCTTTCTTCGCACGACTTTAATCACCCGAGATATTAATTAAAAACTCCGAAAACACTAATTTTAGCACTAAGTTTTCCAAGTGGCAACAGATTTTTTTAAAAAAAAATTATAAGTTTTACAAAATCTCTATATATAAAGAAGAATGCCTGTTTGTGTCTTTGTTTGGTTTTTCGTGTTACTGATTGCTGATCAATTATGATAAATTTTTTGCCATATTGAATCGACTAAAATTGAATATAGGCAAAATACTGGATGGAATTTGAGCTTTTGCGATCATTTGATAAGAGGGACGAAAGTTATTAAAAACTGCATGCCGTTGTTGGCGATATAATGAGAGAGAATTAGTCTATTTTTCTATCGACATTTTTTATGTGGGTTCCATATCGCCTCAGTCTGAATAATGTATGACTATGAATAGTAATTTTTGCATCGTTATTTGAGAAGGATTACAGCGGTATCGTTCTCTCTGTTGTTAGATTCATTACTCTCAATCTAACTTCAGCTAGTGATAAAATAAAATATAATTCAGAAGCAATTGGTTCCAAGTATTATCTTGTGATAGAAATTAAAGTCTAATATTCAATTTAGGATTTGATATCTAGGCTTTTATTCTATTGCAAAGAAATGGACATATAATAAAGATGCATCTAATAAAGATGCTGTGATATAAAATTTATGCATTCCAAGTTACTCCGAAATAAATTGTGGTCGAAGTAAGGAAATCCGAAAGCGTAAACTTCTTAAGATTTATAAAGAACACTTATTTCAACACCCCAAAATGAGATATATTCTTAAAAACACCAGAATAAATAACAATGAATGGCAGTAAATGGCAATTTAGCCTAACTCGAGGTTAGTCACGGACTTATCAAGGGAAAATCGTGAAAAATTCAAGTACAGCTAAACTCCATTACGCGTTTTGTCAAACGATAATAATTGAGACAGAAGCGATAAAACATTAATAGAAAAATAGCTCAATGCGCAAAATTCTTGATTAAATTGGTCTGTACGTTCTTTTACTCCTTTCTACAAACTTCGTTTGAATACCATATAGTAATTCTCTTCGGCAGATGGTCGTAAAACAGCCATTTCCCTATGTATTCTTCTTTACGATGAAAGTTATGTTTCTAAAAGTCTATAAAATAACTCACGTATTCTATTAAAAGCTCTGACAGCTGTACCACTTGTTATTTACATGATTGTTTGTAATATATTTTTAATGCAGATGTAATGCCAGTCAGATCCAGAAAAGTTTTCATTTTCCTTGGGATTTTTTGTTTTTGATGTTTCAGTTTTGAAGATTTAGAATTCTCTTTCAAGAAAACAGCAACACTATATCGTATTCAGAATTTAAAAATATTTTGGTTTTTGTATGAGGCATAACCACAAATGTCATAACTGTTTTGCCTAAGAAGTGTCTAAAGCAGTGATTCTCAACCTTTTTTTTTGTCGCGGCACACTTTTAACGATTTCAGAATTTGTAGGCACACAAAGTAAAAGATAAGTTTAAAAGTTGTTTGCTTACCTATAATACACTGTGTAAAATAGTTTATGATAATAATTTTTAATGTAAAATAAAATAATAAGTACTACAAAAATAGCAAGGATTAAATGATTAATTATAAGTTATAAGGGATTAATTATAAGTTAAGAATACTTTTAATAAGAAAATTGAGTTTGATGTTTTTTGGTAATTTCATTTATATTTAGACATAAAAATGACAATGCTACTCTCATATCGTCTTCTACATTTAACAGTCTCGATCGTTTATTCGTTTTTATGTTGGTTAATACTGAAATTTCGAATTCACACAAATAAAATGTAAAAGTAATAATATTTTTAAGTGTAATAATATTTTTAACTCTTTTTTGGCCATCATGGGATAATTGCATGTAAATTTATTCCAAAATGAATTAATTGATTCTTCTGAATAATTTAAAATTAAATCTCGATTATTATAAAACAAAATTAATTCTTCCTCTTCATTTAAAGTTAATTCAGATGGAGAAGTATTCGTTATCACAAATGGATTACGAACACAATCTTTTTTTGTATATCTAAATTTGAGAAATAATGAATAATTCTTTCTTCTGATTCTCCTCTTTGACAAATGGTCGACAGCAATTTTATGTATAACAATATTAATTTTATCAAAATCTTTTGGGACTGACTCAAACTTTTCCATATTACCTTCCTGAGCTTTATTCTTCATTAAAGTTATTTGGTTTCGGAATCCCACCAGTTTATTTGTTGAGTTTAATATATTTTCTTTCCTCCCTTGCATACTTGAATTTATGTTATTAGAAATAATAAAAATGTCTGATAAGTAAGCTAGTCTCCCATTTGCACCAATTAGAACTTCTCAATTTATATTATATACTGAATATACGCGAAAATGCTCCGAAATGCACTCTCCTTCAGAGTACCAAAATCGGCTTGGATACCATAATTGGCGCGCTTATTAATGTCTCAAAAACAGAATTTCGCCAATTCTTATGTGTACTGTATACTAGGATTGAAACCATTACAATTTTTACTATATACATATCTAAAATTTGGCGGCACACTTTAAGAATTTGGCGGCACACAAAAGTGCCGCGGCACAATGGTTGAGAACCACTGGTCTAAAGTTTAAAGAGCGAAGATTCATTGTGACATAACTATATACATGATTCACAATCACGTGAGCTGTTGAAGCATCGGTTGAGGAGCAACGCCAGGGTGCCTAGGCTAATGAGCCTTACCCCTACTTTAAACGTATATAATTTCCTAATCATATCGTTAAATAAACTGAGTGAATTGAAAGGTGAGTACCTAACTACATAAGTTTTTTTTTTCTTCACGTGAGCTGTTGCGCTTCTTGATTTTGGAGAGCCTTTGAATGAAAAACTTAAAATGGAAATCATTCTTCCCCCCCCCCC
>KK116754.1:323753-344506 GCA_000611955.2 Stegodyphus mimosarum
AGGATAAAGGATGATTTTTAAAGAAGCCTCAACATAAAAAAAAACCTCATTTCCAATGAAACCTGAAATGAAATAACCGCTAGATTTATACAACCTGATCAGAAGACCTGCCTCGATCAAAGTCTTTTTTTATTACGATCAGCAAAATAATTAAAAGGAAACACCCTGCGAGTTGAAAAACTGCAGTACTTTAACCCTCTGACCGAACAGGGTTTTCGCTAAGAAAGCACAAATTTCCCAAAACTACTGCCAGATAAATTTATTTTCTTGATTTAATGTAAAAATTTCCTGGCATTTTATATCTGGATTTATGTACTTTTAATATATTGTCTTAATTTCTTTGACATACATATTTTAATATGCACGCATATATACGTTCGAACAGATATCACAAAAATATTCTAGGCCGTATATATACGGCCTTGCCGGTTAGAGGGTTAAAGATGACCCAATACATATTGAGCCAAATTCTTAAGTATTAATGTTCATGTGCAGCTTTTGAAGGAGACATTACTATGATAACCATATCCAACTCACTGAAAGCATACTGAATTCTTTGCAGTTTCGTCCATCTAATTCGCTTCCGTAAATGAGCGTTAGAATCTGCATGCCATTTTGAAAGAAATACTTTATTAGGCTGTCATTTATTTAAAATGGCTTAGAATCATGTTAAAATAAAACACAAATCATTGTTGTAGATTAAAAAACGTCTGATGTATACAACACATGACTTCCTTGTACGGAATATTAAATTACACGCATTTTGCATTTCACTTAAACTTATTGGATTGAATTAAATCTACTTCGTGGATAGCGCATAAACCACAAAAGAATAAATGCACTCTTTAAAATTCACTATATTTGTTTACCATAGCGACGCTCTGGCGCTACGTTCACTTAACAACGCTTCATCTCATTCATTTTATAACTCAGAAAGCACAAAAATTATGTATATCATCTGAAGAATTATCCAATCATTGCCGTATGTTCTATTCAAATACTGTGATAAATCTAAAACGATTTATAAAAGAAATTACACAAGCAAACAACAACAACAACAACAACAACAACAACAAAAAAAACTAAAAAATCTGAAAGATTTCAGATTTTAAATTACGTCCGAAGGCGCGTTTTTTTAACGTTTCGTGTGCTACCTTTTTTTATTAAATATCATGTACTACGTACTCTAACCATAAAATTCAGTTCAAAATCAATATCGCAAAATCATTTTAAAATGAACATATCTTTAGAATTTCCGTAAGTCTCGTGCTCTGGAGATAAAAATTTTTTTTTTCCGTACAGTGTTGTCATTGCTCGCTTTGAAATCATTTAGTTTGTTAATCAGAAATTCGTTGAAATGTTACAAAACATAAAATCGATAATAAAGCAAATTTCAAATTCAAAATTAGGGCTTCCAGATGCCCATATTCGCAGTAGGATTACGTCATTCAAAATTCGATGGCTCTAGGTTTTATCACAATGCGAGAAACATGCATACATTTATGCAGATTTTTCATTTTTTAAAATTTAATGCAGAGCGATAACATTAGTGGCAACAATTTGAAAAGTGAAACGGGCATTCAGAGTGAATCGACGCAAAATCGCAAAACGAAAGTAATAGTCCTTCGGGACTAAATCCGTTTGGACTAAAAAAGAAGAAGAAGAAGAAACTGTTTGTCAAAAACGATTAAGTATTTCTCATTTAGTTAATTCAGATATCACTTCTCGACAAGGCACAAATACATAAAACCTCAAACTATCTATATTAAAAATTACGAAGCAAATCTTAAAACCTTATTTGCTTGAATAAATTCCAGAATGGATCAAGCATGATTTAATTCGCAATAATAAAAGAAGGCGTTATCTTTGTTGTTGCGAATTTTAGTTTCTTTAGATTGGCAACAAATCCGCTATTCTGTGAAGTTCCAAATGTAAACAAATATAGTCGCTATGGCCAAAATAATTAGGCTTAGAATCATTTAAAAAACCTAAATTGTTGAGAATTCTGCATAACATCCAGGTTAACTAAAGCATAAAAACATTAACCGGAAAATGAGGACAACATAATTCAATCATGTTTAGAGAAAAAATGCATAATCTACAAACATATAAGAATAAAGAAACTTAACTGAATGAGCCAAATAACAGAGTGGATGTATATAAACATATATTTATATACTTTTGGTGCGGCCGATTGCAACCAAAATAGGAGGGGCACGTGTACATGTCATTGCAGTCCTATATACAAAATTTCAGCGTTCTGTGTCTACTCGTTTTTGAGTTACATAGGTTCGTACGCACATATATACATATTAGATATATACATACATACATAGGTACGTACGCACAGACGCCACGAAAAAATCTCTTCAACATCCATTTTAAATCAATTTTATAATTTTTTGGGGAGAAAAAGAGTCCTTTATTCTGTCTTTACTTTCAGATATCACGCAAAAACATCGTTAAATTCCATTCGATAGCGGTCAAAATGGATATGTTCATTGAAATACGATACCGAAATTTTTCACGATTACAATACTTCCTTTTTCTTTGTGCAAGAAAGTAATAAATAAACTCATCTTGTCTTGCGATCATTCACCAGGTTTGGACAATCATCAAATTTTTATGTTTAAAGAAAAGAGTGAACGATCCTGTGTAGTATTTCTAGTCTACCTACAAAAGCGAATTTGTAAACAACAAGCCTTTAAAATTGGTAAACGGTCCTTTATTTGTGTTCATAAGCTACACAACATAAGATAAAACATTCATCAGCTACAGCATATGATATGTGATGACATTTTACGGAATTAAAGCAGATGCTATGAACATTAGTGGTTTACAGTAAAACGTTTTTCTTTATACGGCAATAAATATAGCATACCTATTCGCCAAAGTTTATTTTGGAGGTTTTTTTAAGGCATTTATTTTACTGTTTTACTTTTCCGTATTTCTTAAATCAGTAAACAGAAGGCATTGATTTGAACCTTAAGCATTACGAGGGCATCGGTCAGTTTTTCATCTCTCCCGCTTCTAAATAACCTAATGTCTCTACATACTAACAAAAAATACAGTTATATGTGTTATTCAAATTAAAGTAACGTTAGTGTGACTTCTGTTGTTGCAGATTAGATTACAGATATTAGGACTGTAAGATGTTACTTTTAGCGGCTGCATACTGAACGGAATTCACCTGCCAAAAGCTTTCTAAGCGAGTTTTTAATGTTATTCATCTCCAAAAATAATGACTCTCAGGCATAAGTAGATGAAACTATGGTTAAAATAGCATGAGTCAGTTTCTTTCAAACAGTTAAATGTGTCTGGAATCGAATTCCATGTTGCCGAAATTTCGTTACTGGTATTTTTACTTACATTATTTGTTAATCTTTCTGTTTTTGTTTCAAGGTTGATTATTTTTGTGACTAACGCCATTACATTATCGAGAGATGTTAAACCACTCTTGGCACATAAGACTTGTTGATGAAGGATGCAGTGGAATCCAAGAATTGAATGTCTTACGTTTGTTTGAAATAAACTAATGAAACCATTTTCCCCCCATCATACTTGGAGCACCATCAGTTGTTACTGAAACAATTTTTTTTTTCAAATCAGTTTCTTTCTCAGCAAGCGACATTTTAGCAGCCGTACAAATATCTGAGCCCTTTGTAGTTGTCAGCAACGATATTATCGCGGTTAATTCTTTCTTAATGACGTTTCCTACGCAATATTGAGCAAAAACCGCTAAACGGGCAGATTTAGTGACATCAATACATTCGTCAAGACATAGCGATCTGAAAGGAGCAGAGTTCATGTCATTTTTTTTTGTGTTAGCTACTTTTCCAGCCAGTTTTAAGATTCTTTCCTTTATTGTGTTTCTAGATAAAGGAGTATCTTCGATGCCGTGAATTATTTTATCTTTATTATCAAAATCATCCAAAAGTGAACACGCGCATGCTGACCAGGCTTCCTTCAAAAACTCTCCCGCTTTAGAACGTTTATATGACATTTGCAACCGAGTAACTTGCCGCGATCGTATGACAATTTTTGCCAACATATTTAATCATAGACGTCAACTGTTTATTTCCGTCTTTTACTGCACTTGCAATCAATTCCTTTTGCTCTGGTTCGCTTTTTCGACAAACGCATTTGTGATTTGTTTCAAAATGCCGTTTTACAGACGATGTTCCACATACAACTGTTTCATAACATATAACACACGCCGCTTTGTCGCCTTTACTAATAAGCCATATTTCTCTGTTCACTAAGTTTGAAATTATCTGTTGCACTTACTATCTTGCACTTTTTTTATCTGAACTAGCCGTGTTAAATAACAGTCAAAAAACGTAGTATGCGTAAACAAACTATGCGTCATTAACAACTGTAGTTCGCGACGTACCTAATAAGGCAAGACAATAACAAATGAGCGCGATTTCGGCCCGCAACCCCGTACTGTCCGCCCGATCACTCCTTAGTGCAAGCTAACTCACGTATGATCGTAATACTTCATCACTTTGTAATCTATATATATATTTGTAATCTATATATTTGTAATTTATATAAGCTGGAGTCTGTATTATTTGGTTGTCTTTTAACAACTCAATCATTACTATAGCTATCGTCACCAAACTTTCTAATACAAGTCTTCTCTGGGTTCTGGAAAAGGTTGACGTCCACTTTTTCCAAAAAAAAATGTAGCTAAAATCAGAGACATTAATTAAAAACTCGGAAAACCGATAATTTTTGCCCTCATTTTTCCGAGTGGCAATAGTCTCGCAAGCTGGAGATGAAAATTTGCTTTATTTCGAAAGTCGTTGCCACTGCTCGCTTTCAAATCGTAGAGTTTGTTAATAAAAAATAAAAATAGCATTCCCAAACATTAAATACATTATTTCCGATTCCAAAAATTTGTGGGAAGCCATTTCTACTATTCCCATCTTCGTACGACTTTAATCAGTCGAGATAGTAATTAAAAAATCTCGAAGCGCTAATTTTCGCTCTCATTTTTCCGAGTAGCAACAGTCTCGAGCGTTGGAGATAAAAAAATGCTATATTTCGAAAAGTGTTGCTACTGCTCGCTTTCATATCGTAGAGTTTTTTAATGAAAAGTTTGTAAGTTTTACAAAATCTATACATCTTAAGAAGAATGACTGTTTGCTTGTTCTCGTTATTGATTTCTGATCAGTTATGATAAATTTTGTGCCACATTGAATCGACTAAAATTGAATATAGATGAAATATCGGATGAAAAGTGAGCTTTTACGACCATTTGATTAGAAAGACGAAAATCATTAAAAACTCAATGAGCCTACTAATCGTAAAATTTTTCCTATCTGCTTTATCTTTGGTGTTGTATTCATGTTAAAAAATTATAAAATACCCTCCCCCCAATATTAAAAATCTTAAAATACCAACGATTTCTGTATTCTCCCTAGCTCAGTGGTTAGCGCGTTAGACCTCGAGACTCAAAGGTCCCGAGATGGAATCTCGCTAATCGCTGCTCAATTTTTTCTTAACTTATAATATTTTTATAAATTCTTCTTTTGTCTCTGCAATTTTTCTCAAGTCATGTTGACTTCCTTTTTATTTTTCCTTAACGTCTTTCACGTATTTTTCCTATTTCTGCTCCCTTTTATTAACTATGATGTGGAGGTAGAGGGTTCTTTACCCTAGGCACTCCGCAATAATTAATCCTTGGATCCTTGGATCATTAAAAACTGCGTGCCGTTTTTGCTGATATTAGGATAGAGAATTAGTTTATTCTTATACGAAATTTTCTATGTGAGTTCCATATAGCATCAGAGTGAAAAATGTATGACTATGAATTGTATTTTTTGCATCGTTATTAGAGAAGGATTACAGCGGTATCGTTCTCTCTGTTGTTCTCTCATTACTCTCAAACTAACTTAATTGGCATCGGGTACTTCTGCTAGCTTTAATCAAAAATGGCACGTGTGCCATTGGTTCGCCACCCCTGATCTAGTACACCTCAGAATTAGTAAAGTACATGTTTCACTCATGATGTCATTATTTTTATATACGGTATTAATTCAGGTACCTGAAGGAGAAAATAAAGAAAAATCTAAACCATCAATTCAAATATTGTGCAGCACCGGACTAGTACTGAGATTATTTAATAGCTGTTCGAATTCCTGTTTTCTCTAAATTTTATCAAAAATATTTCTGGAAAACTAGACTTGTAGAAGAAATTTTCTCTTCATTTAGAAAGCTCACAAATTTATTATAAGAACAAGATTTCTCGCACCTCTGCTTGGATAAAATTATAATTTCAAAATACGCGTACCTGATTGCTAATCTTTCGGTACACATTCTATTCTTTCAGAAAGGAATTTACAATTGTGCATTATTGTGCATATCAATTGTGCAATTACTCATTTTACAATTGTGCGCTAGCTGACTAACTTTTTAATAGAATAAATATCTACGATATATCGTTTTGTTTCTATGATATTGACACAAATATTTTAACTGGAATTTATACCATATGGTGCTATAAGAAATTGCAGTTAAAACTGTTTTCTTTTTTTATATTGTTTATCAATTTGACCTATTTGCTTGTGGTATCAACCAACTAATCAAAATCTCTAAGTGGCAGCTTTTGCTTTTCGCACAGATTTTATAATTTTTCATTCTATTTAAAGCTTAATTATTTTTATTTCTGCGACATTACAAAACTGTGCAGGCGTTCTCTTTGTTAAGCTAAATGAAGATGTCTTATAAATCGTAGATGAAAAGCAAAGCTCTAAACATGCTCCAATATAAGAGTGAGATTTTCTGTGTTTTAAAATAGGTGTTAACAGCAAAATGAAGTTGCTAAATTTATCCTTCTTCTTAGCACTTATTCTGCCACTATTAAGCAACTGAAAATACCAAAATAGAAACCTTTCTTTGACATCAATAACGTACGGGCTAATTTTGCATTATTTAGATTGAGAAAGTATTCTGCTCCTAATTTATACACTCCTGCTAAAAAAATAAGCAACAAGGCAAAACGACGCGGAGTAAAGCAAAACTACTTGATGGAGATGCTTGAAACTGATGCAAGTGGTTAATGTGGCATTATTAGACCACATAACAAAAACAACAAAACAAAGACAAACGTAAACGCACGAATTACAACCATCACATCGCGAAAGAACCCAATAGGTCTTTTAGGGATTGTTGTTGATCTTTTCGGCGCGAGTGTACTTGCTACGCATATGCGCGTTAAAGCAAAGCAAGGTTTATAATTTTTAGTAATATATTTGTAGAGACATTAGGTTATTACGAAGCAGGAGACATGAAAAATGAGCAAAGCCTTCGCCGGGAATCGAACCACGGACTTCTCGGTTACGCGTCGAGCATGCAGACCACTACACCACGAAGGCATGCGAAGAAAGCGGGAGAAATACCTTATATATTTTCCTCCACAAAAACTTAGTATACGTTCGATTAACGTTTTTTAGAAGTGTCTCAGTCTCGCTTTCAGCTTTACACCAAGTTTCTAGGAAAAACATTTGCTTGTATAGATAGTAAACTCTGTCGCATGGAATTTTGAAAAACTTTCGGAAGTAATGATTAGACAGCTTTAAATTAAATATATAGTATTCTCTAAACCTTAATGCGGAAAAACACCTCTAGCGTACGAAAAAGCAATAAAAAATTGCACTAAATTCATTGGAAAACAAGAAATATTCTTTCCTTGGTAGCTGTTACGCGACAGCATGCCATTTATCCATTTTATCCCATTGTGGGAGGGAAGGAGAAAGAGGGAAAAGTTCTCTCTCCCGTCCGTGTTTCTTCGACGGAAATGTGTCACGTTTTTCAGCACTAATCTGCTACAAGGGGGAATGGGTAGAGAGAAATTCGTTTCGTTTCCAGTTTGTGACATTAAAATCAATGATTTACTGCATAACTAAGATACGGATTTTATCATATGAATTTGTTAAAATTATAATTTTTTTAAATTTATAATGTTGAAATTATAATTCTGTTAATTATAATTTTCTCCAGTTTTAAATTTATAGCCACTTATAACCAAATAAATTATCGCATGCTCTCAGATGACGTTCCTGGTAATAGACATTTCTTTTTGCTTTCTGAGCGGAATACAAAAGCACCTTTCTTGAAATGGGCATGAAGAAATGAGAATAGAAGGTGATTTTTGTACTTCCTTTGTACAACAATCCTTTGCCAAGAGTTAGGAGATCCTAGTTTGAAATAAAGTACTAGACAGTATACGTTTTGAAATAGTTCTTACCTCCAATAACTTTAATTTTACCTTAGGCAATTGCTAAGGTAAGAAACGTAGAAAATCCTAATTCCGTAAGAAACGTAGGATTTTGCTATTTCATGCTAGTGTTAAAAGCGGAAGTTCAAGTAATTGCCTCGAACAAAAATTTATTTTATTAGCCCAAAAGGCGTTAGCCCAGAAGGGCTACTAATTTCGTTTTGGCATTTTGCGTTGAAAACTTTTAAAGGCTGTACTACGTCTCAAATTGTTGCCACCAAATATTACAGCTCTGTATTATATTTAAAGAAATTAAATAATGAAAATCTGCATAAATGTATATATGTTTCTCTCATTGTCATAAAACAACGGTACCTAGAGCCATCAAATTTTGAATAACGTTATCCTCCATCGAATATGGGCTACTCAAAGCCCTAATTTGGGATTTGGAATTTTTTTTTGTCTATTTCATATTTTGTCAGACATTAAAGAATTTTTAATTAACAAACACAGCGATTTCAAAGCAAGCAATGGCAACACTGTACGAAAAAAAAACATTTTTTATCTCTAGAGTGCGAGACTGTGAATCGGAAATTCTATAGATATGCTCATTTTAAAATTATTTTGCGATATTGCTGTTGCACTGAATTTGAAATGCGAAGAACATGATATTTATTAAATAAAGGTAACGCAGAAAATGTTAAAAACGCCTCTTTGGGCGTAATGTAAAATCTGAAAGCTTTCATAGTAAAAAAAAATTTTTTTTCATTATTTATTTATTTATTTATTGAGAAGATGGACACGAAACGCATTTGTATTGGATAATAGCAATTTTGCTGTCATTCTTTCAAGGTTTGTAATAATCGATGTCGAATAATAATTAAAACGGAGGCTGTTATTCAATATTACTCGCATACAATTTTGCAGTAAAATTCTGAGTAGCTATAATAACATGGCATGAGAAATGAATGCATTGTTTTCAGGGAGTTTAACCGATTAAGTTCAACAAGTATTGTATTAGAATAGAAGAGAAACACGCCAGTGTGACGATCAACATCGCTGAAACAACCTTGTATTTGGAGTACATTTATTAAAACATTTAATCGATTTCGAGGGCAGCTACAGGTCCCTCCTCATCAGGAGAACGAAATTTCTAGAAAAAGCACCTTTTCTAGAAAGCACCTTTTTTTTAGAAATTTCGTTTTCCTGATGAGGAGGGACCTGTAGCTGTCCTCGAAATTGATTGAGTGTTTTAATAAATGTACGCCAAATACAAGGTTGTTTCAGCGATTTTGAAGTATTGTATTGTTGTTCTGCATCTATTGTTTTGAAGCAACATTGTGCTTTTGTGTCCGCTGTCGACAGCATTATGGTTTGAAGCTACTGCATTTTTTAATTACTTTCAAATTTATTTTACATATTTCAGTACGTTTATATGTGCATTTTAAAGTATTTATTATTTATAACGAGTTGAAAAACCATAAAGTAACTTTCTCAGTTGGCAAAATCAAAAAACTACTTTTTGATAGATTTTGCGGTAGTTCATAGCAATCGATAGGTCATAACGATCGATATAATTATAATGATATGGACCTATTACATATTATTATGTATCTGTATCTTTCTGATAAAAGTTTAATCAAGGTTTGATAGAATACCAAAGGAAAGGAATTCATATCTTACATATTCTATTCCCAGTAAATTTAATTAATTTCCATCAGTTATTTAACTAATACCAAGTACCTAGAATATTTATTAATTTTTGAGTAATAAAAAACAAATGAACGAAATGTAATTTACTCGTTTTCAGTTGGATTATGATGAAATATAAATTTGAAGAAAATATCTCAAAGCGAAAAATCAGTTTTTAGAGTTCTCAACCAAATTAATTTAAATTAAATCTATGTTTCAAAAGAAATACGTTTTTAAGCTCATTTGCAGACTTTTTTATAGTACGTTTTCCTTTTATGTTTATTATTTCATTATGGAAAATTCTTTCAATTATCATTCATATTTCAAAATGCCATTTCATGGAATATATGTTGCAAATAATATTTATTCCAGAAAGCTTATTTGGAAAAATTAGTCCTTAATTTGTTCTTATTTGCTTTGGAGCCATTTTCAGAAACTCATGTGAAATTTATTTTTATTTGTTTTCGTTATAAGTTTGAACTTATGCAGCTTAATTCTTTGAAATGTACGCATTTTTCATAAATATTATGATAAATGTAACTTCTTTGGAAAGTTGTTTTATATTTTACGTGTTTGTGTAGTACGTATTTGTGTACTCTGCATGCAACGAATACACGAAGAATTCTATACCACTTCTCGAACGACCAGTCATTATAAAAATTTTATCGATTTCCAAGTGAAATCCACCTGGATACACATGTACATAGATAGAGTTGTTTGTTTTTCATTTTTTTAAGCGTCTGTGTTATAATCTTCAGTTTAGAGATCAAAATGCGTAATTAAGCCTCTTTCTACTTCATCATCTTGCTATTTTCATTGCTAAAATCATCTGAAGTTTTTTATAGAAATGCTTACAGATTGTTGAGTGAGTGAGATCACTATACGCTGCTTGTTCGTTTCGATGAGATTTCAGTGGAGCTGTACTTTTGGCTTCCTGACTTTCTCCAGTTCTTCTTCGTGGTCAACACCTCTTCCTCATAGAATTCAACAACCTCCTGTAAGACGCTTTTTGTGATCTTTCCCCTGAGAATTCAATTGCTTTTCATTATTCAAAAGTAGCTAAATTCATTCACAAAAACACATAGAAATAACAAAGAAAATCTATTGTGCCCTTCTAGTTTTTTCTGATGAGATTACCGACGTTGGACGTACTGGTTCTCGGGCTTTCTTGGTCTTCTCCACTTTAGTTTGGTAAACTGCACTTACTGTATTTTTCATGAAATCTTGTCTCCCCTTTCGGAGACAGAATGCTTTTGGTCGACTAGTAGTTTGATTGCGGCATTGAACTCAAAGATATTTATTTAAATCGGAGAAACGAGTTTAATATCATGACAACATTATTAAAACATCAGTAACAAAAGGATAACCAATAATTAAATTCGTAGAAGCAGTATTGAGATGTTTTGTAAAAGTAGGTACGTGCTATTTGTTTTCATTGTGCGAAATGCTTGCTAGCAGCTTCTCTCCTTGAGAGTTTCAGAGGGTTCTGTTGTACTTGGCGCTCGCCCTACTTTTAAAGCTGTATTTTGTGTGTTTTTTTTTATTCAGTTCGCTAAACTCCTCTGACATTAACGAACAAGATATTGTTTCTGTGATGTCAGAACATGTCGTCTTACACCTCTTAACTGCTTGACTCGTATGGCGTCGGCTTTTAAATTCTTAGGAGCTCTCATACACGAACTTCCTATTTTTATGTGGTCTATAGCACTTATTCTCTATTGTCATTAAAAGTTGGTAGATCTTCCTTATGTTTCTAGCTTCGCTTAAGATGCATTTCATTTTCTTTCCTATCATTTTATTCTAAAAAAATAACTTAATTGAAGAAAGTTGAATGGATGGTATACATAAATGAAACAATTAACTCGCGTTATATTTATATAGACATATTGCTTTCGTATCATTAGGACTTAATAACAATAAAAATATTCACACAAGACCAATGCTGTAAAATATAACGTATGACCACGGAAATAAGAAAAATATGCATGTTATCAATGAAAACACTTATGAAAAAAGTCCGATTTTGTGTCAAAATACCTATATTAGAACAATGTTATATATAAATCTAATATATATCCTAAATCGCGCTTTCGAGATAGAAGAAACGCAATTGAATTTCGTCAATTGGCCCAGTAGAATGGGAGATATAAAACTGCCCCACTTTTTTTTTTCTCAGTGTACATGCATAAAAACTAACCAAAGATTCATCCGTAGCTTGGCAACTAGTGCAGCATAATCGTTTTTAAATTTTGACGTAAATATAGTACAGGTTATCTGGCATGTTCCAAAATTCATGAAACTCATGAATCCCATGAAAGCAATTGCAGTTGGTTTTCCAAATCATACCATCATATTACCGTTTGATAAGGATCTGTTTGAAACCACTGGATGCAGCAACTAGGAAAATTTGTTGTACGGAGTCTCAACGATCTTCCTCTCTCTCTGCCCTCTTCAGACATTGCGAGGTATTTTTCATTTTATCCAAATTAATACTACAGCCAACTTAGAACAGCCATAATTCGCAGATGTTTAATCATGTCGCGCTAATCTATGTAGCAATGGACGCAAAATCTCTTTTATATTAGACTTAAAGGAATAAAATACTGAACTTATTGTATTTTTATGAATTATATCAGATTTAAGAAAAACTGAACAAAATTTTCAAATACACCCCTGCCCATAGGGAAAGTACCAGCAAAAGTGGCTAAAATACTAACGATTTGATAGCTCACATTGTAAAAAAAAATCCATAAAGCATCTTTTACCCTAAATGAAATAGCTGAGACTTACAAACAGAGAAAACGTGTGCGTACTTGCGAACATCTGAGTATCAGTACTACTGCATTTCCACTAAACCACGACAATAAAATAAACACGGTTGAACAAATATTGTGTTCCTGAAATAGGCAATATCCAGACATTAACCAGATTTATTCGGCGTAAGACCTTGATATAAATCCAAGACGTCATGGTCCTATGGATTGGTTTGGTTTGTTTTATTTAACTATGGCAAAGCACGCAAAGGCTGTTTGCCTAACGAGAGAGATGCCTTCATGAAGGATTTTTCTAAGGGAAACTAATTAGTACACACGTTAAAGATGGAGAAAACAATGAAAACGCCCCTGTAGCCAGCTCGTTCATCTGGAATCCAACCCAGATCGGAAGTACCAGATATTATCGACTTTACAGCTCAAATTCTGGTAGACTTTGCATTTAAACTAGCCCGTACCATCTACACAAAAATTTAAAACCTTAAGTTTTACACCACTACGAAGTACTTCTACCATCACCACTCTTGAACAAAGCTCAGATCGCATAAATTTACGAGTGTTAGAGAAAAACCTCAGTCAGGATGTTGGGGTTTTAATTTTTAAATTTAATAGTTAAAAATACTTTGCTTCTTTGAGCACCACATTTTTCTCTTGCTCACCACCAGTGGTACACGTACCACAGGTTGAGAACCCCTGATTTAGACGATTCGAATTCGTCTTTGAAAAATGTGTATGTGATCAGGGAACGACTTCGGTCATGCTACCAACGATAGTTCATCCGGCCTTTTTTAACTCAAATGTTTCGATCAAAATTTGGTATTTCAGTGTCTATAATATATGAAATAACTCATTAAACGCGAAAAAGATCTTACTCCTTGCCTAAACAAATTGATTCCGATATCTATCGAACGTATTTCCTGAGCTAGATCACATTTCCCAAACTCTCATTTCTTCTGGACTACCATTACGCAAATCGGAATTCATAGGCAGTTAGAATATAATCAAGTCTATTACGGCATACTTGAACACATGATCAACGTACCAGCCGAATTCTCCCGATGCAAAAGGTCTCAAAGTTTCCTACAGTTCAAGCACAATTAAATATTTTTTATAATTATCAAATAGAATTTCCATGTGTAAATCTTTATATTTGGCCCCGAAATCACTCTTTCAAGCTGGACTAGCGAACTTGCAGGTACGTCCGAGGCAGGTACTTGATCATTAACATCGAAATGAACTTTTTCAGCTGTCATCGATGCTCATCCATTACTCATGAATCTGATATTCGTTAAAATATTTCTATACAAACTTTGTTACACGTGTGGTACTTTTTCTGCATTTACGTTTTATTATATGGGTCGTTTAGCTTTTACTGTATTAACAAAAAATAATTCAGCTTACATATTGTAGAACCATTTATATTTTTTTTGGATGAGGAAATATGGTTCGAATTCCAGATCTTCTAACTGCTAGTCAGACATGCTTTCCAGTTACACTTGGAGATTATGTGGTAAGAATGATGAAAAACTTACGAAGCTAGTACATGTAAATATGAAAACATTGCTGATGGTAGTTTCATTGTAACTAGTCCAACTGTCAAAGCATTCTTCTTGCACCGTTAATGTTATAGTGTTTCACGCATAAGTTGCAATATGAGGTCGAGGGCTAATTTTCCTGCAAAATTATTATTACATTTCTTTTGTGCTTATTTCAAACTAGGCAGTTATTTAGCTATTTATTTTTTGCAAATTTACAATATGTTTATTTTATGTGTCACAAAACCTGTGCTCAACAGATTAACATTAAATAATGAACATTATTTAATGTTCATTATTTAATGATCATAAGTAATGCATGCATATTTCTGAATGAGTTTAATTCTTCCCTTTTCTTCTTTTCCTTAAAAAAGTATTCACATAAAACTAGCGGCTATGGCCAGGCCTAGCAGAACACAGCAGAATCATAATATGTTTTAAAAAATAAGCAGCCTAAAACAATTTATTATTAAAATATGTTTTATCCATATTATTACTGTGCTGCTTTGCTTGTTCTTTCAGTGTTTCCAGAGGTAGATTTTATTTAATTTTCTCATATTTGCGCCACTTCATTGCAAAACTATGGATGAAAATCTGACTTTTCTGAAGATATGTAAGATAATGCTTTACGACATTTTACAATATAATGATAAATTCCCTTTATCCATCTGTGGATTCAAAAATTAATCACACATCTAAATATAACTGAATCATATTGGCATTACCAAACATTTCAGAGCAAGTTATTTCGAAACTGTTCCTAAGAAAATTCTTAGGAAATGAAAACATTTCTCTAACGTTTATGAATGCTTACGAAACACATATTCGCTATACTTATTTACTCACCATATTGTGTCTTCTAACACGGCAATATATTAAATATGCTGCAATAGTTTCGAAATACATTAATTGTTTACTTAAGTGTTTTTATTGTATTGAATTAAAGATAGAAAATGGAAATCTTTTTAATAGTTATATATGCGCCTTTCAGATTGATTGATTCATAAATGAAGCGTTAATCGGTGGCGACAATAATAATTTACTTTCATTTGAAGAATACCAGAAACATATTCTTTCCAATAAAATTTATTACTCAGAAAAAGGATTTCTGTGCAAGTTCCGTTTAAACATAAAGGTTTTCAGAAAGCAAACAGTGCAATTACGTTATCAAATCGTATTCATTATAATTTCTTCTTATGATAGCAAATCTCAATAACTCATATAATTTAGTTTAATAACTTATATTAGATAGAGATGTAGAATCATTCGTTGATATAAAAATGAATTAAGATACTCTTGCGGATTTTGTATATGTGTAAACAATTTTAGTGAAACTGTATGTGACATTGCAGCATTTTTTTCATAATCTAACATGAAATGCTTGAAATAATCGGAAAAATAAGATTACAGGTGCAAGTCTATTTAACAGTGAGTAAATGGCTGTCACGCTATATTGGTGAGATATCGCCAGGCTCGCGATGGTTTTAGTGAACTTTGTCTTCAAATTTGGCAAGAAATCGATAAAACGTCGCCAAAATTGGCGACCATTTGACGAGATTTTGATTCAGTCTCTGTATAACTGTAATTGAACAACTGTAATTTATCTCTATGTGCAGCTGTAACCGTAGTCGGCCCTTATATATAAGTTTAATCGTATATGCCTTCCAGTAATGGAAGGTACTAGAGATTTCCAGGCGGCCGGAGTTAAGCTATGTAAGACCGGAGAGAGAAAATTTTAGTTTCTTGACCCGTATTAAGAATTCTTCATGTGACATTTATTTTTTACATGTGCATTGAATTTCCTTGTGTTTAATGTTCTTATTAGTTTGAAGAGTAATTACTAATTGTGCTGAGAATAGCTGAACGAGTATTTGTTAGAAAGTTCTAAGAACGCTAAACTGTTCCTTTTGGTAAAATAAATTTTATCAAGCTATCATCAGTTCGGTGTGCATTCAATCTATTGCGGTCACGTATGCACGCAAAAATACGTTTTAACAATAGCAGTGTTTATTTTTTTCCTTTGGCTAAAAGTTTTATTAATGTAGATATTTTGATTGGATGTTTGAATAGTTTTTAAATATTAGGCTTTTCATTAAACCATCTGTAAAATTTTGAGCTCAAAGAGATGGCGTAAAGTTTCGTTAGTTTTAACGAAAGTTTCCCGCTACCGCAGATATCGTCTGCTCAGTTCGCGTTGATGTGCTTAATCATATTTTGCAAACGATTTTTGGTATTTAAAAGAGAAAGACTTGCTTTAGAACATCGTGTTGTGAAATTTGAAAAAACAAATATCGTTATCATTAAGTACAAGGTGTTTGAAATGGAATTATTACGCTACCAGATTAGAATCATCATTTACTTCCAGTTACATACAAAAGGTTAGCTATAGAATATCACCAAATCATGCGTGCAGCTTTAGGTACTAGTGTTATATCATATGACACTGTGAATGTTTAGTACCGAAAGTTCAAAAACAAGGAATAACGTAACTGGGTGCCGCATGAGCTGACTCAAGCAGATAAGGATAGGCATGTTCCGGTCTGCACTAATCAGCACGAATACCAATGCAAAAACAAAATTCTGGACCGGATCGTCACTTATGAGGAAAAGTGGATTTACGTCAACAACACAGATTGAAAAGGGGGTTCGTTGGCACCCGGTGAGCCTGTTGGCAGCTTCGCAAAGCGCAGTTTGACTAACAAAAAGATCATAAGGTACTTTCTGCATGCCTTCGTAGTGTAACGGCAGCACACTCGACTCGTATTTGAGAGGTCCAGGTTCGAGTCCCGGCGAGGGCATTGTTCATTTTTCATGTCTTCTGTTTAAAAATAACTTAATGACTCTACAAGAGGATGCTTTTTATCTGGCGGGATTGCCGTAGATCTTTATCTATTTTTTATCCGGCGGGATCCAAAAAAAGTTGGAAAAAGGTAAAACTCTCGACAATAAGATGTACAGCGAGATGCCAGTCTATGTTGATGCTGTGTCGAGAGAAAACTTCGAATTGATTTCGGCCCAAAGCGGTAATATTCCATCAAGATAATGCAAGAGCATGTGGATCTGCATTCACCGGCTGGACCCTGTACGGCCTCGAATGGGATCTTTTGCCGAACCTACCATATAGCCCCGACATCGTTCCTTCGAACTTCTACTTTTTCACACCTGGTGGTGGTGAGCCATGGTTTTCCACATCTGGTCTTCCTGGTGCTATCTTCCACTTTGCACAGGACGTTCGAAATTAGGTTCATCTGCTTTTGGACTCGCGGCCATCAAGTTTTTCAGCCGAAGGCTTTGAAAAACTACTAAAACGTTGGTAGAAAATCATAGATTTGGGTGACGATTACTACCTGCACTAAACATACTGCTTTCATCCTTTTTTTGTAACTGCATTAAGAGCGTTTCTTGGCGAAAAACTTTCGTTAAAACCAGATACATTTTTATGACTAATTATAGAAGACATATTCTGAGAATATGTTAATTGGAGAACTTCGAATTTCGGTCCTCTAGACGATTATGTCTTAAGCCAACCCAGCATGCATACGCGATATACTGAAATCAAAGTACAGATACGAGAAATATGGAGTTGTATATACTTTTTAGTGATTTTTCGGAGGCCTCTATCCTGTCAGTTTCATTTACAGATAGTTAAACATCGTGGGAATATTAGTTAATGACTTTAAAATTTGGGCTACTTATGCCTCTTATTCTAGCAATATAACAAAAATCTAGCTTTCAAAAAAATTACAAAAAGTTTGCAGCGTCGGCACGCTCAATTAATTTTGAAAATCTTTTGAACCATGACCAGTTTCCCTTTATTAAAAAAATTCTGACTACTTCCGGACGTTTTTCTAGTTTTTTATCTAGTGTTTCATAATGTTTATAGTGTTGCGAACTACGGCTTGTGGATGTTTCATGATAATATCATTTTTAGCCACTCCAAATTGGTGGAGTATTCCTTGAATACAGGTAACATGTTCATTTCTTTTGACACCTAAACAAAATTCATACTTCTTTAAATAGTTAAGTTCAGGAATGCATGGGGCTACTATACTGCCCACGTACTCTAGTGCTCATAAAACTCGAATTGGATGTTCGCATTTCTATTCCCGTACACTAACATTTTCTCCTCGTGTATAATTTTTGGAATTAAAAATACAGTGCACTAGGAGGAAGGGGCAATGAGACTTGGCTGGCTCCATGGCCGCATTGCACAATCAAACGTCCCAAGTTGGCTGAGCAGGCAAAGGACTAAAAGCAGTATCAGACAATGCAGTAACAGAAGTTGCCACTTTAGTGTCGCCTGCATAGGGACTAGCAGTGGTTCAAGCGTTCGTGCAGTTACGCTAATGTCAAGAAAATCTTACGCACAATACTGCATTTCTATCCGTATATAGATCCGTTATGTAAGAATGACAAACACCTGTTAAACTTTGTTCCTAGAAAGGAAATCAACAATTATTGCCTTGGAAAGTTTTATGAAGAAATGAAACTTACTTTTATCTGAATAGGTCTGTTAATACTTACAACTTTGGAATTTCGGCATCTGAGTCATCCATCGAGTACCATTGCGTTTTCAGCAAAACAACTGTGTGGTGTGGGTTCATTGCCGATTTAACAATAAGACCGCACTTTCTTCATGTACACTACGAAAAAAAAGGGGGAGGACAGTTCTATATCTTCCATTCTACTGGCTGTATTGACGAAATTCAAGTTGATTTCTTTGAGGTTTCGAAAGTGCGACTTAGGATATATATTAGATTTATATATAGCATTGTTTTGATATAGGTATTTTGACACAAAATCGGACTTTTTCTGTAATAACATGCCAATTTTTTTCCATGTTTCGATTCTACGACTCAAATTATGCCTGAATATTAAATTTTGTAAACTTTGGTGCAAAATTTACGGAGAAATTTAAAAATTTTTATTGGCGTATTTTTTTCAGTTTGCGCCAAGACTAATTCACTTGGCGATCTTCTTAATTTTTAGCAATCTATTTTCCTTTCTTTTTTTATTGTATATGAGCGCAAAAAAGGTCAAGTTCATTACTTTCAAATTATTTTAACAAAGTGCGTAAACCACATTTGGCATTATTACGCTTGTAACGAATAGGCCAGATTTCAAAACCCGCCAATGTGTAAGTTTACGTATATCTTAGGAAATTCTGAATAAAAATCTCTAAATTTTTCCATGTATGCCTAGAAATGCACCTACTTTAAGATGATGTTAAAAGTTTTATATGTTATAATACAAAAATATTTTTTTAAAAATTATGGAAATTATTTATAAATATAAATTTTAAAAATGAATCATAGAACATGTGCGAATTATATTTGGATTAAATTTCAAATTCTAGAAGAAGGAATCAAATAAATTTAATAAAAAAAGAGATATTGATAAATGTATATATAATTCAATTAACATTCAGGAGCTAAAAGTTTGAAAGCTAATGTCTTAAAAACTATTCTTGCAATTTTTACGAAACTTGGCAGTTTAGCTTAATTTGAATCGTAGAATCGAAATATGGAAAATAATTGGCATGCTATTTCAGAAAAAGTCCGATTTTGTGTCAAAATACCTACAATAGAACACTGCTATATATAAATCTAATACATATCCTAAGTCGCGCTTTCGAGACATGAAAACCGCAAGTCAATCGGCCCAGTAGAACGGGAGATATAGAACTGCCCCCTTTTTTTTGCTTAGTGTACATCACTTTTACAGGTCCTATTACTGTACAGTTAGTACTAAGAAATGCTGCAAACTTTCTAGCGTTCTGAATCGAAGAGAAGACAATGCTTGGAGTCAATAATTTTTATGCAAGATGGAGCACGGCCACATTTTCATTGTTTAATGCAGAAACTTTTAGTCCAGTATTTTGGGAATGAGAGAGTTATCAGCTAATATTTTTGGATGGAATGAACACCTTGTTTCCTAGATATCACCCCAATATGGTTTCTGGCTGTGAGAGGACTTTAAATCCGTTGTGTGTAGTGGGGGAGTTACAAACCTGAGTTTGTTGAAAGGGAACATAAGACGGGCTGTTACAAACATCCAAATTGACAGTTTACCAGCCACAGTACAGAATGTCATGTACCCGATGCAATATCATGTACACAGGTGAGGTTAGCACATCGAAAATTTTGCACGTGGTCCAGGGCACGATAGATTTCTGGGAGTTTCGTATTGTATGTCATTGATTTCTGTATGTGCATTTTTATTGTTGAAAAATTCGTGAAATTTTGCTTAATCCATTTGGCGCGCATTCATTGTAATTACTGGCACGTTTTCGCTTTCGTCAGTACTAAAGTCTCTATCAGGGACGTTTGGTAGTTCGTTCCTCCGGAATTCATCTTCCTATATCTTATACTGTCTATGTAGGAAATTTGGTTTTATTCCGTTCGTTAGTTTTAAGCTCTAGAATAGCGTCATACAGGTAAAGTTATTTTATTATCAGCTCGCATTTATAAAGCGAGTGTTTTTTGTATCTAAGTTTGCCTCTTTTTGGAAAGATTATTTCTTATTTGCAAT
>KK116754.1:352446-471121 GCA_000611955.2 Stegodyphus mimosarum
ATATTTATTATAACTATAATATAAAAAATAAGCCGAATTATAGCTGTATGTAAATCAAAATCTGCTAACATTTTGAAACATATGCACAGAAATCACTTTTAGAAGATAAGCAACAATGTCCTTTTAAAAAACTAGAGGAAATAATATTTGCTGTTAAAGCAAATACAAGTAGTTAACTTAATTATCAGCAACGGTAATTAGTTAAACTAATTAGTTTATATGATATTCAGATGCTGTTTACTTTTGCTAATAATCACTATCAGCTTGTCAGACTGTATAATAAACCACATTTACGAAATCTAATTTAATGAATTATTTTCCAACATTAACATGATCTTTTTTAAGTAACTAATTAGTTTCTGAAAAAGAATTAAGTATATTTTTGTCTGAAAAATCTTCTTTTTATACCAACGAAGCAGCAGATTGGAAACGTGCAGGATTTTATGTTAAAAATTCGCTTTATAGGATGAAGTTTTTCTCTTGAGTTGATGTTTTGCTGAATTCATTAACGATTTATGAAACGTATTTATGTATTTAACCTCTATGCTTTCGCTCAAATAGTATTCAGTGTTTTCGGGATATCTTAGATTTAAAGTGTATATACTGCTAATAATAACTGATTTGCTACCATAAGTGTATCACGATAGTTACATGATAGTCGTGAATCAAAAAATAATCAAATAGAAAAATAACAAAGTAAATTAGCATTACTACAGCAAATTTGGGATTTTCAAATTTGTTGTAGATGAGTTGCAGCTATTTCTAAGAACTCCCTATTAAACTAGCTGGTAATAATATTCAGTTATATTTTTTATCATCTGTAATGGAATTTTCTTTATCTCTGAAAAACCTGAACACATAAAATGAACTGAAAATAAATTCTGAACTAACATTAAGATTTACAAAATAAATGAATGTTTACAATAAACCTGTAAGCATACATATGGAGATAAAACATACTCATCCAGAAGCTATTTCGAATAAACAGTGAACATAATATACAATTGTTAGTAGGCTTTTGCAGTGATCTACCTGGTAGTATATAGGAAAAATATTTAACGGACATTTTCTTATCTGCCTTTTTTGTGGCCAGTTTTATTGGTATAGAAGAGATTTTTGAATTTAAAGGTAATAGGTTTAAACGCCGAAGAAGTCTTCAAAATATTCTGTAAGCAGAAAAATAAGTAGTTATGCTTTCCCGGTAGTAAAGATGTTGCGAAAGAATCCAGAAAAAAGTAGTAGAAGGAAATAAAATGCGGTCAAACTGATATAAAAAATTAGAATAAAAAATGATTAGTCATTTTCCATTTAAACACCAAATAATTTTCTCTCATACTGATATTATGTGTTTTCGTTTTTAATTAAGTCGTTGTGCGATTTTTATGATATTGATTCTTAAGTAAATACTTACCCCTCGCACGTACTAAATTTTGAAAACTAATATACTGAAAGGTTAAAAGGAGAAATAATATACTATATTATCTTGTTCTATAATTTACTGCATAAACTACATAGCAAAACTTATTTTGTCAAAATTGAGCAGAAAATTCAAATTCATCCGAGATATTATAAACATTTTGTTTTTCATTCCATAACATTTCAGAAACACAGAATAGACCACGTTCAGAGTAGTCCGCCTTTAATATGGGTGCCAAAGTTTATTAAAAGACCGTAATTCTTTGCTTTTCATTTGCCATTGTCCTTCTTTCTGATGATATTGTGTTGCTAAAATAAAGCATGCTTCTTTTTTCGTTTCTTTCCGAGTCTATTTTCCCTTTCTTTGGTGCACATTGCGTCAGAAAGATGGTGTTCTCACGCAGTCAGCAAATAGTGGTTGTGGCTGATTAAGGAAACTTAAGGGACTTTTGGTACTCAGCCCAAAACCGCCAACTAAATGTCGTATACAGAATCTGCTTTAGAAATAGATTAGTGACGGGGGACTTGGGCACTGTCCCTTTACCGTAACGGTTAATCAGCACAGCACCACGACCGCCATTATTTAGAGAACAGCATTAACATATGTAACTAGTATTACAAATAAAGCATGGTACGATTTACATAGCAGGAGTAATTACATTTAGAAGAACAGGATATAAACTATATAACATATGTAATATTTACAGACTGTTGTGCGTCCATACTACCTTCGCAAGTGATGCTATACCAGAGGTACAAAATGCATACGCATACTAAAAATGCGTGCACATATTATGTGTCATATAAGATAAAAATAGTATACTAGTTCGATACAGAAATGCGGATGTAATACATGGAACAAAACGCAGTAATGCAATACACAGTCATGCGTGTAAGATAGTCAACAGTCAACTTAAATAACTTGCAAATTACTACATGGTGCTACTTCTATATGAGAAGAGATTGCAATGTTACAGTTGAAAACTCAATACAACATGTACATATTTCTGTAGTGTTACTCTTAGGTCTGAAATGATATACATAGCAGGGGTAATTACATCTCGGGGGGGAATATAACATATACAGATTGTTATGCGTCCAGACGACATTCGCAGTAGTGATGTAATATCAGAGGTACGGATATATGTTGGACAATTTGCATGACCTATATGACATACGAAGAGTAGGAGTTAAATGATACAATACAGTTACCACATAAAGTACAGGTTACAATATTAAGTACAATATCGATTATAACACAATATCGATTATAACAGCGCTGTTCATATGAGCTGCAACGTAAACTACAATAAATACGTATCTGGATTAACATGCTATTCATATTCTGGAGTAAATACATTCAAGGGTATAGTGTACACAATGACATTCAAAATACTATATACAAGTTACATAACACAATATAATTACCATACGAAATACGAGTTAGAAGATTACTGAAAGATTAATTATTACATTTCAACAGTATAAACAGCACATTTCAGTAGTAAGTGTATTTCAGTAGTAAGTACATTTCAGTAGTAGAGTGCGCGAAATATCTTCTGAAGTGAGTACAAATCAATGCCAAAGTGTGCGAAACATACCTACATACAGACTATGTCATACGAGGTCCTATATATAAAATAGCGATCATACTCGTGACAAAATTACGGGTAGATTAATTATACAATGTTATCGTAGCAAGAGGTGTTACAATACAATATGCGGTATGAGTAGACAATGTGCTAGAATCATTACAGAATATACTATTGTCATTTCAAATGAATATACATTTGCGAAGAAGGATAAGAAATTTGTGACAATACTATGTAAGACTATGAGAATAAAGATCAGATAAGGTGCTATATACAATATATTCACTGGGTGTTGTATAAACAAATATTGTTGCAGTAGTAGAGTATTGGTATTTTGCATAGTATGATAAATGTTAGAAATAAATTGATGCATAATGATATATACATATCTTGCATATAATGTCATATATAGTGATATCTTTAATACAATGCAGGTGTGTAATATTTAGACATTACACTACTCAGACATCTGAATCAAACCTACTATAAACAGACAAGTATGCAGAAATCGAACCTTTGATCAGTCCAGATGCTTCGAATTTATCGTAACTTTCAGCGGCAGATTGCAAGCAGACTCACGTACTACTTTTGTTGGTTGAATGACGTGGTTGATTGCTAAAATCCTTGGACATCAGTTCATAACGAATATTTGTATAGGAAGTGAAACAGCTTGACAAAGCTAAACAACTGAATTATGGCGCATGATTGTTGACTATGATTTGTCGACGTATATTTGGATCCATTGCTGTACTTCATGAAGGAGAAGTTTAATTTCATTTATTACGTCACATGAAACTCGTAAAATACGATGTACTTGAGCTCTGAAAATCCCAAACTGAGTCATGAAACTTCATTGAATCACCAGAAAATTGTTATTTGGTGCTCGATGTCAGGAACACTGCAAATGGAGCCAGTTTTTTCAAACCATTTGGGAGTACTACGGTTTACCTGGACATCTTGAACAAATTTGTGATCAATTAACAAAGGAGAACCAACATTTATGTAGTGTTATATAATATGGTGATTTCCCGACAAGATGAAGCAACATACCACACCTTACCCGAATATAAGCGATCATGAATTGTTCACGGGAAAGAGAATTGTGAGCAAAGCGTTTTGGCCACCATGTTTTCAGAGTTTTTACACGATAACCTAGATGAACTCAGAACATTAGAATCACTATCAGCAGCGCCGCTGTTGAACAGCTTCAAGCAATATCAGTTACCATAATCCGACGTGCCCAAATGTACAAAGACTTGAGAAAGATCACTTTCAACATCTGTTGCAATTTGTGGATAGACGAATTAAGAAACAAATCATTTGCTCATTCAGTTTTCCACAGCTGAAGGAGTAGTCTACCGCTTCCGTAGTCCACCTATACATATTCATGCATGCTCTTGCATGACTGCAGTATAATTTCGTATTCATGGAAGTAATAAGTTCCCTTCCCAGAATATTGATTATAAAGCTTAATCAGATTTGTTATGCTTTGCGCTGTCCCATAAGCTTGATAACGCTTATGAGACATTATTGAATTTAATACCTATGCACAGTTCTGTTGGAATAGTTTTGTAATCCACAAACCTAAAATCACAAAGATGTGAATTTAATTCAATCAAAATTGAAAGACAGGAATGAAAAACAGGAATAGTTTGACTATGCAAAATTCCAAATGTTAGACATTCATAAAATTTAAAGATTTACTTCAAACTACACCTTGAAAATATTGTTATAAATGCTAATGAATATTTACATTATGTGGTGTTGTTATTGTAGGTTACCTCAGTTGTCTGGCAGTAACATCAGAAAACGTCTTCGAATTGAGGCGTGTCGAGGCTAAAGATTCATGCGAACGCAAGACTGCGTCTTTCATTCCTATGAATCGTGGGCACTTTATAGGTGAACATGAGCTTAGTTCCGTCCCAGTTTTGAAGGAGAATTTCCCTGGAATGAGTCCAAGTATCTTCCATCTGTTCAGAGTTAATTAAGTGCATATTTGTGTATTTTATGTGTTTCCCTGTATATTTCTGTCTTTTTGTGTGTTTTCTATATATTTTGTGCTTAGCTCTAAGCGCCATAGTACAAGCCTCATAACTGTAATCAGTCAAGCAGTGTCAACAAGTCGCCCTGTTTGGACACGTAAACTCCTTTTGCGCTCTCAATAAACTCCCGGTGTGGCCTCTTGAGGCCCCAGGAAGATGTTGCCACTAGATAGTGGAAGACGAGGGACATATGCCTGTTTATCTTTGGTAGGCATCAGCCGTCCCCGTCTTCTGTTACCTACCTACCTGCCTATCTTCCATATCTTTTCTCTTCTAGTAAACCGCTCCAACTATAAGTTCACCCCGAGAAACATTGCATACTGACAATATCAAAGCCTTCTCCTAGATTTAAAGCTGGCCCCAGTGTTAAGGCAGGAAGCAATTCTGACCATTACGCTGATCAGGATCGTTTCACATTAATGAGTGTCAACCAGAGTATCGCATTACGTTATATGAGTGTTACATGTTGCAGATTTGTATGCTATATTAATGTGACATATGCTTTACCAGTACAACCTCTATTATGTTATGTTTTTTTTTCAAAAATTTGCATAAATTTATATAGATCCTAAAAAAGCGTTTAGCAGCCAGAATTTTAAAATCTCAAAAATTTACGGTTCTTTCTACTTCCTTGTATGAAGTACAGAAAGTACTGTAATCGTGAAAAATTTCGTGTACCATATTTCAACGAAAATACACATTTCAGTCATTCTCGAAGCCATATAAACGATGATTTTGTACAACCTCTATACATACGAAAAGAATAAAGGACTGGGCTTGCCAAAACGGATCGTAAAATGGACTTAAAAATGAATTCAGAAAAGTGAAATTTTGTGTATGGGACTGCTATAACATGTAATGCCCACCTCCATTTTTCTTTTATTTACCACATTTAATGTATATGTAATTGCCCACCTCCATTTTTCTTTGCAATCGGATGCCCTAATCGTATATAAATATATATATATATTCCCACTTTGTTATCTGGCTTAGTTGTGTTATTCTTTTATGTTGGTAAATTGTACATTTTGTTTGCTTTATGTGATTTTTATGTTCCAATTAAGGCTTTTATGACTTTATTTAATCTGCCCGCAATTGTTGTAGAATTATCAACAATTTAAAACTTTAAGTGGCGAGTTAAGCCTAACGGGCTGCCATTGTTTACATTTGAAACTCAGTAGAATAGTGAATTAACTCAGTTTCTGCACCTTCAATGTCCTTTTGCGGAGTGGGACCAAAAGTAAATTTTCAGTTTTGTGCAACAAAAAATCTGCCTTCTTGCACACTAGCCGAATTGCTCGTTTTTGCGTCGAAACTCTAATTTAAATTGTAAAAATTGTTTTTTAACTGTTTTAACTGTATTTGGTATTTTATGTTTTTATGTACTTTACAATTTTTAATGTAGACGTTTTGAGTTTTCATATATTTCTGCTTTGCCATGAAGTGAGAACTGAATGAATTGAACGAGAAATAAATCTGTAATTGATTTTGAAGAAATACGTTTAAATGAAATGCAGCAAAACTGTATATAGTTTAGTAGGCCATACAACGAAGTCATATGGAGGCCACATCAGATTTTTTAAAAGGTCTTAAGAATGAAATTTTCTGCTCTTCTTTTCTTTTGCGAAAGGAGTTGTCTGCTTACGGATAACTCCTTTTGTAAAAGCAAAAAGGGAAATTATTTCGGTAAATAACCTACTTTATAATATAAATAACAGATACCTTAAAACGTGACATACTGAAATTTGTAAGAATGATTTTGGCTTTAGGTTTAGCTATCAGAGACCCCATTATTCTGTGTGCCTATTAATTTATTGCCTCGAATTCTCTTCCTTTTTCTCTAATATTTTATCATGTATGGTACATGACCTCCATTATGCAATAAATAATGCCGTTCGGTAGAAATCGTTTATTCCTCGGCTCAAGGACACGAAAGTGAAAGGGGAAATCAATTTCGTGTTAGAAGAATTTAGAGCAATTCATCTTCCTCTCTGAAAGAGAAGAGAGGATAGCCTTCATTTCGAAGTTTGTGAACGTAATAAAATATCGCACTTCTTCATTATGTTTTAGAGAGTATGTATGTTCTAAGGTAATAGAGAAATGGTTTAGAACTGATGGCAATAAATGGACTGCAGAAACCATTTATAAAATATGATCTAGAAAGCATATGCGAATATTCTTATTTGAAATATATACGATATCTTTATTTTTTAAATAAGGATATGCTGTCTACAGTGTAAGTTATGTTTATTTTTAAGATTTTGTTAATGCAGTGGATATTTTAGATTTATTTTAAATGTGATCTTAATTCAGGAGACTGGAATACTTTTGCACGGCATTCGTACGATGCGCTGAAATTAAACAAATGAGAAATTTAAAGCATAAAAGTTTCTGAAGCCAAAACTAGTAATTATGATTATAAAAGAGTTATGAACAAATTATCATCAGGATTTTGAAAATGGTTATTAGGCTTATGAACAAAAGAGTCACGAAGAAATTATTGTGTGAAAAGCCACAATAGTATCCACAAAATGACTGGAACTCTTGCATGATATATGCAACTAAAACTCTATAACTTCGCTGAAAGTTATCGCTAGTATAAAATTTAATTCCAACTTAAGGAGCTGACATGCACCGTGTCTTGGGATATATTATTCTCGTATTTATAAAATAGAAGCACGCAGAATTTACCAATATTAGCGATTAAATGCGCAATACTGTGCATGAACATTTTTGAACGCCTTGGTGAAAAGGAATTTAAAGATAATTCGGTGTTTAAAAATAATTCTTTTAACTCACGAGACACTCGCTGCTCGGCGACTAACCCCAGGTTGGTCTGAGTCTCTGCATCTCTCTGATTCCTAGTTTGCTGCCCACTTTCTCCTTTACATACGTTAATTCCCCGCGATAGTCATTTCCCTCTGCTCGTTCAATCATATCTCAAACTATGGATTTTTCGTTTGGTTTTCTAAACACTCAGTTTAATTTAGTGATCGTAATTTTTTGTTAATGTCAGTCACCATAAAATATTCTAGTTAACGTAATAATTATGTTTCCTTAAAAGGGTTTGTTCTTAAGTGATACACATAGCATTATAGGTAAATACTGTAATGTTCGTTTTTGATACACGAAGAAGGATGCTCTAACAAAACTTGCAAAAGTGCTAGAAATTTAATGAAGGAAAACGTAGATGTTTAAATTATTTTAATATTAAAGAAGAAAAATGTTAGCACGCCAGGTTAGTAGCAGACTGGTGGCTGGTGACGGAGGGCGGGGTTACCTGATGTGTTCCATAGGTAAGCAGGTGTATGCCCCACTGAAAGCTGTCACTAGAAACCTGTCTATTGACACAATTACTGATGATACAAGTGAAGATTTGAAAACTAAATATTATAAAGTCCTAAATGTCCAACAAATGTCTCGCAGGAAAGAGAGGAATAAAAACGTGCTACCACTTTTTCCTCGTTACCTTAAGGAAGACAGAACACTCCAAGAATATATTTCGTGAAAATTTTATGAGCAACGTTAGAATTTAAGTTGAAGAATATAAAGGTCGGGTGGGTCCCCTACAATGTTGCCGTCGTCAGGGGTTTCACGATACCCAAGCTGGATGTCACGACGACTTTAAATGCATTCGATGCGGTCAGAATCGTGCTTCTATTGACTGTCCAGATAAGAACAATAAGGAGAAACCTCATTGTTGTGCAAATTGCAATAAACCTCACACCTCGAACTTTCAAGGTTGTGAAATATTTCCAAAACCCCCAAAAGACAAAATTAAAACCTATCTCGAAAGAGTTATAAAAAATAAAAGTTATGCGCAAGCGCTGAGCACTAGCATAAACTTTAACATTACCACAGAAGCATGCAAAGTGTACACTGAATTTGTTAAGCTAGTAAAAGCCACTAAGGAAAACGATCTACAACTTATTATCCAACAATCTGCAAAGAGTACTCAAACTCCAGACGCACTTCCCACCACTTCTGATAATGGCTAAAATTATATAAAAAAACCTCCCATCACTTTAAGTGTTTGGAACTCTTGTAGTCTCCATAATAAACTCTCTGAACTTCAAAACTTTCTTGTAGAATATGATGTGGATATTGATTTTATTAGCGAAACCTTTGCATCACCTGGCAGTGGTTTAAAAATTGCAAATTATCAACAATATAGAAGTGACCGACTCACCCATAGAGGCAGAGTTCCCATCATCTATGTCCGAAATGTTCTTGAGTCTTGCCTTATTGAAGAAGATCGACGTTACAGTTATGAACTAGTTACTGTTCCTGTTGCATTTCCCTACTACGGAAATATTTATTTCAAGGCTTTATATAATCCGATGAACAACTATTTGAACAATAAAATCCTGTCGGAACTTCTTCTACAAGATAAACCTGTTATTTTAGCAGAGGATGTAAATTCTAAGCACAGAGACTAGGGCTGCAGAAGAACGAATAAAAGCCTCAAAATTTTACATAACTTTATAACTAATTATCCAATTTCACTACATGTACCTGTTGAATATACTTATCGACCAAGCTGTCAACAAAAAGGAGATATCTTGGATTTAATTCTCTCGCTTACTAACATTCCTTTGATCCTCGATGTAAAACACGAGTTTTCTTTGGATCATATTCCTGTACTTGCTTCTTTAGGAACTTCTAAACCTGCTCCAGATGAATATAAAGTCTCCACTGATTGGAGACTCTTCAGTCACCTTTTAACTACTAATCCTTTTGATCTTGGTGCTCTTCATACTAAAAATGATATTGATACTGCAGTCAAAAACTTACTAGTAACATCAAAATAGCTATGCAAAATGCCTCTCGAAGTATTCCTAAAAACAATATTGATCCCATCACATATCAGAGATCTTATTAAAGAAAGAAATGGCATATTATTTGGAGCCACAACTTGGAGAAATTAACAAACTTAATATAGACAAATAAAAAAACACATCAAAGAATCGAAATGGAACGTTGGCAAAATAACATTCTTAATCTTGATGTCAATGGTGGCATCTTTTGGGCTTATATCAATAGAACGAGGAAAACGTGCTGTTGTTATCGACCTCTCTATACAAATAACAAAGTAACCCTCTCTAATGATAGCAAAGCTAGAGTCTTTGCTGATCACTTAGAGAGTCAGTTTACTCCTAATGCTGAACCCAGAGATATTAGCTTCACTTACGAAGTTTGTATACAATCAGAGACTATCTCAATGCCCTCCACAGTTAAAAATTTACCAAAATTCGCTACAAAGTCCAAGATATTGTTAAGAAACTTAAAATCAAGAAAGCACCAGGACAGGGTGATATTCCAAATATTGCTCTCAGAAATTTACCCTTAAACTCGATAACAAAACTTACTAGAGTAATTAATGGATGCCTGACTCATTCTTATTTTCCAGATTTGTGGAACCCTGCAAAAATTAAATTAAAAACTAAACATAGTAAAGATACTGAATTTGCTGGTGCAGCCCTTCGTAATAGAGAAAATGCTGCCTTAATCATGCTGGACGTGTCGAAAACCTTCGACGGCGTCTGGCATGAGGGGCTCATATATAATATTCAATTGAATGTTGACAGAGAAATTATCATCCTATTGATGTCGTTCATTTCCAAAAGAAAATTCATCGTACCCCAAGGAAACGACAGTTTAGACATCAGACCTATTAGAGCCGGAGTCTCCCAAGGATCTATCATTGGCCCTATTCTTTATTTGTTCTACGTCGCCGATTTCCCCAAGGAAAATCTTGACCATCACCACTTCCTTGGGCGTTATGCTGATGATACGGCTCTCGCGGCTAGATCTACAAATGTTAACCATGCGATTAAAAAATTACAAGATCAAGTATCTCATATCGAGAGATGGTGCACTTTATGGAGAATTGCTATTAATGCGACGAAATCTTAATTACTTACCACTAGAAGGAGAAACTTCCACACAAATCCCAATCGTCAGCTTACCCTATTCAAAGAAACTATTCCTTTAGTCAAGACTGCTACATATTTGGGTATAACTTTTAATTCTAAATTAAAATGGAATGATCATATTGAAAAGATTAGAAACAAAGCAAATAAGGTTATCAGTAGTCTAATTCCCATTGTTGGAAAGCATTCAAGTATGGATTTTGAAATGTTATTAGAATTCTACTTAAGATGGCAATTGTTTAAATTTGTCAGCATTAAGTTTAAATCTCTTCTGAAGCATATTTTTAATATGTCGGTAATTTTGATGTTCCTTTTCTGATTCTCTTGTGATTCATTTCGCTACATTAATTGCTAGTACTCCAATTAAGTACACTACGCACTTTGTTTCCAATTTTAAAAATGTTAATTGTCTTTCAGATATTTTAAGTAAATATCAATATCAATCGCATATTTTAAATTATATCATCGTTTAGGCGGTGAAAACAAGGGACCAATTAATTGAATTTGCACTTCGAAAGCTTAATGTCAAAAAAAAGAAGTGTACTCCATTTGAGAATTTATTTTCTGAAATCCTAAACTTAATTTGAGTTTTTCAAGCTCGATATTTCCTTCTTTTCCGAGATCTTCGAGTTTGATAGCTGATTTTTCTTTTTTTTTTCTTTTACTTCATCTATTCTGGTTCGTAGCGATATTAGGTTATTTGGAAGCAGGAGACGTGAAAAATTGAACAATGCTCTCGCCAGGACTCGACATCGGACCTCCCGAATACGGACCGAGTGTGCTGACCATTACACCCCGAAGGCATGCTAAGAAGGCGAGATAAATACCTTATATACTACCCTGTTAAAGGGCGACTGGGGATTAGGGGATATCTAGGGGGACCCAATCGTCAAATTCTTGTGGTGGAGAATCATTTTCCACCACCTTTTTTTAGTTCGGGCGCCACTGTGGAGTCATTAGTTTTTTTTTAAAGCAAGAGTACATGAAAAATGTTCAATGTCCTCCCCGGAGCTGGAAATTGGACCTCTCGAATATGCGCCGAGTGTGCTGACCATTACACCACAAAGGCATACGAAGAAGGCAGGAAAAATACCTTATTAAGTTATCAAACGAATTTTGACAAATCAATCAATATGTAATAACAATAGGGTTTTGGAAAATTTTCTTTTCCTACACGGAGGAAGTTTTCCAGTTTTACAGACATTTAAGGAATGTCTGACTGGTAAAGTTTCCTGTCCGACGATTTTGAATTTTACAGGCAATTAGGAAAGGCTGAGAGCTAAGGATCTGTGTACGACAGTGGTTAAGAGATCCAGATTACTGACATTTGAAGGGAGACTGTTTCAAGAACATCTTCATACTCTTGCACTCGGCTTCTGATTGGCATAAGATGAGCTACGTCCAGTGTGAAAGTTCCTATTTGCAGCGATTTATTCCGTGAGTCCTTTCGAAGAGTATTCTTTCTGATTCGAGAAATTCTATAGGATTTCAGGTTTCTGTGACTACTTGTGGCAAACTGTGTACTGACCGTGTGTAACGTTCAGGTTAACGGCGTGATATACAGAGATTATTATCTAGCATGTAGAAGAAAATGATTTTCGATTCCCGAAATTCAGAATAGTAAAATCTGCTCATATAAGTACCCTTCATCTCCTCCTTGCATCTAGTTAATTGCATGTTGATTATGTAAAACTAAGTATTTAATATGTTATTTGTAATATTTATTAAGGATTTTAGTTCCAAAGTTAGGATAAATTATTATTTTTAAGTTTATTGTGAACTTAGTATCGTAATTTGGTACCTAAGGATTTACAATAAGGAATATTTTTGTAGCTATGAATATGTATTCTTCTGTCTACGATAAAATAGTTCAAGAACTTTAATTTATTTTCTTAAACATGGCTTTATTATTTGCTACTAAATATGGCATTTAATGGATAAATTGCACACTTGGAAATAAGATTAAAATTTGCGTTTTTAAGTTTTGTGATTAATTATTCAGTGCTATATAATTTCATCGAATTCACCAAAAACATTTGTAGTGATTAGTTTATATTTAATTCAGTAGCTTATAAAAAATAGGAAAGCATTTACTTTGAAAGCAATACGATAAGAAGTCGAAAGCAACTGGGAAGACAACTGCAATCGGCATGCTGTTATAGGCTGCAATTCATTTGATATTTATTAAAAGAAGACTTTACAAAAATGGAACCACAAATAAAAAAAAAATTCATTCGGGAAACAAGAACTTCAGCAAAATTTATTAAAATATAAAACTGAATTTTAATATTAAATTTAAACACGTGGAACATTTTAATCAAAATTATATTACGGAACTAGAACCGATAATAAATTCTAAGGAAATGAAACACAAAAACTTTCTATATGATGATCGGCTAACGCGATTGTTATTATTATATGAATAGCATAAAATTATATAATAAGAAAATTTACCATATAAATAAAAACCTCTAACATTTTTGTTGAATAAATACATGATGCGAAACATATTCGTAGGAGAAAATAATTCAATAACTGAAAGAGCCGTATATTTGTTACACACTCAAGAACATAAATACGCAGATTCCGAAAATTCCTTCATTGCAGCGATTTTGAATCTTAATAAGAAAATTCTATTGAATGCATGCCAGTTTAGCAAATTTGCGACCATGTATACTCTCCTTAATTAACGCAAAAAAAAGAAAGAAATTTCGTCGATCCGGACTAGAGACGATAATAGATGATACTACTTTCGGAAACAAATTGGAAAAATTTATCACGGTTTTCTTCCTACGGATTCGTATGAAGGATTAAATGAATTCCTTTGTTATCTTATCCTACATTACCCGTCTACACAGAACTATAAACGTTAAGATAAAGGATTTACTATATCAAATCTTTGAAAGGAATTCTAGGCGGTTGCACTTAAAGCATTGATTCTTTGTGTGAAACGTACTTAGATTTTGACACACAATTCTTTAAGCAAACAATGTCATCAAATATTACTTTATTCGAGGGGCTCACATTTATATTGTTTTTACTAATATCCGATGGTTTCAATCTGAGGCAGTAGACAAAATGAATGATTTCATTTGCATAGGATAAACATGGCAATGAAATTTTATTAATTGTTTAATCGCCGCTCTTTTATGCTCCAGGCGTATCTATGTTTAGATCCTTAGCTCGAAAATATTGCGATAAAAAAGTAGTTTTAAAATTTAAGAAGAGGAAACAGATCGGATAAATAAAACAATAATTCATATATCCTGTATGATATAACAATATGAAGGTAAATTTATTATAAACTTAATCGCAACGATCCTTTAAATTCTTAAATTTAATTGCTTACATTCCTTCTTCCAGGTTCCATATGTTACATCAAGCTTTCCCTGCAATAACTGCAATGTGAAATCTTTCCTCCAATCGCTACTCAGGATTGAAACAAATACTTTCCTAACTTATAAATAGTCACCACTTCGCCTTTCTGCTGGCAACGTGTTGCTTAGCTTCTGATAGCTATTCTTCTTTACGAAAAATTTAAACTGCATATCTAATATAGTCGGACTCGTTTAGTACCTCTGGTGTTTGCTAAAAAAGTTGTCATTCAAAAATAAACAATATTTAACTACCAAGCTCGATCTCTTCTTCGAAAATTCCATCCGATCATCCACCAGTCCCCAGTTTTCGGTAATATACGCAATGGACTTCTCGGCCACTCGACCATGGTTAAAAAAAATTGGTGCATTCCTCCAATTCACTTTACTCTGATATCATCACTGCAAAGGGAAGAATTATTTTCGTTTTCATGACTACATATTTTCCTCCTATCAGGTACGTTCTATTGGCGTCCTTTATGCGAATAGCTCAATTTCTTTGCAGTTGAAGTTTTAATGAGGTGTAGAATTTACTCTCCGAGATAGTTTTTCACCTGCATGTTTATATGCAGGACCTGCTTTTTGTAAGGCTTTTGTTATGCGAGACCTCGCTGTAATTTTTGCTATTATATATATCGTAGCGTTTTTCTAGCAAGAAAGAAGATCTGTACTTAGTTGTAAATACACATTGTGCATTAGTTTACTTTTATGCCAACACGTATAGTACTCTTTCTTTGTGCATTTTGAGAGACTTTTACATTAAACATTCAGCCAAGCTATACTTTGAAAATAGCACTGCAAAATTTTAAAATTAAAAATATTTCCTTTTCAGTGATGTGGAATAAACATTATAAGAGTTTTGAATAAAGGCGGTACAAATGAATAATACTACACATTATCGAAATTCACACCATTACACATTACACGTTATTACACCTTATTTGTATTTTCATATTATTTGAAGTATGAAAATGTTATACCAGTAGAAGTTTCGATCGCGTGACTTACATCATAGCTGCAGTTGCGATGATAATAATCTTTGACCAAAATTTCGTGGAACAGTAAAGGCTATTTAGTTAGAATAATTCAGGCCTTTAAAGGTTTAAACTGGCAAGCGGAAAGAAGCAACATTAAACGCTGTTTGCTGTAGTAATTTGATAAAGGCAATTCTACATCCGCAGCTTGCCACAGCATTAGTTAATGAATAGAGCTGGCGACTACACGTGAATGTAAGTTTCGGAAATTTCCGGTGGAGAAACTGCAAATATTAGCAATGTCCTGGACATCCATCAGTGGTTTTACTGTATATTGCAGTCTGAGGATACAATAGATCCCTTGACTTCAATAATTTCTGCTTAACATATTCTCGGAAAACTATGTGTACAACGTAATTTTTCCACATTTATGCTATAGCAATTTAAATGTAATAGTCAATCAGTTCATCTTGCAAAGCTACACAACCGATTCTAGGAACGTTTATATTCCTTTCCTTTCTTTAATTTTGCTGGTTTATGCTTAAGAAGGCAGTGACTGAAATATCAGATTTGTTACCTTTCCAGTAATAACTTTAATGTTTTTCCAGTTGCTTGTCATGTTGAATCGTGTAAGTAAATAGCCCTGAACTCGCATAGTTTGCAGCATAAAAAATGTATTTCTGCAGTACTCTGATTTGCTTTATAGTTAAGTATGATGATGATAAGGAAGATTGCTCACACGTCAATCAAAAACACCTCCATTTTACTTAAACCTGATCAACAGCGGGTTTCCATTATATACTTTATTTTTTTTCGCTTGACAAACTTTACTTTAAATTTATAAACCTATACTGGAAAAGTCTATGAATAATAAAAACGTCATTCTATCGTTTTTCTTTACATTGTTCATCAATAACAGAAATAACGATTGAAGAAACCGTGTTCAAAACATAGGCATAAATTCATATCAATTTAAAAAAATGACTATACAGAAATATTTCTTAGTTGCAACACTGGAATAAATTATGTAATCAATTGGTGGAAGAAACGAAATAACTAATTTTGGATTGTCCAGGTTTTAAAAACATCCAAAACTGGATATAGACTATCAAAAAATATTAAATAAAAATACCCATTCTTTTGCAAAAACACATATTTTTTTACTTCTTTCTGCAAATTACAGAAACTACTCAGCTATAATTAAGCGTATAAAAATGTAAACTCTTATTAACTCCTTAACCAAAGGGATACTGTCAAGGCTGCTGCTTTAGAGACTCTGCATTCAGATATGCTTTGCACTTAATAGTGAGGTGTTCTCCGAGTGTAAGAAATCTCTTAAGGATCTCTGAAACGCGCCTCCAGTACATGACTGGTACTCGTAAGTTCGTCCTTGTCGAGCCCTACGTTTTTTGGCCCACAGAAGCCAGCAGATTTACATATTGCTAGTGAGTACATGAGAAGTCTATCCCATGATCAAGGGTAGAACGCTTTCAAGACCTGCACCAAGTGTAGAGCCTCTCAGGCATCACCTTATGGTATTTTATTTTGCCTCGATTTTACCTTGGACGAAGTGCTTTTCAGAACCTCTTCTCTTTTTAGGCTTTGAGGTATTTGGACTCATGGTTTTGGTCTAACCGTGCTGGACCACTTCGGGGATTAGAAACAACAGGGATGCTGTTCATTTTGTGAGAAAGAACAGATATTTCAATGGTTGGTTTTAGAAAAATCTTAATTTTCGTTTAAAGAAAAATAAGATTTTACAGTAGAGATTACCAGCTTTGAAAAATGTGTTGTGAGAAAAATGTTTAACAAGTTATCTGTAAATATGATGCTTATGATTGGCTTGGTTAATTGATTAAGTGCAAAAACATGAGGACTATATGCCAAACATAAAAAAAATGTCTTTATGGAATATTTGCCATAATAGAGATAATAATTTATCAGAGTGATGTTTTTATTTTCACAAAGCAATCTTAAAACAATTGATGATTTTAATATCTGGATTATGCCACTCATTATCCTGCTTTCGGGGAAGTTGCTTCCATTGTACTTCAGTTGTTAAAGGTATTGTGAAATTATCATTACAATTTGTCCTATTCCTAAAAATAACCCCAAAGTATTAACTTTCATGCTGTTAAATCCCTGTCTACATTATAAATACTTCTGCTATATTTCATGATTCAGTTTCAAAGAATCATTCCATCCAAAATTGTTCCTCCGTTGTTGTTGTACCATGACGAAATCTTAGACACTGTTACTAAAATTTAAATAGGTTTTTAACGTGCAATTTATTATAAACGCTCTTTCTGTTCTTTCTCTTCTCTTTCATTCATAAGTAAGATGAAAACGTCTAATTATCGTATTAACCTTTTTTAATTAATTATCCTATGTAGTTGTAACTTTACTTATGTTGGTTTATTGAGAGAGCTTCCGTTTAAAATGTCTTCAGGGGGACAAGCAAAGCTTTTGTGTCCATGTTAATTAAACATTATGAAGTCTTCAAAAGTTCAGAGGGTGAGAATGTTGAAGAATCAAGTACTAAACGAGTAAACTCATTTTTTTATTCCTCGCAGTTCATGTTAAATAACTAGATTTTATTTACTTTTCTCTCATTTTTTCTAGGTGGTATTTTTTTTTCTGTTTCTCCGCTTTTAGAAATTTTCAACACCCTTTTTATGCTCTTTTTTACCCTAGATAAGGTGTTTCCATTCTTCTCGATTTCCAATTTACCATTTTGGATCTACTTTCCAGAGACCTTTTTTTCAAACTTCTTGAAGAATATTCGTGTTTTATATGAAAGTTTATCCAGGCACTAAGATGTTTTTCGAAGCTTTTTCTTTACATTTTTGATATGTTTTGTATCATATGTATGTTTAAGTTTGAATGGCATTAATATCTTTTACTATACAAGCATTTAATTAATTTTCAGAAACAACCATGAGAAAAAAATTATCTCATTTATTAATATGTTTAACAAATTCTCCAAAAGTGCTTCGTATCTTAGTTAACATTATAGGATCTAGTCTTCTTAGGTATGTAATTATCTCAGACCTCTAAAGGACAGCTAGTGAATTTTCACTGTGTCTTACAACTACCACAGAGACAGGGAGGGGTGTAAAAAGAAAATTTTATTAATCCAAATAAAATTTAACAGACGGCACCAACTCGTGCTTACAGAAGCCAACACTTTTGGCTTAAAATCAAAGATAACGGATGAATTTGAAATTTGAGGAAGTATAGCCTAACGGCTCCGCAGTTTAACTAGCCCGCAAACTGGCTTTGATCGAAGTCGGCATAAATAAGCATAATGGTGAGAATAACTCAATGCCTTAGAATTTTAAACGTTAGAGAATAAAAGTTAGCGACGGGGCCTTCAAGCAGGCAGAACACGCTATGATTTCACCCTCTAAAACCCTTCTTTAAATACTTTATTCTACCTAATTTGAGTATCACGCGCGTTGGAAATTTACATCCTGACAAGGAAATGAAACAAAGCTTAATAGAAAAGGAATTTAACTTAAAATAATGGGTTAGGAAATTGTGCAAAATTTATACAAAATATACCAGTTTCTCATGATTTAGTGCGTTAGATAGGACAGTAGTTTACGTCAGCGAAAAATGTATAGGTTTTCCCTTATTTTGCATCAGAAATTTATTTTAAGTTTGATACCTTTCCTGAACCTCTCAGCTTCTCCTTGTATTTTCTCGCCAGGATGTAAACTTAAAGTTAAGTGAAGTGAATATTTAAATGGGTGAAACTCTGAGTTTATTCCGAGCGTGTTTTAGCCACCCAGCGCACGTTTCGTTGCTATCTCGTTGTTACCCTTCCTAATTACTATTTCTAATTAGGCCTTACTATTACTAATTAGGCCATTTCGGATTATCATCACGCTTGTTAGGTTTTTGAGAAACTTTGAATTAATAAAGAGTTACTTTTCACCCTACTTTTGTGTTGGTATTTATTCACGCTTGTGCGAGAATTCGCCAGGTTCATTGTAAGATTTAGAAGTAGTTTATGTGGAGTAGCAGAGGCAGATCTTATAAATGTTGTGCAGTCAATGATAGAAGGTGGAACTTTATATATTCAGCTGCAATGAAGTAAGTTTGACGACGAAATTAAATGAAGAGAAATTTTCAACTGAATAATAAATTACGTTATAAATGACAAATAGAGATTTTTAGCCTAATATTTAGAATTCTTGACTGTTGAAAGGGAAATAACGTACAAGTCGAAACATATTCAAGACAACGAGCATACACATTTATATTAGTTTCTGTCGATGAAAGAAGCTTAATTTTTTATTCATTTTGTATGCTGATACTGAAAACATATTTTGTGTGTCAATATGACAATATATTTCTTAGATGTTTCTGGATATCAAAATGAACAGCCTTGTTAATATCTTGGTCTTTGGTTTCTTTCTGTTTGTCAGCTGGGTTAAATGAAATTGAAATACCTGATAAAATTCTTTGTTATTCAGATGAAATTTAGAAATCTTTTCACGATTCGAATTTTTACAGAAATAACAAATAATAAAATTTAACATTTGATTGTCTTTAACTGCTTATAAGGTGTGAAAGTTGAATATACGTTGTAATCTTCTTATCACATACCGAGAAAAAATTACAATAGAGTTAATGCTTACTTTCGAAGTAAATTTACCATTGACAATATTGAAATTAAAGCTAAATTTTCATTTAATTTTTTACGATTTTATTTGAAAGTTTGATTTTGAAGAGTTATCTACATATACAGAGCAAGAAATCCCCATAAAATAAGTCACTAACTTTTCGTGACCGATAATTTTGATATCTGCTTACAATAAAAATATTATAATAATTTTGCTGTTCATATTTTTTTCTAAATCTCATATTTATTAAGTAAAGAATTTTCTCCATCTTTGCCGAGTGCCTTCACGGTGTAATTTGAAGCACGTTCGGCTAGCAGTTGGAAGATCTGGAATTGGAATTCTGGCGGGGACATCGTTAATTGTTCATGTTTTCCACTCCGATACAAACCTAAAGTCTCTGTATTAATTCAAATTTGGAAGTATAATGACGTATGATTTCCAGACACTATTGGTCTCAGTCATTTGTCATTTCTAAACAGTTTTAACAGCCTTCTATCGAAATGTCATCGATAGATACTCTTTGCGATACAAAGAACGAACTGTATAAAGGTGTTTTTTAAACTCACCCGTTATTATACAAGCTCAGTAAAACTCTTTCAAGCGAACTTAGAGAAGTGCATAATGCGTTAAGGTGTGAAATTTGCTTCAGATTTTTGAGTTAAATCTTTAGGACTGTTGTAACTCAGGTACTATTCTAAGCTTTAGAGTAGGTTAAAACACTGTGCTAGTATATCTAAGTGTCAATCTATAGATTTGGAAGATTAAATTAAGAGCTTAAAATTTGTGATTTTAAGCTCTTAATTGATGCAATTGCAAAAATATGACAATGTAAGATTTGATTATCATTCCTTTTTTTTCTATTTCCGAATTTTTTAAGAATGCCTGTACGGACAAGATATACATAATTTTAAACCGCCAGTATTGAAATATTTAAAAGATAATTTTTATTTAAAAATCAACAAGTAGTTCTTACCAAATTTTTATGACTATTAATATTGTTGCGTGCGTACGGGTTCATAATAGATTGCATGCACACAGGTCCCATGATATGTTAATAAAATTTATTTTACCAAAAGAAACACTTTAAAGTTCTGAAATTTTCCACAGAAGTACCCGTACAGGTGTTCACAGTATCACGGAGCAATCAATAGTTACACTTCAAACTAATAAGAACGTTAAACACAACTCAGTGTAAAGCGTACCTAAAGAGAAAGCTAATCCAGAGATATCTCAGTTCACACTGAACTAATAACTCGCAACAACAATACTTAGAACAGGTACTCTCTCCGGCCTTATATAGTTTTCAACCGGCCACCGAGATATTTCTAGTACTTTCTGCTATTCGAAATTACTGGAAGCAATAGGAGGATGGAATTACGGCTACAGCTAACATAATGATGAATTACATTTATTCAATTACAATACATATTATGTTAAATACGGGAACCGAAACACAATGTCGCCATATGGTTGTCAAGTATGGCAAAATTTTGCGATTTTTTGCCAAATTATTGAGATACCTATTTACTCAATGTTAAATGCACTTGCCTCTGCATTCTGACGTTTCCGGCATTTTGACGTTTTTTCTATGTTACATTATACAGAAAAATAAAACAATTTCACACATAATTGTGTCAGCACTGAGTGTTCGGTGCATATTCTTGGCGAATATATTAGTGAAATACTTTAAGTCCTGATCTTGAACAGGGAGCTGAATGCAGCTAAGTCCTGTGGTAGAAAACTGTGGTTAAGTGGTAGAAGAACTGCACTTAAGAAGGATTTGAAATCCTCATTTATTAAACCACAATTACATACAGCCGCTTCCCAACTCAGGAGGGATACAGAAAATAATGACCGCACTTGGGTCTAAACTGAACAATCAAATAATTTAAGCTAAACTTAAATAGAAATTAAATCGTCGTTGCTCACAGAGCTATAAACGCGAGGTTGACCTCTATGCTAAATGGTGCGTAGCAAGATTTAACTAGTACTAACGCACTTAGAATTACTTCAATAAGTAATAGCGTAACAGCGCTAAGGCTTAGAATTTAAATACTAGCTGGTCAGGCGAACGTCGAACAGAGTAGCAGTGTCTGAGACTAAAAGTTCTCTCACACTGAGAGGTTCCTACCTACCCTTTAAATAGAAACGTGGCTTCACTTCAAATTAGCATAAAGCTGAAACGCGCGCTTATTCTAACGGGAAGTTGAAATAAGAACAGATAGAAAAAGGCAAATTAAAATAAAACTTTGTTAGTTTAAACTAAAACCTTACAACTGTACTAAAATCATATGTGTACAAATTTCGTAACAATATAATGCAGAGTCAAAAAATGAAAGCTGAAATTTTAATATATAATGTTAATTTTGAGAAACAATCCTGTAAAAATTTGATTTCAACAGAAGAAATGCTGAAATCAGCAAACGTTGACATATTCTATTTTATTTTTCAGTCGTATGTGGTATTATGGCTTCATCTGATGGCGCAGTGCCATTTTTAAGCTAAATATTTTGTTTTTCCTTTTCAAAACCCTTTTTTTTGTTCTCTTTGCATGTCATGGCATTATTCATCGAACAAGTTCTCAAGAGTTACGGCGGATTCCAGAAAGAACTCATAAAGTCTATTTCCTCCGCACTTCTTTCCTTTCTTTAACAGGGAAATTTTTCATTTCAGTAACTTCGTAATTCTCGCATTATTGCAAACTTTGTATAACTTTATGCAGTCAGGTATACATTTTGTAACATCTTTGCTATCATGTATTATGTATTGTGATTCAGCCATCTAAGAAACATGTACTTAAATCGAAATATAGCTTCTGTTTATTATATGACAAAAGCAGTATAAATCTTCTGATTCAAATAAAATTCTGACAGAAATTTAAATACCATTGTTACAGAAATATCATTCTCATATGTAATATATTTTAAATTTATAGCAACGTTTACGTCATTTTAAACACTTGTAATATTTTAAAAGTTAGTATACTATAAATCTCATCTTTCGAATACAGAAATTTTAAATGGAAATTAAAATATTTAAATTATGGAAATATTTGTCAATATCTAATACTGAACCTCATATAACCATTAAAACTTGATTTCGAATTTCTAAGATATTATTGTATTTCTCCGCGAGTGGGCAATTTTTAGCACAAATGGGCGTAGCCCAGGAGGGCTGTTAGTTTCGAAACGCCATTATGCATCTAACCACTAAAAGCGTTGAATCACTTTTGAAATTCTTGCCATCAAATGTTATCGCCTTGTATTATATTTAGAGAAATTAAATAATGAAGAATATACATGCATGTATGCATATTTCTCGCGTTGTGAAAAAGCAATGGCATCTAGAGCAGTCAAATTTTGAATAAAGTAGTCTTCTACATGAATATAGGCATCTAGAAGCCCGAATTTCGAATTTCAAATTATTTTACTATCTCTTTCATATTTCGTAAAACTTTAATGAATTTTTGAATAAAAAACTCAACGCTTTGAAAGCGAGCAGTGGCAGCATTGTACGGAATAAAACATCTTTAAATCTTGTGCGCGAGACTGTGTATCGGAAATTCTGAAGATAGGCTGTTTTTAAATATTTCTAGTACAAAGGTGCGTTAGCTCAAATGCTCCCGAAACGTGTATGTGTGTGTAAATGAAGAAACAAACGATAGGATTAATATAAAATCTGAAAGCTTTAAGATTGTTTTATTAGCCCAAAGGAGCGTCAGCTCAAAGGGGCTATTAATTTCGTTTTCGCATTTTTCGTTAAACAGCGAATCACTTTGGAAAACAAATAAGAAAAGAAACCGATTTACTGATGAGCATTTTCAATCCCCGAGGAAGATAATTTCTAGTCATTTCTCTCTCAGGTTACAAACTTCATCAAAATCGAAGCGTCATCGTGCATCAAGCTGGTTACAGCCGAAAACTTCGCGGCAAAAACATCGCGAAAGAAAACGTCGAGAAGAAAACAACGCAAAGCGAAAACGTAGTGGTACAAAACATCGTGGGAGAAAATAAAGCAAAGAGAAAACATTGTGGTACAAAATATCGTCGTCGAAAATAAAGCGGTTCAAAAACCTTGCAGTTTAAAAATATCGTCGCCGAAAATATCGTGGTAAAAAATAAAGTATCTACAAATCATCGCATGACGACAACATTGTAGACATGCGTCTTTCAGGCTTTAACAATTGTAAATGAATATTCGCATAATCATTTATGAGAGCAAGGTGGAAAGAAGGATAATTTTTACTTTCATATTTTTATTAACTAATGAATTTTTAAAAAACAAGAAATTTAAACAAAACAAGAAATAATTTTCGCTATAAGTGTATCAGATTAACAAAAGGGAAGAAAATAATATCATAATTAACTTAGCAATTTTTTATAGATACGTGCATGCAGTTACTTATCTTTCTTTTTCTGTTCTTTTTTAGATTATACTTTTCATGAAAAATTACGAGTAAAACTTTATAAAAAATAAATTATTAATGACCTTTGTTAGTTAAATATGTCAGTTTAAAATTAAGTACTATAAGTTGCGTTAATTTTCTATGCTTAATTTTCCATTTTACATTTTCAGCAAATATTTATTAGTTAATAAAAATATATGAAAGTGAAAATTATCCTTCTTTTCATCTTGTGCTCACAAATCATTGTGTGAGTTTCTACAATTATTAAACAATAATTGAATTTTACAATTATTAGCCTGAGAAACGCATGTCCGCGATGTTATCGTCATGCGATGATTTGTAGGTACTTTATTTTTTACCACGATATTTTCGACGGCGATGATTTTAAACTGGGAAATTTTTGAACCGCTTTATTTTCGATGACGATGTTTTGTACCACGATGATTTAGAACTGCGATGTTTTCCCTTTGCTTTATTTTCTACCACGATGTTTTGTACCCCGACGTTTTCGCTTTGTGTTGTTTTCTCCGCAATGTTTTGCCGCGATATTTTTGGCGGACATCATCAAGCTATAGTACAAAATAAAGACGTCTATAATCATTTACATACAAATATATTTATTTTTATTTAGGTACGAAGAAAAATTTAGTTGCTGTGCTTGTTACCAATCTCACTTGTCTGATAATGGTCAGCACAAGCCCACTGCATTCATCATGACTAGGAGTCAAATGCATCTGTCGTTGGCAACACCCTTGAGCACCATATAGGTGACACTCCGATTTTAACTCAGTTCCGCCTCAATTTTGAGAGAAAGCACTCGAGGTGAACGGGCCCGAGAGTCTCCCATTGCTCTTCTTGTGTCATCAACCTCTCCAGAGCACTTTCGGTTCGCCGCATATTTAGAGTGCCTCCATGCCGCACAGACACTATACATTTACCGACATTCATGCTTTCTCCAGGATTCGAGCCGGGCCCTTTGGTACGGCGATCATAGTCACTAACTACTATCCCGATTGGGCGACAAAAAATTTAGTAAAGAAGAGAAAGAATCTAAGTTGCTATTATTTATTCTCACATTTTGTCCCATATGGAAAATTTTAAACTTTAAATAATGTATTAAAATTAAGTATACTAAAGGGTTTGTATCGTATTTGATGTCTGGAAAGTGTGGTATGTTTCATTTACTGCTTAATGCATTTATGAATTTCGTTTCACATTATTTCTTAAATTTTGTGTGTAGTAAATGAGTCTTCTCAAAGTTTTGTTTTCAGTGTTTTTATACAGGGGTAATGAAACATATTCCACATTATTTCTTATGAACACAATGCGATGACTTTAAAGTGTTGCATTTTAATTCTTTTGTGCGCAAGTTAAATTACTTAGTCCTCTAAACTATATTTTTTGTATGTAAGTAAAATTATTTGGTTTTCAAAATTTTGAGATAATAGTACATGTCGGTGTCACCTTTAACAAAAAAAAAAAAAAAAAAAAAATAAAAAAAAAAAAAAAAAAAAAAAAAAAAACCTCAGATTAAAAAATACTAATAATAACAATAAAGCTACTGTTTTATTGAAAAAAATATTTAACGTAGATTGGCAGACAAAGCATTTTTTATTGATAGTAAACATGTGAGTGCATCTAATAAGATTCAAAATTTTGAGAGAAAAATATGCAGCGCTGCCTTGTATGAAAAGAGGAAGAAAAACAATTAATACAACCAATTATGAAGGACAGGAAGAAGAGTCAATCAGCGCCATCTCTTGAAGTAAAAGGAAAGTAAGCGTAAGTTAAGAATTATTAATGTATTTGAAGGCTGAAAAGTAAGAAATTTAGGAGGCAAATTTTTTATCACATTAAGAATTTTCTATTAAAGGAAAGCTTTCAAGAAATATGACTCGCCAACCAGTCTTTTGAGAAATATCAGAAGGACACTTAGTCAAGAGACAAAAAATGAAGAACTGTTTAAAAGTGTCTTTCACCTTACGTTCTCTCGTATGACAGAATTAGCATTTCAATTTTTAAAACCATATCCTAGGTGTGAATTTAAATTTCTGACGAATTTAATCAATCCTGTTGAGGCTTTTGGATCAAAATTATCGAACTAAAAATTTCTAGTTAAACAGCACGAAATTCATATTTAAAAGAAAGGGAGGGTTCATTCGTTAATCATGCTGCAATTTAATTTTTATTCAATAATTAATTTTGATCGATATTTAATTCTATTTGGCTGAAATTATTGAAACTTTTTCTTTAATTACGGAGTTAGATTTTTAGCAATATTTCGTATGTATCTCTGTATTAAAAATATCTCCTTTATTTTCAGACCAAAGATCGTTAGCCCAGAAGGTCTATTATTTTCTTTTTGCATTTTGCGCTGATTCACTATAAACAGCGAATCACTTTTTAAATTGTTGCCACCAAATATTGCAGCCCTGTATTACATTGAAAGAAATTAAATAATGAAGAATCTGCATAAATGTATGTATGTTTCTCGCATTGCGATAAAACAACGGTACCTAGAGCCATCCAATTTTGAAAAACGTAATCTTCCACCGAATATGGGCATCTGGAAGCCCTAATTTGGAATTTGGGAATTTACTTTATTATTTATTTCATATTTTGCCAGACAATAAAGAATTTTTGATTAACAAACTGAAGGATTTCAAAGCGAGGAATGACAACACTGTACGAAAAAAAAATTATCTCCACCGCGCGAGACTGTGTATCGGAAACTCTAAAGACAGGACAAAATCCGTGAAAGTCGTCCAAAATCGATTTGTTGAACCAGAAAATATCAATGCTGTGTGGGAACTGATAAAGCAAGATTGCAATGTGGTACCGTGAGATTGAGTGTCTTTGGGCATTAGTATGGCAACATCAATAAGATATTACATGAACATTTGTCCTTAAAAAAAATTTGTTTACGCTGGATCGCGCATAATCTGACAAACACTCAAAAGAAGGCTCGTGTTGATTGGTGTAAGAAAATTTTGGAAAAATACGTTCATGGTGCGTCAAAAGGTTGTGCGTAACATCTACATAGGTAACGAATCATGGCTCTGTGCATATGAGCCCGAAGCAAGACAGCAGTCGACTGTACTAATAAGTTTAATTGCAAAAGCTTCTTTTAAAATTTAAGAAAACAATAGATATGAAGTAGGTAAATAAAAATTATTACACTGAATAAAATTATTGAACTAAATAATCATATTAAGGAGACGAGTTCTGTTTACTGAAAAATCTTGCATTTGTTTGGAAAGTGATTCTAGATGTGTTACAATTTTGAGGGAGCAAAACATTAGCAAGGAGCCCCAAAATATCTGTGATAGCCATAGATATAAAGGTTTCGGAATTATGTTTTCGGTGAATATCAGTTCGAATGGCCTCTCAGAACCACGTTTTCACCAGTAGAGCTACAAATGCTGAAATATACAGAAATGAGATTCTTGGTCCTTATGTCAAGTTATTTTAGGGGTATTATCAGTAATAACTTCATCATAATGGACGATAAAGCTCTTCCTATTTATACTGCGCTAATTTCCGATTCTGTTCAAAGGAATCCAGCGGATGAAGTGATGGATAACTAGTTTCTAAAAACATTTATTCAAAATGTGTCTTTAATTGTTTATTGATTTGACATGAGGCAGTATATCAAAATGCCGGACAAAAAGAAATAGAGCAAGATTCAAAGATTACCACGTACACTATTGTTTTGCTAAATAAATAATTCAGAAATCTTTAAAAATATGTGTGTAATTTTAATAATTTCTTTAATTTTTACTGTAGGAAACGCTTTTAAGCGGCAATTACATTGTAAAATGCTCATTATTACAAACTTTTGTTCATAGAAAATATAATAAAGTCATATGCATTTCTGATAGTTAACTATTTTGTAAGGTTATTCTCCCTCCTTTCCGCACACCTTTGTGGTCTAACGGTAGCACACTCGCCGCGTATTCCAGAGATTCAGGTTCGAGTCTCGGCGAGAGGAATTGTCATTTTCATGTCTCCTGCTTCAAAAAACCTAATGACTCTATAAAAAGTTGTTTCAACTGCATTTGGTGTTCTATGTTTCTCTATATCTTTCAATTTTTAATATATATGTTTTGAGTTTTTATATATATTGGCCTTGTAGTGAAGTGAGAACTGAATTAAATGTGACTCTAATGAAAATATATCTGCAGAAATATATCTCTAATGAAATTCGAGGAAATAAATTTTAAGGCGGGAAAAATTCGTATAATGTAATATTCCGTTCAAGGAGATCACGGGGTGTACACATCAGATTTTTTTGTGTGATTTTTATTTCATATTTTGTAAAACTTACAAATTTTTTATCAAGAAATTCTACGATTTGAAAGTGAGTAGTGGCAATACTTTCGAAATAAAGCATTTTTATCTCCAATGCGCGCGACTCATGCGAATCGGAATAATGAGCGCGAAAATTAGCGTTTTCACGGTTTTTAATTAATATCTCGGCTGATTAAAGTCGTATGAAGATGCGAATAGTGGAAATGAGCTTCTCACTATGTTTTGGAATCCAGTGATACCTCTATCGCAACTCAACTCCCGGCCGTCCCGTAGAAGAGTATGTTACAAGCAAACAAACAGAGAGACACGCGCAGATTTTAAAAGTATGGATAGTATAAATTATAATATAAAATACAGCACTCGTGCTATGCTCAAGAATAAACACAGTCGTCACTTGCTTCTTACATCATCAGCCGCTGAGAAATCTGGAAGAAAATATTAATCCTGCTTTTTGTCACAGATGACAGCGTTTGAAGAAAACTTGTTTCGTATTCGTATTACATGTGATGAAAATTACTAAAAAACTTCCTCACATAGCCAGTATACTCCCGATATGTTGTAGAAATATCAGTCAGTTTTCCTTGGAACGTTCTCATCTAACTATCGTGAACTAAATCTGAGACAAACTAGCCGTTGTTCAGTGGTTTTATCCGATCAGTCATCCGTGGATTACACTGGTATTAAATATCGTCGGCTTGATTAACATTTTGCAGGTGAGAAAAGGGAAGTCGTAGCCTGGAATCTTTTGTAAAACGTAGCTTCTACCCATTGCTTAAGAAAGTAATGAAGTAATAATAAATGCAATAAAACAATTAATGGGAAGTAATAAATTAGTAACGGAAGCATACTTATTATAGAAACTAATTTTCGTTTACCGATGAGAACGTTCTACCATTCAGAATTTGATTCTAATGGAATGCAGAAACTTAAAGCTTTGCGCAAGAGAAATTACAGGTACAAATCTAACCTCTCTTTAAATAATTATTCTATTCCCTGACCTGCAGAAAACTGATGGTTCAGAATCAAATATTTTAATCCGATAAAAGGGCCTCGGGAGATTTCGGCGCAGGTATGCTAATAAAGAAAGATTTATTTTACAGCCACGATTAGTTAGTTCCCCGCTGCGCAAAGCGAGTCTTCGTAACACTTTCGCAATTACGAGCCAGAAAAATGGATGTATAATGTCGCGGCCGCAGCGAGGTTAAGAGAATATGTAATTGATTTTGTCGTATGTTGTGAAAGTGCGTGCCCCTTGTGACACCTGCCTCGCGAGAAATGTCATTCAGCCTTCGTATTGGAAAAGAAATGCTTTTCGGGTTCAATTCAACTGAAATTTTCATTCCATTCTCTAAATAATATAAATTTCATCCAAGCTCCCAATCTTACAACGAAGATTCTCTCAACGAAGATGTGGAGGTAATTGCATTAATTTGCAAAAGTACTCCGTGACAATTACGCCTTGGTCCTTGATCCTAATCCTACATAAGGTGTTTTCTCCTTCCTTTTCGCATGCCTTCTTGGTGTAATTGAAAGCATACTCGACGCGTATTCGAGAGGTCCAGGACTCGAGTCCCAGCGAGGGCAATGTACATTTTTTACCTCTCTTGCTTCACAATACTACAGTGGCGTCCGAACTAAAAGGCGGGAAACGATAATTCGTCACCACCACCAGGATTTGGCGACTAGGGTCCCCCTCATCCCCAGTCGCCCTTTAAAAGGGGAGTATATAACTCGTTTTCTCCCTCCTTTACGCATGTCTTCATGATGTACTCGGAAGCATATTCGAAAGGTCCCGAATTCGAGTCCGGCGCATATTTTTCACCTCTCCTGTTACAAAGCAATTCCTAATGACTCTACAGTGGCATTCTATAGAATACTTAGATATTGTATAAAATAAATAAGCATTTTGTAGAATGACAAATACTCTTTAGGCAAAATATGGAAAAAAAAGGTCATGATAAGGCTATTATTTAAAAGACGTTCATTCTTCAAAATATAAGTGTTATTTTGAAAACATTATGAAAGAGTACCATTAAAAATACTTATTTCAAGTATATGAAGAAATTTTTAAATTGTGTGCAATAAAATAAAACTTATGCCTTTCTTATTAAAGAAAACAGAATATTCGTGTGCGGAATAAGAAACTATAATTAATCTATTTGCTGCAACATGGTACTCCTGAAGTCGCTTTATTATGTTTTCCACGCAAAGACATTTTCTATTGCTGTACTTTGTTAATACTTTTGGGAGAACTAATAATTCAGTAATTCGGGAGAATATGTAAAAGCAGACGTAATAAGTCATAATTTCTATATGCCCTTTTGCAAAAACTGAATTAAAAAATTTGAGAAAACAGTTAAAGAGAAGAGTTGTAGAACATTGTTTTGTGATTGCGTTTTATTATTCATATATATATATATATATGTGTGTTACCTTTGTTTATTAAATATCGTGTTCTTCGCACTTAAACCATAAAATTCAGTTCAACAGCAATATCGCAAAATGATTTTAAAATGAGCATATCTTTAGAATTTCCGATACACAGTCTCACCCGCTGGAGATAAAAATGCTTTTTCTGTACAACTTTGCGATTGCTCGCTTTAAAATCTCTGAGTTTATTAATCAAAAATTCGTTAAAGTTTTACAAAATATGAATTCGATAATAAAACAAATTCCAAATATCAAACTTCTGTGGAAACATTCAATATTAAAAATTGGATGGCTCTAGGTACTGTTTTTTTATCACAATGCGAGAAACATGCATACATTTATGCAGATTCTTCATTATTTAATTTCTTTAAATATAATACAGGGCGATAATATTTGGTGGCAGCACTTTGAAAAGTGAAACAACGCTTTTAGTGAATCCATGCAAAATGCCAAAACGAAATTAATTGTCTTTCTGGGAAAATTGCCCCTTTGAACTAATTACTCTTATTAAATTTTGCATATTTAGCTAAAAATTTAATAATTTCAACATGAAGTCAAAAGTTAAATCTTCTCTATGTATAACGCGTATATGAGCCAGTTTCCCTTAGAAAGTCGTCCACGAAATCATCTTTTCTCTTAGGCGAGATAGCCCTCGATTGCTTTGCCGTAATCAAATAAAGCAAGCCTTACGTTTTCATGCATAAATGCCTATAAGGAATTGCAACCGAAAACATTCGCAACAGATTCCTATCTCCCCAAATCTATTTTTGTGGCAAACACATTCAGTATTTTTTTTTTTGGTAAATAGACTTTCAATGATACTCGTATCTTCAATCTATTTCAACGATAATTTATTTTTCCTATCATTTACTGTTTTTCAGCGTGCTTATTAAGAAAACAGATCTTTTGTACATAGTCCTTCCAGTCTGTTACAGTTTTGTTAACCACTTGTAAACTTTCGCAGCAGAATTTAGTACTGATTAAGTCTTTGCTCTAGCTATCTGTTACTGTACTATAAAGCAGATGATAATTGTTAAACAAGTTAGTAGTTTGTATCTCGACCTATTCTTTTCACATTGCTTTTCCAAAGGTTGCTTTCCGAAATATGATGTCACCAAAAGTGAATTTGAAAATTCGCGGTTTTGCTGCAAAATATTGTATCTCAGCGGAAATTTGACTGCAATTGCTTTCGTTGCAGGCAAATTCCATAAGCGCATATTTGAGTTTAAGACCAAAAATACTACGATTTGTCTTAAGAGCTTATAATATAACGAGAAATGCACGTACAAAAATGGCTACGTTGCATGTTCAAACTGACAGTTATGCGCATGTTTGCCAAATTTTGTCAAATCGGGCTAATTAGAACATTTTCTGTGGTTTCCAAATTTTCTTTTTATTATAACTGCCAACTCATAATGTAAACTGAAAACGAAAGAAAAAAAAATAAGAATTCTCAGCTTTCAAGTTCTATATAAAAATTGCTAACTTATTCAGAAGTAAATCGGAAGCGAAAGTTCAGCTATTGAACTTTCAGTAATAAATATTCATCCGAGTTAATTCATATAAATTTTGAGTAAAGTAAAGTAACTTTTAATCATATGCGTCAGCTTGAAAATAACTAAACGAAACGGCACGGAGAATGTTGCCGTCAAACTGTTTCCCGATTTACGAAAAGGATTTTAAAGTCAGCAGCAAACGTAATAGACTTTTTTCTTTCTTAGAAGATACTATTTACATCTAGATACATTCCAATGAATTTAAATTATAAATCTGTGCTTTCCTTGAGTGACTCATGTGAGCATTAACATATGGAAATCAAACTTTGCCCTAGATCATTTATTTAATTCGCCAGATAGAAATGGATGTTTAGTTCTTCGCAGTGCAAGTTACAATTACGAACATTCAAGGGCCATTCCGTAAAATTTTATAAAGTCATCGACGGAACGTGTTGCCTTTATATTGTAGAGACATTAAGGTTTTTGAAGCAGAAAGCATGAAAAATGAGCAATGTCTTCACCGGGACTCGAACCACAGACCTCTCGAATACGCGCCGAGCGTGCTGACCACTACATCACGAAGGCATGTTAAAAAAGCGGGAGAAATAGCTTATATACTCCTGCTTTTAAAGGACGACTAGGGATAAGGAGAACTAATCGCCAAATCCTGGTGGTGGAGACACATCATCCACTACCATTTTATTTCGGGCGCCACTGTAGGAATATTAGGTTTTTTGAAGCAGAAAGCGTGAAAAATGAACGATGCCCTCGCCGGGACTCAATATACGGACCTGTCGAATACGCGCGAGCGTACCTGACCACTCCACCATGAAAGCATGATAAAAAGGCGGGAGAAATACCTTATAATGTATTTGTATTTTCTACTGTCCCCATTGTTATTATACTTCTTTGAAAAGTAGCATTAACTTTGTATTAAATCACAGGGCTAAAGAAAAGGCTGAGTCATCGTTTTTAAGAAAACAGTATGTATTTGAATATGTGTAAATGCTGTATAACGGTACTCACTGTCAGAACCAAAAAGGGGGATTATTTCAATATGCAAGATGCGGAAATGTGTTAAGCTGCAAAAGCTTCGTGCATTACATTTTACAGGCTATTAAGGTGAAGTAATGCTAATTTTTTCATTACTTACGTGTTACCGAAACCGTTTTATTGCCATCAATCGCCAAACTTTTAGAAGGCGCCAAACTTTGACAACCATGCAAGTAATAATTCACGTGGCCATGCACGTAATAGTTTTTCAGGCAACCATGCATATAATAATTCTGTTTTAAAAGCGGCATCACCATTTTCGTAAGCATTTTCTTGTTGTACTCAATGTCAGAACTACACAGTTTCCCGAAACTGTTTCTTTAATATGATGATTCGAATACATCTGAAACAATTTCATATTTCTTTTAAAATTAAACTAAGTAACGTAATGTTCGTATTATAGTTATGTTTAATATGTTCTTAAGTAGTTCGAGAAAAAAATAATCAAAATTCATTTATAACGTTACAATATCATTTGGCATTTTTACATTCAACAATACACACTGAAATAATAAATAATAATATTAATAATAAGCTACACACATATTTAGGGATTTTAACATGCAGAATAATTCTAAAAGATAAATAGCTGTCTATATGCATAAAAATTTATGTATTAAACTTTCCTTTGAAGTAATTTCTTATTATAAAGCTTATAGAATTTGGTGCTCTTTAGTAGCATAAACTGGCATCCAAACTCTTAACGGACTTGGAGCGAATTGTAACTAGTCTGAGGATAACGACAAAGACTTGAGAAGGTTACAAAATAACGTTGTGAGGCTTATCTGTTTATTTTTAACTAATAGTTAATTTTAAGTTGCAAGCCTTTCCTATCACTCTGTTTTCACCCACGCTTTTCATTACAGAATGTAAATGAAACAGCGAGCGTTTATTCAGATTGAAGGGGGAAGAAGTGCTTTTTAAGCAAGAGTTTCGGAAGTTAAAGTGTGTCTGCCTATCCTAGGCCACGTTGTGCCGTGATTATTAGCGATTTGATTCTGGGACGTTGAGTGCTTCTAGCCGTCTGGTTTGTTTCGCCGGTTTTTCTACAAACCAGAGCCTTTCTACGCGTTAAATTATTCTACGAGCCGTTAGGCTAACCTCCTACATTTGAATTAGTTTCTAGGGATTGGTATTTATTTTCACTAACCAATTAAGTTTATGCCTTCTTTCCTATAAGCCTTCATTCCCGTAATTGCCAATGCCAGAATATTTAAATTTGGTAGCTCGCGTGAAGGAATGCAAATTCTACCATTAGGAAGAAAGGTTCAAATACTGAGTTCTAGAAGGAAAAAAAGAGTGGGCAAGCACTGTACCTTTGTAGCGTGAGCTCCTGTTTCTGCATTTATTGCTGGTTAAAGTGACATAACTGCTTTAACTTTGCTGCCAAGAGACGTCGACGGTTTTAGGTAACAGGATTATCTGAGCCCTGGGAAAAAGTCTACTGTAGTGTTAATATCTTTGAATTTTAAGTTTAATTCTTGTTAGTTGAATTACCGCCCATAAAAGGCGTATTCTGCTAGCGTGAAGTTGAAGCATTGTTAATTTTAAAGAGTTAAATAAAGGGTTCTTTTAACACTTCTCCTGTCTGGTTCCTGCACCTACTTCAGCTGTCGCTCTGAAAATTATGCAACTAGACATTACAATTCCAGCATTACATATTTCTGTTAAGCCAGAAGTGCTTGGCTTGTGTAAACCCAAGGTGGATAATTGTTAATTTTGTGTCCGATTAAAAGAGCTATTTACACCCTACCTCTGACTTTGTCTGTCTGCAGTTTAAGACAAGAGGATTATTCCTCTGAAACCTTCCTAGAATTCACCATTATATGCTGCTGAAGAAAGTGAGACTCTACAGCCCTTTTATTGAATCATAACTTTGAATATAAAATGCACGTCTTGTGCTTAACAAAGTCAGCCAATCACTTGTGGTGAGATAACGTAAAAACTGGCAGTCAAATTCAAATTAAAACTGAATCTAGAAATCGAAGACTACACAATTTATTTAAAGTGGAGTTTGCTGAACTTTCTCATGACCGTAACAAAGCCGAGTAATACAATCTTATCTCATCTAGCAAATCTTAGTAACGTGGTCTCGAGAGGCAGACACACCCTCTGAAATGCAATCCAAAAACCTCACGTTAAATACTCTTAACTTGATTATCAATTCTGGTGGGAAACGAAAAGAAGAAGCGACAGTAATGATCTATATCATAATAACTGTTTAGATTAACACAATGAAGAGTTGCAAGTCTAACATAGCAAATGCTTGCGAAGGGTAGTGAAGTTGTTACATGCAGCATTTTAAGCACAAAATCATCTACTGTTATTGGTATAATCATTCTCTTCGAAGGTTAATCAGATTTCAAAGGCTAATCATTAGGGAAAGGAAATTTTAAATAAAAATAAAATGGAGTAGTAAAAAAGTTTTTGACAGATGCTTTTTAGCAGATACTAGTAAACGAAAAAATGTGCTTTAAATTTTGTTGAGGAAATTTTAATATGAATAGCAGAAAAATATGTTTATATATGTGAATGAGTAATATTTTAATTGTTGTGTTGAGAAATTTTGGTAAAAAATTTAAAATTTGATTGTCTAATATTAACAATGCATCTAGTGTTAAAACAAAATGTCATACAAAGTGAAATTGATTTAAATGATTGGGAAGTTATTAGCAGCTAAAGATGGAAATTAAAATACCCCTGAAAAATTTTAATCATTCTACTGATGACATTTCAAAGTATGCAAAATGATGAAATTACAAATATACTGCAGGTAACAGCATTTTTCTTACATCGTTTCCAGCTACGAAATTTTACATCAGAATAATTGAGACAAGGCAAATGAATTTCTTGGATACATTGAGGTGAGATTAAAGACAATATGTTTGCTTATGTGGTAGACTTTGCACATTCAAGAAAGCGCAGCTGATATTATCTCTTTAATAACAGACTGTAATTTTATATTAAATAATTTATTTTTATATTTGCAACCGCAGGATTTTTGCAAGATTTTTGCAAACTGAACTGCTTAAGCTTGCATTCTCCATGAAAAAACAGAGTAATTAAAATTAGATAGCGGAAACTTTCTTTCCAGAAATATAATCATATATTTTGGATATTGTTTAAATAACCATTTAACAAAAATATAAGTAACTTTAAAACGCGTGAAAACACATTCATGTTATTTTAACACTCCGAGCGTTACGGGTTTAGCCCTGAAATTTCAAAGTTCCTCAGAATGTAATGAATAAGTGTTATTTTCTTGATTTTAATTAAAAAATGACTCTCTCATTTTGTACCTTGATTTCTTTTCTTCCAATATAAATCCAAACCGAAATCAGATACATTAAAAATAGCAGAAAGTTTCATGTGTATTGAATAATGTAGCCTTTTATACGGAATAATCCGGCCATAACGCTGAGAGGATTAATATATATACATTATATGGCCTGCACCAGATTCACAGACAGAGAATTTTGTGACATACAAAACAACTTTAATAATAAATCCGCCGATTTGCCTCAAATTTTGCTATATAATTTTAGCTTTTCAAAGCAACTAGCAACTTTTGGGTAAACTGCAAATGTTTCTTCTTCTTTAACTTCACTTTTTTATGTTGCTGGAAAGCAAGTCAGACTAACATGAGGAGGTCCGGAGTTCAGATCCGAATGAGGGCATAGCTCATTTTTCATTGTTCATTTGTTCACAGCTTAAAAAAACTAACAACTCTATAAACACATGGAAGAAATTGATGGACAACTGTTTTGTAAGAATAACCTAGAGATTTTCAATGAGATTGAATGTGAGATAAAACATTGGCTAGCATACCTTTGCTGTTAAGCCACTTCTTCACTAGTTCTGTTCTAAGTAGGGTGAATCTTCACCCTAGGTTGCAGCCCAGAGTTTCAACAAGTGATCAAGAACTTGACTCTGAAATCTTTCCGTGGTTACGTTTATTAAGCCTGGGAACTCATGCAGGTAAGTAAATCCAACATTTCTGTGCCATTGTGAAAAGTAGAGAGTTCAACATGTTACTGGGCTGTTTGTGTGTTCCTGTGTCTCTGCTTGTACCTCGGGAAAATCCAGGCTCTTTGCGAAGAATACATTCTGACATTTCGCATCTGCCTAATTTGCATACTATTGTAACTTTAACAATTTTTGTCTAATAATAAAGGAAGTTATCAGTTCCCTATTATTGTGGAAGACATCGTCGGAATACCCCTTGTGGTCTCCCAGCGATGCTATATGTATTGTAATGTAATGTAATATACTAGTGTGTTTCAACCCTCCTTGCCAATAATAATCATAATTAGCGTAGCACACCCAACACAGATTAAAAAATACAGGTTAAAACGTCAAACGAAAATTGCCAATACTGTTCTATTGCCATTTATAAAGTTCATCAAACTCTTTGCAAATCTCAACTCTTTCCTGCGGCAATAGAATTATGTTAACATGTGTTTCCCTAACATATCGCAATAATACGTAGTCTTCAACGAAATGTCGTGCATTGCCTTAAGCACTATAACAATTACAAAGACTATCATTTTGTAAGTTAAATCTTTTCTTGTACGCTGGAAAGCGTTCGTATTCATTAGTTATTTGATTGTAATCAAAATCACATATCGTTCTCGTATTTTCAGAAACTTCAAAGTTCAACAAATAGTCTTTTCGTTTTCCGAAATGCTATATTTCTCTTTACATCATTATAGAAATCCTTGATTTTACCAATAACAATTCTTTTTTGATGACTCAATATCGAATGCATCCCCAGCGGCTTCTCCAGCCATAATATCGGCTTTCTCATTGCCTATAACACCAATATGGGGTTTTCACGTCATGATATTTCTCAACTTTTACAAGAAGATCTTTTGTATACTAGACCAAAATATTAATGTTAACAGCATCTGATAGTGCTTCCAAACTAGATAATGAGTCTGTATATACTATATAAATATATATTTTTACAGTCAGGGTTTCATCACCGGCAGGGATATTGAACATTCGACAGTCTGTACCACCATGACTGTCGCTTCAGTCAGAGAGTTTGCTATCACATTTATATTGATTCACACTTTCGCTGGGACATAGCATAGTATGGGGCATTGAGAAATCGGAAATCTGAGAAGTAAGAGTCTGGATATAATGCATCAACTGGTTTCTGAAAGGCAAATTCTGTATTGCCTACAGGCTGGATGCTGAGTCGCTAAAAATGGTTGTTGATGCTGCACTCTTGGGGAAAACCTATCTGAGAGCTTTTATATAGCTTTAAGCTCCACTTAGTAAGTGGAAGCATTTACAGTAGAATTTCTTTTTTATGTATACACGATGTTATTATTAATATTATATACGCAAAGATCATTGCCAGTTTCAAAGTCCGTTCTTGATTCTTTCTTGTAGATAGGCGATCGTATTATCCTCCGCAAGGTGCAGGAGTACTTTATTTAAGATGTCAAATAACGTTGGATGGCAAACCGGCATTAGTTTTTTCTGTTCGTATTTCGTCGACGAAAAATACCTGTAGTGGTAACAAAACCTGTAGGCTGTCTCCTGGCGCAGCCCGTTGACAGCCGCTGTTTCTCTCCCTACCAATAGGTATAGACGTGGCAGACCTTTAACGAATCCCAGAGATGCTGTGGAGATTGCCATGTAAGCTTTACTAATGTGGAGGACGTGACCCTTTACAGGGTGTTAAAAAAAAGACTGGCTTGAATTGTCCAGTTGACTCTCCAGATTTGCAGCCATACATTATTATGTGCTCTGTGACTACCGTATAAAACCTAATCTGGGAGGGACATCTTCGTTTGGTGTGGGCACTGTGTATATGAAATTGTTTTTCTTTGATCTTCCGAATCTGATAGTGTGGGCCCTGTCTTGGATTGGTAACGCAATCGTAATTAAAGAGTCATCTGTATATGCAAACATTTTGACTAAGAGACATGCAAATATTTTGACTACGACTCCATTGAAACAGCAGTGGAAGAAACAGGGATAAAATATATGCAGAAATACAGTATTTTGCCAAAATATTGCTAAAGGAAACAAGGAGAAGATGCATTTGAGAAGTAGCCTGTTAGCAATGCCGAAGTATACGCTATGTCGTATTTGTGCAGTTCTCTGAAATTAGTGAAAGCAGATTCCTGTGTGCACGGCGAAAAGAACTGAGCAAAAAATTACAGAACGATTTCGCGAAAAGGGGAAGTTTTTGATTAATTTATTTTCTTTTGTATCATGTAATCTTTATTTAATAATTAAAATCTGTGTATTTTCTTTTAATATACTGGTAATATTTACCGATTTGCGATAAATAGAGATAGTTTTAAGAGTTTCGTAAATCACCACTTAAATCAAATAAGTTACTTTCACCAAAATCTCGAAAATCACCTCTTAAACCAGATAAGTAACTTTCACCAAAATCACCACTTACACCAGTGATCTTTTAGGTTTTTAATCTAAAAAATCGTGAAATTGCGCTAAGGGGATTGCGTTAATACCTAAGTACCGGAAATTCAAATATGTTTCGTTAGGAGAAAGCAAAACTGATCTAACATTTTCAAACAAGAATACGTCAGTTGATGAGAAATCATTTCTAAAACAGTGCTACAAAAACGACAACGTGCGTAAGTTAATAAGCGCTGGGAAAAGCAAATTATTCTGTTGAATTTACTTAGTATCCTATTTTTATTTAGATTTTTGTGCTATAGGTACAAAAGTATTAAAATGAAATAATACGTCAAACATATCGCTGCATACTGTATTCGTTGGAAATAGAATGCAGAAGTAAATTAGAATAATTAAAGGCTGCATACAGGATCACACAACAGGGTGATTCTATAAACCATTAATTCTAAATTTTATGTAATTTATGTAGCTTCCTTTTGTTTAAAGCTTGACCAATTGGCTCATAATTTATTTGATTTACATAATAGGCAGTTAATAGTTAGTTTGCTTAATTTGAATGAGAAACGCTATTCATTTAGTAAAAGGCAGACAACTGAATTGACTGCTTGACGCATAACCAAATTAAAGTTCTGTAATTCAAGAGCTTACTGTGGAAACTGAATTATAACCTTTTACACTATGCTTTGACAACGGTACCAGCAAAAGGCGGGAAGTAATGGAAATGCACATTCTAACCCAGGCTACAGAACGGATGTTTGAATAATTTGGTCATTAAACATTACACCAAACGTAAACGAGATATTTATGAAGATTGAATGAAATATTCGAATTGAGAAATAATACGCGAAATATGAAACTTTGCATTATTAATACATTTATTCTGCTCATATTTAAAAGCTATCTTCTGTCTTAAAATAGCTTGGATATGGCTGGTGGTTTCCTGAGGTAATGTTAGATAAGTCAAGTGAATTATACTAAGATTATCAAGGAAATGAGAAATCTGAGACATTCTTGTGTAATGAAACTTCTAGAAAATAGGAAATTGTCATTACCTATGAAAAAGCTTAAAGCGATAATTCTATTTTATTTTGTAGGAATAAGTCAGTCTTAAACAGTCACTGATCCATTTTATTCCAAATTAGTCAATATTTTTCCTTATTCAGTTTTAATGTCTTTATATTTTACCGATAAAACAATTATTAATAAGTAATAGTGTATAAATCAAACGAAAGACTAGTACCATGATGCTAAGTAATTTATCGTGAAAAATTGTTAACGTATAGTTGTAGAGACATTAGGCATTTTTTTAAATCAGGAAATGTGAAAAATAAGAAAATAAGCAATGCTTTTGCTGGGACTCGAACGACGGACCTCTCGAATACCGGCCGATCGTACTGACCGCTTCCACACGAAGGCATCCTAAGAAGGTGGGAGAAATACTTTATATATTCCCCCCCCTTTAAAAGGAGACTGGGGATTAGAGGACCCAGTCGCCAATTCCTTGTGGTGGAGAATCATCATCAACCACCTTTTTAGCTCGGGCGCCACTGTAGAGACATTAGGTATTTTTTGAAACAGGAAATCTGAAGAATAAGCAATGCTCTCCCTGGGACTCGAAGCACGGACCTCTCGAATACGTGTGCCTGAGCACCACACCACGAAAGCATGTAAAGAAGGCGGGGAAAATACCTCATATAGTAAAATTGGAAAAGCATGAACAACAAGTTTAATAACTGCGCGTAAAAATATTGCTTAGACACTAGTATCTTTCCTATATTTATTATTCACTTCTTTTTATATATGTGAGAATGCTAATGAGTTTTTTTCTGATTCAACATTCAATATGAGATAATCCATCTTATAGGGTCCTTTGTTGTTCGTTATAGCAAGGTTGAACTACATGTCTCATGCGTGATCCTCTCTCCTTGGTGAGATAGCGCATGATAGACGATTTCTGTAATAAATGGATCCATTCGTCTCTTATTTGCGTTCGTTAATTTTTCATTTTTCAGTTCATCAAATTTTTCATTTTCTTCAGGTTTTAATGTTGCTTTCTTTTAACCAATTTTTGTGGTCAGTTTTATCTAATTATTCTCTTGTTGATCATACCAGCAATCCGAATTATAAATTGAATTGCTTCAATTAAATGCTGATTATTTGCACATTCATTTGAAAATGTATTTTTTAAAGTTCTCATTTTTCTTATACATCACTAGCCCAGCTATACATAATTAAGGAGAATCAGTCTTTTTACACATGATACGTCTAAAGGTTAATGTATTCCTCTGAGAGCTTAAAGCTAAAGAGAATGAGATTTGGAGTCTATCAAGGAACTCCAAATTGAAGAGTAAATATAATTATTTATTTCTTACTCTGCATCCTCGTCAGATCAATAGGCCATATTATTATTTTTAAGCCCTTATTGTGAGTCCCCTGGAGGAGAAAATCTACTATTTGTGCACTACTGTCAAAGGGCTTTACAGACGGCAATGTTTAAATATGTAAGCATATAAGGCCTTTGAAGCAAATATTTTAAAATCATCCGTCGCTGCAAGTGAACAGTACATTCATAAGCTTAAAAGGTGTAATTAAGGAATTATAGAATTATTTACATCAATTCCTTAGAAAAACATAATGTGCCTTATAACATACGAACATTTCTACAAAATATATGCAAATATAAAAATAATATTTCACTGGTATACTTACATAATATTTACAAGATCGTGGTTTAGACAAAATGGGAAAACAAAATGCTTTTTCAGAGTAGACCAGATTAAAACGGTCATTTAAAACTGTGAACAAATAAGAAATATATTAATTATTCTGCTTGCATGGCTTAAAAATTGCTGGAATTTGCGTTGATATATGCAATAACCTTAACAACTTTCTTTAGACTATTTTCATTTTTCACTAGTCGACTCTCCAGGCCTGAAGATTTCTTTCAGAAGGTTCTGAGAGAAAAATGTCTTGCGCTATGGCGCATTCATGTAAGTAATGCCTCAAATTGCCTGTTTTACCTCAAAAACATTGATCTGATTTCCAATGTCGAATCTTTGTAGATAAGACAAGTGTAGTGCAGTGTTCGATAAAGAGCTGGTTCAGTGTGATGTTTTCTGATTTCAGAGCTAGTGAAACTAATGGAAAATGGTCATGGGGGAAAGTCTCTTAGTTTCATTGCCTTTGCCAGGGATTATCTGCATTTATTTTGACTATTTCAGATTTGACTCTGGGATGAAGATATAGAAACACTTTTCAGTAGTAGGGAAACAGTAGCTAGGAACGTGTATTTTGTTGCTTACTTTACCAAAATGTCTGCTCTTTCATTTCTCTTGTGCCCTACTTGGGATTGGATCCATAGCAGAGTGATGAGATCATTCATACTTAGGAGCAATTCTCTGATAGCATATAACCAAAGCGTTTTTTTAAAGACTCCAACACTAACAGCTTTGATACTCGACAAGATATTTATGCTATGATTAAAGTTTCTCCTGAGAGCCTACTTTACTGCTTACACTTTATTGCAAGTAATTCTACTTGAAAGATAAAAGTGAGGTGTCTCAATGTGGTTGACCATTGAAAAATATAGTCATTTCTCATTTTTATCAAGAAGGTCCTCAGTTTTACCATCCTCAGTCTTAGAGCATCAATGTATATTTGATATTCTACTGTCTCTTGTACTGTATCACTGGCAAAGTCTGGTGCTTATACCTTGCTGCGTGGATTTTGCCGATCTTTTCATAGTCCATGCTGAGTTGCAAGGCATCATATGTAGTTACGTCTAATCTCATCTTTAAGACTTCTACCGCTATGCTCCGTTCTTGCGCTAGCAGATGTAGTTGTTTCAGATATGCAAGACTGATTGTGTTTGTGGGTGTGGTTCTGTATGCTTTGGTGTTTAAAGGGCTATCCGCATTTGCAGGCTGAGAATGTTTCTGAATTTATGAACATTTAATTTCGTATACCAAGCTTATGCTCCATGGCATACTGTTGACACTTCCAGTGTATCGCTGTTAAGAAGAAGCGTTAAGGAGATGCCCCAAGTTTTTCCTCTCATCCGAAGTAAACTATTGTATTGCCGAGATATTTGATCTTTCATATGGGTTATATGCAGCATACAACTGAATGCATCATCTAAGTTAATGTCAAAAATTTTTAACGTGATGCTTATCTTCACGGAGTGCTCATTAACTTTGAATACTGTAGATGTTCTTAGGGTTTTGGGATTAAGACCTTTGGATGCTATGAGAAACAATTTTTCATGTTGGAATGTGAAATTATGATGGGAGTACCAGTTGCGAGACATTCTAGAGTATAATTTGCCCTAGTTTCTAATCTTCTTCTGGCACTCCCCCATACTGTTATCAGAATGTCATCTGCATAATCTTGTGCGGATATATTCCAGATTAGAATTGAACCTTGGGGTACACCTGCTTTAATTATTTTTTGAGACGAGTATTTTCAATGTTGAGTGATGCGTGAATGACGAGTATTTTCAATGCCTTTGAGACGAGTATTTCAATGCTGAATGATGGATGCTGAGTGATCTTTTCTATAGAAAAGAAACGATAATTCAAAGTAGATTATCTGAGGAATTACGTTCGACTAATTTATATATATATAGTGTCAGACCCTGTCAAACGCTTTTGAGACATCAAGAAAAACAGCGCTGCTTTCAGCTTGCTGTTAAAGCCTTCAGTAATTGTACTGATGATGCGAAAGAGTTGTTGTGCAGTGTTGTGGTTTTTAGCTTAAATCTAAATTTTTCTTGAAGGAGAAAGAGAGAAGATGGAATAATAATTTGAATGTGGCTCAGATTTTTTCTCTGACTTTAGAAAGCGAATTAAATATCTTAATAGATCGATAGTTTTGGGTGAAAAAGTGCTGATTTGATTAAATATTATAAATGAATGTTTCAACCACTAGGAAAGTGAGAGAGTTTGAGAATGGCGTTAATAATTTTTGTAACGTCAGTGATACCGTTTAACAGCACGCTTCTTAAAGCTAGCGTTTTTTTATACTATTTTGCCCTAACTTTACGAATTTTGAGCTTCTGTAATAAAGAAAGTGGGACAACAGAGAGAAATGCTCTAGGGTGACTGCAAGTGCGTAAGCTTTGTCATCTTCATTGTAGGCAAGATCGGCGATGTCATGAAGTGGGGGGATAGGTGTATATTTCCTATATAATTTACGTGAAATATCATGTATGGAATTATCTTCCACTAACAGACCGTTTAATAAACTGGTCGATTTCTGTTTCATAGATATCACGTTTGATTTGATTCTTTAAGGTATTCTCTTGATAGTAGAGTCATATGCGCATTGACAGAACTTACATATTCTGTTAGATATTGTCATATTTATTTCGGATATAAAAATGGTAGATTGATAGGGGTTTAGTTTATGGATTTATTTAGTATTCATGGACTACTTAAATGGAAATACTGACGGCACCATTAATAACTTTTGTCAGAATTTCGAGTTCTTTATCAAGTTCTGAATATTAAATGCACAAATGTTTTTAACTATTTTTAAACTTTACATGTTTCTGCATTTTACGATTTTTAATGAAGATATTTTGAGTTTTTATGCATTTTTGCCTTGTCGGAAAGTGACATTTGAGCTGATTGAATCAGAAATATATCGCTAATGAAATTCAAGGAAATGAGTTTGAATGAAGTGCAGCAAAAGATGTGTATAATTTAATAGGCCGTAGAAGGATCTCATGTGGTGTCCACATCAAAATTTTACTTTGTAAAGCAAAGGAAGTATTGTAATCACGAAAAATTAGAGTATCATATTTCAACGAAAATATCCATTTTGATCGCTATCGAATGCAATTTAACGATGTTTTTGCGTGACATCTGTACATAAGGACAGAATAAAGGACTCGTTTTCTCCCAAAAAATTATATAGCTGATTTAAAATACATTCTGAATAGAATTCTTTATGGTGTCTGTGTGTACGTACGTATGTATATACGTATCTCGCATAACTCAAAAACGAGTAGCCTCAGAACGTTGACATTTTGTAGATAGGAATTTGTAGATGTGCACCTTCTATTTTGGTTGCAATCGACCGCACAGTGATCTCAGTTTCTTAATTCTTAAATGTTTGTAAATTGTGTATTTTTTGCTTTAAAAATGATTGAATTATGCTGTTCTTATCTTCCGGTTAAGGTTTTCATGCCTTTAGCTAACCCGCATGTTGTAGTCGTAAAATTATTACCGATTTAAAAGTTGCTCAAGCGCGGATAGGCCTAATTTGTTTCGCCATAGCAGCTATATTTGTTTACATTTGAAAATTAGCGGAATAGCGTATTTGTTGCCAATGTAGAGAAACTAAACTTCGCAACAAGAAAGATAACGCCTTCTTTTATTATTGCGAATTTCAATCCTGCTTAATCCATTCTAGAATTTATTAGAGGAAATAAGTGTTTAAGATTTATTTCGCAATTTGTAATATAGATATTTTGAGTTTTAATGTATTTTTGACCTGTCGCGAAGTGAGAACTGAATTAACTGAATGAGAAATACTGAATCGTGTGTGAAAAACTATTTCCCTTTTTGTTTGACAACGATTAGATAATTCTTGAATTGATGTAATTTTTGTGCATTTTGAGTTATAAGATGAATAATATGTAACGCTGTTAAGTGAACCTAGCGCCAGAGTGTTGCTATGGTAAACAAATATAGTGAATTTTTAAAGTGCATTTATTGTGATTTATGCGCTATCGACGAAGTAGATTTAATTCAATTCAATAAGCTTAAATGAAATGCAGGAAAAATGCTCATAATTTAATATTCCGTACAAGGATGTCAAATGGTGTACACATCAGATTTTTTTTAATCAGTATAACATTTTGCTAAACATGAGTACATGGATCAGGAAGACGCATAAAATATGTATTTCATAGGTTTTACAAAATTGATATTTTTTATTTAAAAAAGCCAAAATATGAATATTTTCGAATATTTCGATATATGAATATTTTATAACTGGAAGTAACTGGCTACAACCAACGGTTTTGAAAATAAATGCTGGGTAAGGACTTTCGTGGGCACAGTGTAAAATCAAAACTATTTCACTTACAGTAATTTTTTCGAATTTTATGTTAATGATAAGGTTCCCCAAGGTTAATTTTATGTAAATGGTAAAATAAATGGCAAGGTATGTAACCGTAAGGTTCAAACTTTATGAGAGTGGTAAGGTTTTATGTAAATTGTAAGGATCCATATAGACTGTAGTGGCTTTCAGATTTGCCAGAAGATGATGGTGAAGAATTTAATTTTGAACTCACTAGCTTTCAATATATCTGAATATCTGTGAATTAAAATAAGCCGATGAATTGTGTTAACTTTTAGAACGTCGTACGAAATTGCAAATGGCTTTCGGTAAGAGTGAGTATGATTTCTACAAAACCTCTTGGACACTGTTCAGCTTGTCAAAGTGCACTGCCAATTGCCGGATAACTGGTAAAAGCGCTAAACACTGGTGATTAGACCTAAATTCAAATCGCTGAAAATGAGTTGACTACATACTGGGTTTCCTTATTTCCCTAAGTGTGACATGAATACGGAGCAATTTCCCTTAAAACTTCATCTACACTGGTGTGCAAAAATTAAGGACGAAGTCGAAAAATTAGCATATCAGCTGAACGAAGAGGCAGAGCGGACAGAAAGAGCAATCAGGAGATTAAGTAAGGTGATGTACGGTAGCACATGCGCAGATATGCAGGTAGACGTAATGGGGGAGTGTATGAGTAGTATAAAGCATGTTGTCGGTGTAAGATCAGTATTTCTGGCAAAGAGATTGCACGCCGTATAGCAGTTAAAATCACACCGAGTTGCTGCCTCAGCGAGAAAGGGCGAATAATCAATCTGTTAGACGACATCTGGATGCTTTTACCCGAGGTCAAATCATTGGGAAGTTGGAGGAAGGCCGCAGTGTGACAAGTGTTGCTGCAGAGTTCGGAATTGCTCGCAGATCGTTTCACGACTTTGGAGACAATTTCAATCTACAGGAACAGCTATCCGGGGGTTTAGTAGTGGTCGTCCACGAAGAACCTCACCCGCAGATGACCGGTATATTGCCTTACGGGCCAGAAGAAACAGGCGGCAGACACGGGAGAAATCGCTAGACCCACCACACAGGCGACTGGACGACCGATACCGCGTTTTACCGTGGCCAGAAGACTGCACGGTGGTGGTCTGTTTGCACGACGCCCTGTACGGTGTGTACCTCTAACGCCTGCCCATCGGAGAAGGCGTTCTCTGTGGTGCCGGGAACACCGGAATTGGAGAGACAATGAATGGGGACGAGTACTCTTTATAGATGAGAGCAGATTTAGTCTGAGTTGCGCTTCTAGAAACATACGCATCTGGACAGAGCGGGGAACACGCAATAACCCCTTCAACATCATCAAAAGGGACTGTTTTGGAGGTCGCGGAGTTCTCGTTCGAGCAGACATAATGCTTGGTAGCCGGACCGACCTTCATATCTCCCAAGGAGGTTCGTCACCTGGGACTGCTATTGTAACGAGGATCTTCTTCCTTACATGCGTTTTTTCACAAGGGCTATGGGTCCTCAGTTCCTTTTCATGGACGACAACGCTCCACCTCATCGCACAGTTACTGTCGAAGAGCTGTTGGAGAGTGAAGATATTGAATACATGAATTATTCGGCAAGGTCTCTGGATCTAAATCCCGTCAAGCATGTATGGAACTTACTAGGGAGAACCGTGGCAACACGTAACGTATCGCCAGTAACGATTCCGAAACTGCGATTGGTGCAACAAGAGGAACGAGCAGCAGTGTCTCAACAGCTCATTAACAACTAGATATCCAACATGCACAAATGATGTGAAACCCGCCTAGCAGTCAGGGGAGATCATATCCCCTATTAAAGACCGGATGTTTCTTGCTGGACACCTATCACAGGGAGATGTTTCGGCCTTCAGTCGCATTGCGCTCCATGCTACTTTTACAATAAAGCTTCTTTTTATCCCTCTGATTTCTATTTTAGTAAGTGTTGCTTACATTACTCATGTCCTGACGTATTGGGAATCTTACGGTATTAAATGTGTTGATTTGAAAAGCTTTTGTACAAAGTTATATTGAAAAAATCGTCTCATCCTTAAGTTTTGCACATCAGTGTATAAAAGCATTCTTTCTGTTAGGCAGATAACCCTGGTGTGTTTTGCCGTAGTAAAAATATAACCATATAAGTGAGAATAGGACTACGCATCCTATTAGATATTTCTTTTACTTGTTTTGATTGATTTTTTTACTATCAAAAGTTTTACTAGCCCTAATAACTTGGCAGTAATAGATAGAATAAATTGAATTTTTAAGATATGACATTTTTTCCTTTTGATGCATTTCATATTTCAATTTTTATTGCAAAATTCATTTGTCATACATTAGCCTCGTTCCCCTCTCGTTTTGGTATTAATCCATTATTCCGAAGAGTAATGTATTTGTCTTATTTCACATGCATAAATGAGTAATTTATAATTGTAGGAAAGTAACGGTAAATGTACTCCAAATTTCCTGTTGCGATTTAATATTTATTTAACATAGCCACCCTGAAATCACAAACGGCAATTATTAAGAATTTTCACAATGAATATTTGCGAAAAGGCTATTAAGAGAAATAAAAAAGAACTTCTTCTCTTAAAAATTGCTATTTTGAGCATAAGAGACATCTATTTCTGAATCTAAAAATGCAAGTGGATAACAGATTTCGATCTGTGAGAACAAAATGAACCAAACCACGTGCATCTTTTATCTCATTTTCCACTCCAAAGAGATTTATTTACAAGTGAGAAACTGGTGGTGAAACAACAATCGCTATATAATGAATCTACTGTTTCCTGTGAATCAAAAAGAACATTACGAGTTTTCAGGGAGCATCACGGATTTCTTTTTATTTCAGCGTTTGCCATTTTGGGCATCATTAGGCTTTTTGCCAAAGCTGAAACAGCAAGTAAAATCGAAACATTCTTGTGAATCAAAAGCATTACTAGGGCATTGTTTAGTCAAATAACTTCAGACTCAATAGTTTAATTAGGAAATATTTAACGCCAGTAGGAAATTTATTATTATTATTTGCTCAGAATACTGTTTTCGTCAATTGCATTTGCTTTTTTACTGTTTTTATCTCAGTATTAAGAATTACGGTACAGACTGGAAAAATATTTGCTCCAAGTTTTAAATACTGCTTGAAGCAGAATTTTGCAAATAATTCTTTCAACGAGTGGAATGAAAGTCATTAGCACAGGAAAGGCTGTTACTGTCAATCTTCGCTGTTTCTTTGAACCACTTTTGTTGCTGTGGCTTATCTCACTTGTTTAGCAGTAACATCAGAACAAAACCACGAAATTCATCATGACAAGTAGATCAACAGGTGACAGTACGACTTCTCTCAGTTCCGTCCCTAACCCCGAGAGGACGGGTCTGAGGGTCTTCCACCCCCTCTTCACCTACCATCAACCTCTCGAGAGGACGTTCGGCTTGCCAAACATTTAGAATGCCCTCATGCCGCAAAGATACTATACATTTACAAACATCCATGCCTTCTTCTCGAACCCTCGCCCTTCGGTACCGCAGTAGGCGCATTTAACCACTATACCGTCTGGGCGGCTTGAAAAACTTCTGCGATGTATTACTTTTCAAATCAAATTCGATCATCAAGACATTGACCACCTCTGGGTTAAAGAACTGATATTGATGTGAATATCTGTAAGTATTTAAATCCTGCCAATGGTGTTTATAACTTATATAATGCTTATAATTTATTTTTTAATCCTTTATGGCCGCCTGTAATGTGAAAAAATATGTTGCCGAATGTTTGCTTTTTTGATATTAATGTATATCGCTTATAACGTATACAACGTTTATAACTTAATTCCGCTTTTGCGTCGAATCACTTCTGCTGCATATCACTTTTAAAACAGTGCTTATGCTTCAAACCTGCTCACAAATTAACTGCCTTTTATGCGACGAATCACTTTCGCGGGGTATAATTTAATTTTGTACTCTTGTAATGCTCTGTAATGTACCTGTAAAATGCTCTGTAATGTACCTATAATGCTCTTGTAATGTACCTGTAATGATAAAAAATATGTGAATTAAAATTATAGTTTAAACTAGTGGTAACCGTAATTCCCCCTCTGTAGTCTAAAAATCATAATAACTTTTCTGGACTGCGTCATTTCTAGATGAATCCATCTTGCATGGCTTACGTAGCATTGATAACGTAACTAATTTGAAACTTAACTCCCAATTTCTAGAACTGAAACCTTTCTAACGTAAGCCAAAACCTTCTCTTGTTGAGCCTCGATACTGGATAATTGCGCACTTTTAGCTTCAGCTCTCGTAAAGTCTCCCAGTATATAACACAGAGAATCATCGTCAATCTTTTGCAGCTTACTCCACACACACACACACACACACACACACACACACACACACACACACACAAAAAAACCCAGTTCTATATCTCCCGTTCTACTCGCCGATTGACGAAATTGAAACTGCGTTTTCCATCTCTTGAAAGCGCGACTTAGGATATATATTAGATTTATATATAACATTGTTCTAATAAAGGTACTTGACACAAAATCAGATTGCACTAATCTCAAAAATTGCAAGAGTAGTTTTTAAGAAATTGGCTCTCAAAAGTTTAGCTCTTCCACATTAATTGAATTTAATACATATTTATTAATGCCTCTTTTTTTATTAAACTTACTTGATTCCTTCTTTCGGAATTTGAAATTTAGGCTTAATCCAACTATAATTCGATTATTTTTAAATGTGTATTTTAAAATATTTTACGAATAGTTATGACACAAAGGACGCGTTTGGATGATTTTTTACGTGGTAGAATTATCGGCCGTCTGGAATGTGGGCGTACCCAACTGGAAGTATCAGACGAACTTGGAATTGCCCAGAGTGTCATCTCCAGGCTTTGGTAACGATTACAAGATGACGGTAATGTGAGTAGACGTTACAGCACAGGTCGCCCCAGAGTTACAACGCCGAATGAGGACCGGTATTTGGCAGTTACTGCCAAAAGAAACAGGCAGAGCACAGCCTCAGACCTATCTCGTCAGCTCTCTTCAGCCACTGGTACGACAATTTCAACGCAGACCGTGTACAGACGCTTAGGGCAGATTGGTCTATATGCTCGCAGACCTGTCAGATTCGGTCCACTTACTGCAACTCATTGTCGCCTGCGTTTAGCCTGGAGTAGAGAGCATGCATTGTGGATACCGCAACAGTGGGCTTGTGTGATGTTTTCCGACGAGTCCAGGTTTAGCTTGCAGTCTGATTCTCGCCGGACTTTCATATGGAGAGCTCCAGGTACCCGTTACCACCAAGAAAACATCACTGAACGACACCGTTACGATGGTGCAGGACTGCTCGTTTGGGATGGAATTATTCTGGGTTCCAGAACTGACCTGCATGTTCAAATTGGAACCATGACAAGCCAAATCTATCGGGACGTCATTCTGGAACAACATGTACGTTTGTTTCGGTGTGCCATGGGCGCACAATTTGTGTTTATGGATGACAACTCCCGTCCTCACCGTGCAAACATCGTAAGCGAATGCCTTCAATCTCAGGATATCACCCGTATGGACTGGCCAGCATTGTCACCGGACTTGAATCCAGTAGAGCACGTGTGGGACATGCTTGGCCGACGAGTTGCATCCCGTCACCCTCTTCCTACATGTCTACTGGAACTTCGGAGAGCATTGCTTTTTTAGTGGTGTAATATCCCCCAAGATCAGATCGATAATTTGATACTCAGCATGCCTAGGCGTTGTACTGACTGTATTGCATCGTCTGGGAGACACACAATGTATTAACAATCATACCAACCATGTGATATTGGTTTTTTGTAAATAGGCCGTTTTTATAATTTGCTAATTCGCTAATTTTGTTAATAATATCAGGCATATAGCATCTTGTTTTGCGCTTTACCTTTTGTTTAATATTTAAGCTTTACAAATAAGTCAAATTCGTTTAGCTTCTAACTCTTCCTTTGCCTGATTTTATATTATCCTTAATTTATGGACATGTGTATATACATATTATAAATGTTAAGAAACAGCACTTTTTTCAAAACTTACCATTACAAAAATGTCAGTAACGTTTAAATTGACAGTTCATATGCATGACAGTAACGAAGTTTAAGAAAATGCATGCGAAAACAATCGCTACCACTTTTATTTTATAGAAATGAATATTTATATAGGATTTGGAGAAAAAGTGCAAAAACTGGAATTTTTGTTTAACAGTGTTAATCTTCAGTTATTATAGTTTCTTGGACAATATCCAGAAGAGTCTGTCAGTGTCCAGAATAAGTTGTTTGCTCGATTCGTTGAGCTGGCGGGCGATCGGATGGATGGAAATGGGGATGTCACAAGCTGATGCTGCTAGACATCTTAATGTCTCTTGTAGTGTGGTCCACTGACTATGAAATCAGTTTGAATCCGAGAATTCTGCATATAGAAGACATGTTCTAGGCAGATCTAGAGTTACAACACCTAAGGGAGACGGTTATTTAGCTCTTTCGGCCAGAACGAGGAGTAACGTTACTGAGCTTTAGCTCATGGCAGATGATTTACTGGCAACAGGAACAAGTATCTCAGTTACTACAGTGCGCAGACGCCTGCAAAATACAGGTTTGTATACAAAACGATCAGTTGTTTGTGTCCCTTTGACGCGAGGGCCCAGAGGTGCCCGCTTATGTTGGGCAAGAGAACACGTCTCCTGGACCAGTCAAAAATGGTAGCTGTTCTCTTCACAGACGTGTCCAGGTTAACATTGGAGAGTGATTTAAGTAATCAGCTAATCTGTAGAGAACAATTCACCAGAAACAATCACAGAGGTGGTGGAATAATGGTTTGGGCTGGGATCATTATCGGTGGTCACACTGATCTGCGTGTGTTCCACGGAGGAACTTTCACCGGTGTGAGATATTGAGAAGAGATCCTTGATGATGTTCGCCCATATGTCGCTGCTATATGGTCCTGGATTTCTTCTGATGGGCGAGAATGCGCGACCACACCGAGCTCGGGTTGCTGAGGAATATCTTGATGGTGAAGGTACGGAGTGGATGGAATGGCCAGCTCAATCCCCAGCTCTGAATGCGATAGAGCATCTTTGGGACTACCTTGGGATACAGGTGCTGCTTTAAGTCGTCCTCCGAGGTCGTTAGATGAGATTGAACGGAGATTACTCCGTACCTGGTCATTGCTTCCCATTTCACTGACCGATAACGTAATTGACAGCATAGAACGTCACTGTCGCCAATGTATTGAAGCTAGGGATTGACATAGTCCTTATTCGAACCCATTTTTGTAATGTTACCACCTCATTTTTCCTAAACAAACTGCGATATACTGTTTCTCTAAGACTAGATGTCTCTGTCAAGAGGGCAATTTTTGTTCTAATTCATATTTGTCTTGAACTTTAGAAACATTCTATGTCGCATTCATTAAAGAACTGTTTAGTGAACATGTTCTGTAAGTGTTTTGTTTCTCTGTTGCTTTTTTCTCAAATTAGACACAAAAAACTTGCTGTTTCTTGACTTTTGGAGGGCAGTGTGTTAGTATGCATATATGTGTACTTTGCAAACCAAAGCAACTAGTACAAAAAGAAAAAAAGTAAATATTAATCTACCCGAGAAAAGACTGTGTAGGGCAGTAAAATTGTCTCATGTTAATTTATAGTGAAAAAGATGAAAGCAGGAGAAAAAAAAATTAAACGGGCAATGAAAGTGGGTAAAATATTATTCACTGTAGGAACAAACTATTAATTAAACTATATTGCCATTTAAAACTTCGAATTTAGGCATGTAGCTATTTACTTACATTTTTACTCTTTGCTTAATTTGTAATTTACTTACGATGCGCTTTTAATAAAATCTTTAGTTTTAATTTTGATTATATTTTCAATCTCTAGTTTTATTTGCTTTATGATTCTAATTCTTCTGATCTTTTTTAGCTTAGCAGCCATATTGGATTCTTACCATCTAATCTGGATAATAGTTTTTCACTGCCTATTAGGTTTAGGTTTATTACGCATTTTAATTTGCTGAATATTTCGCTTCGAGTCTAGCTAATGGCCATACTTCTACGATTTTTCAGGTTTAAGTTACTTTTTGGCTTAACTGTCGTATAAGCTTTTCACTATCCATTGTGGATAATACTCACCCGCTACCGATTTGTTTTTAATTTTTTTTTATTTTAATGTTTTAATTTATATTGAATATGATTTTTCCAATTAAAGCTATATTGGGGGAGGTAGAAATATGTAGCACAAGACCAAAATTCATTTTATTATTATTTTTACCGTTTTTTTCCGTTAAAACGTTTTTATCTTGTCATGTGGGGTTTTACAAATACAGCTTTTTTTTGATAGATTAGCCAAGATTGTTTTTTTTGTTTTTATTAGTTTAATTAAAATTAATCTTTGTTTTTATTAGATTAATTAAGAATATTGTTTTTATTACATTAATTAAGATTATTTTAAAGACGTCTTCTCCCTGATAACAGCTTGTTTAAAGCAATGTTTTTATTCTATTAATTTCAACTTTTTTTATTGATTATTGTCTGTACTCATTATTGGCATAATGTTTCGGGTTTTTAAAAGTAACAGACTTGCCATTTATTTATTTTGTCTCTTAAAGTTTTATTTATATTTTTTTTGTATTTTTGCCTCTTGAGATGGTTTAAAATTAAGATTTTTTTCAGATAGATATATCGTTTTTTTCTTACGGATTCGCGAATTTGGAGTGACTGACGACAACACTTGATGAAGAATAAAAGCACAATTTATTAGCCAGTATTACCCAGGACAGTTCCAAAAACACGTTTATAGTCGTCAAAAAACTACGACACACAGGCTGAAACAATCAGCTTTGAGGCTATAACGATGAAGACATTTTCACGGAAAAGCAGTAGAGTACAGCTCCCGATTCTTTTCGATCATTCTCGGAACTCAACGTACTCTCGAGACTCTCCACGCTACAACTCACGATGCTCTCGAAGATAGCCTCAACGATGCACACTGTCGATGCACCAGTTCGCGATACACTGACGAGAAAGGCATCTTTCTTTTGGCAAGATAGATTTGGTGTTGGGTGTGCTGAGCTAATCATGATTATTATTGGCCAGGAGGGTTGCAACACACTCGTATATTACATTACATTACAATACATATAGCATTGCTGGGAGACCACAAGGGATATTCCGACGATGTCTTCCACAATAACAGGGAACTGATAACGTCCTTTATTATTAGACAAAGATTGTTAAAGTTAGCATATTTTCCAAATGCTTGGATTTTCCGGAGGTAATAATAGAGGCAGAGACAGAGGAACACGCAAACAGCTCAGTAACATGTTGAACTCTCTACTTTTCACAATGACACAGAAATGTTGGATTTACTTACTTGCATGAGTTCCCAGGCTTAATAAACGTAACCACGGAAAGATTTCTGATTCAAGTTCTTGATCACTTGTTGAAACTCTGGGCTGCAACTTAAGGTCAAGATTTTCATTCACCCTACTCAGACCAGAACTAGTGAAAAAGTGGCTTAAAGGTATGCTAGTAAGAGTTGAAAACTTTGAATAAAGAAATTGTTAACTTAAAACAACAGTGAGTTAAAAGAAATATCTAACAACTCAACTAAGCATATCTTACTATTAAGAAGTTATTAGTATATATCACCAGTATGAACATTCTTTAGAATTTCTTTGTTATTTTTAATGGCATCTGAAAATTCGCTGCAGCTTAGTTCATAGTTAATTTTTCAGCTTCGTAAAACTTTTACGGTTGCTTCATCTGTTCTACCTCTTTCTTCAGGCTATATGATATTCATTTTTGAGAACATTCTTTCGACTGGTGCCGATATTCTTGGCTTGCTGAAAACCTATTTTATTATTAAAGCAAGATTGGGCAGTGAATTTTTTTTTACTGTTTTAAATGACTGAAGAGTTGTATTCATTTTTTTTCATAACTTTTATTTTTAGAAATTTCCAAAAAATTGCAAAATAGCTGACCAAAACACTTTTGCAATCCCTTCTTCATCAAAACGTTGAATAATGTTTGTTGTATTACTTGCGACAGTTACATTAATTTTTTCGCTTGAAGCATCAATTAGAGACCATGTTACGTCACTGTTGATATAAGATTTTGCTCTACCAATCATGTTAACATGCTTTGTATTAAATATAACAAGGCTAAGTGTAAATATAAGAAAAATTATCTTTTATCATTATCAGGGAAAATATCTACACAACATTAAAAGTACTTAGATCTAGATACAAAATATTTAGATAGCCACAGAGTGTGTAACAGAGGAGATATTTTAATTGCCGATTAACCCGAGGCAGCACCGTTTTTACGTCTTGTGTATCTGGCAATGTTAAAATTTTAATAGATAACCTGGATAAAACGACATTAAACTAACCGGGATGCAGGAACAATTTCATAAAACTGGGACAGTCGCGGTCAAATCAGAACATCTGTTAAACTTACCTGAAGTCGTCTGAGCCGTGTTGCTTGGTTATCGTTGAAGATCTTGATGCCCTTATTAAGCTTAATTTCTCTCACAGAATCTGAAGACTTTCTCATCTTGTTCCTTTATCTCTAGGTCATTGTCTTTGCTACATCACCTGAAGTCGATTCTTACTTTATAAGGTATTTCTACCGCCCCTTTTTCGCATGCCTTCGTAGTGTAGCGGTCAGCACTCTCAACGCGTTCCGTGGTTCGATCCCCTTCGAGGGCATTGCTCATTTTTCATCTCTCCTGCTTCTAAATAACCTAATGTTTCGACATTTTTTCCGACCATACTTCAAAAGGTACAATTTTGAATATTTGGCTCTTTAATAATTACTTACGTTGTCCGGTTTCCTTATTATAACTATCTGATGTGTATATTCGATATGAGTGTCATAGTGCATACCTTTTAATAGCGAATCTGAAAGCATAATCTCTGTAGATTTCACTATCTTTTGCTGTAATACCTAAAGTTAGGCTTACCATAATATTTTCTGCTCATTTTTCATCTCTACTGCTTCTAAATAACCTAATGACTCTACAACTTCTCGCATGTGAAGAAGAGTTACTGTTTTCAGTTTGCGATAAAGTCGTCTGTTCGTCATACCTATACTTTTACTACTGCACAATGCGCATAAGAATTCTCATTTTTCTCATTTATCTTCAACGTTACAAAGTGTAATGCTTATAGTTAAATTAGTCGTTTGGAAATCTGCTTCAGTTGGATTTCCCAAAAGAATTTGCAACAAGTTCTATTTGATGTAATAAATTTCGAATATTTTAGAGCACTTTGATTACAGAACTTCCATTTTGTGTACGGTAACGTCTGCATCCAAAATGAAACGTTATTTCAAATTGCACAATATTATCTATCAAGAAATTCATCTTTTAAGTTGCATCTGTTTCGTCATGTATTCTCTGTTTTAGTTCTTAGGAATTTTTAATTAGTCATCATTGACTGACAGTCTGGTAGGGTTAATATATACTTAACTGATATATTTTCTAACTGTAACATATATCACTTGAACAAATGACTTATCAACTTTAGAAATATCTAAAAAAATTCCATACTAGCAGTAAAAGGATTGCAAATCTTTGCCATGCTTTTACTGCTAGTATGTTTTAATCTGTCGTAGACTGATACTATTAATAGCCAATAGTATAATTTGATTATAAATTATGAGACACCTTAGAAGAGTTAAGAAATTTTCTGGCTTTTAAACTGAAATCTTGCTTTTTTAAAACTAATGTTCTGCAATAAAGACTTGAAATTTATGGATAAATTAAAAAAAAAATTAAAGTTCACAGGTTTTGTTGCTTGGGTTAATTCCTTATAGTGTTTAATAATAATAATGTTAGTAATAGGTTGAAAATAAAATTATCTGCTGTATTCGCGACAGTTGTTTCATACTCAACATTCATATTATCAGTTTGTATTAAATATAAATTTCGAGTAAAATATGTATCATTTTCTGCAACATAACTTAAATAAATATTTTATTTAGAAATAAATATTATTCATATCTGTTTAATAAAACATATTTTAATATTCATTCCAGGAAATACCATATATTTTCATATTCAATATGGAGATGCGAAATCGAAATGCAAAAAGAAAGGTACGAAATTCCACCCTCTTGCATAACGACGATGTGGTCTCGTTCGAACTCCATTAGTTGTTGGTATGATATACTCAGCTGTTGACCAGGCATGTTGACCATTAGTTAAACGTTCACCGCAGACACAGGATGAGAAACAGATTTCAATTCAACTTTGCAGCCCGTTATTTACCTAAGACAAGCGGCAGATTCTCATTCCATGCATGCGCAATCGCTTTGTAAGTCTAATCATTTGCATATCTTACATCACTTTACATTTCCTGTAAATTTGGTTCAATTTGCATTATTCCTTAATAGTACTGCGATTTTCAAAAGCATTGATATTGTTACGAATTTCACATTTATTTGGCTATTTATTTAGAATTGTAATTAAAATTCCTTTTCATTTCCCCGTGCAACGCAGACGATTTTTGAAGAGAAAGCTATGTCGGAAAAAAAAATAAAAGAGTGTATGCATTTAATGCTTAATGAATAACTATCTCGTAATTACTGTTGCCCTTCAGAAAATTCTAGAAAAATTGAGATTGTTCTATTGATAATTAAAAAGCTTATAAAAGCCGAATTGAAACACCTCATCTCAGTAGTAGTTGTTGTAGTTGTAGCTGTAAAAAACGAACTGCTGTTTGTTTACTTAATGCTGTTATTGATTGTAGCGATTTCGCTGTGAGATAGAATTATTTTATCTGTTTTGAATTGAGTTTTTGCTAAACGTTTGAGACATTGTGATATTGGGCGAATATCTCTGAAGAAATATTTCAGCACTTAGATTTATTTCTTGTGCAAAGAATAAATTTTTGTTAACTTTTTACGACTTGTGCATTCAATATATAACGAACCCGTACGCACGTAACAATATATTTGTTATGTGACCTATGATTAATTTTTAAAAGTTTCAAATTAAAAATTAAAACAGAGGAACAACTGCTTGTATATATTTGTAAAGTATATATTTAATAAAAGGGATGGGAAATTAAAATATTAGAACTTCATATTCGGAAACTAGAATCAAAGCATTGTTTCTATCGAATCTTTTTAATATTAACACAAAAGTCGTTAAACGTGTTAACTTAATTTTCGAAAGCTTAAAGTTTCTTGGCGTCTAGTCAGCTGGTTCATTAAAAATATGTGATTGTTGTAATTTGAGTGGATTTTGACGATAAGTGCCGTATTGTTGTGGTCCTGAAAATGCCTCTGTTGAGTTTTTGAAAAGAATTACAACTTCTTTATCTACGTTGATTTTAAGAAAATAATCCTCCCTTCTCTGCGCTTAATATAGCTAAAAAAGTCTTGAAAAATGTAAAAAATATAAGCTGTTACTCAAATATTTTTTGTCAAATTATTTTGTGAAAACGATTTTAAGAGATTTAAGAGTTTATTTTATTCTTCATTGTTAAATTACAATTTTATCATCTATACTATAAGTGTAGTTTTCAAAGTTTTATTGTAAATACATATTAATTTTTTTATTACATGCAGATTTGGGTTTACTCGAACGCAATTTTGAAAGCTAATCAAAATTTTAATACTTGGATATTTTCCCCTTAATTCTCCATCTCCTAATAAACTTGTATGAAGGCTTTGAGAGATTCGATATTTGAAAATTCAAGAACATTCAGAAATTAGGTTTGAAAAAATTTAGGATTCATGCCACTCCAATCAAAACTATCATAATATCTCATCAAAACTCTCTTTGAATTCATTTTAAGTTTTGTTTTTAATTTTATGATTTGGCCTGAATATAAGTAATAACAGTTATAACTTTTTAAAAAATGTAATTCATTTCTATGTTTTAATTAGTTTTTACTTCATAGAATTTTGAGTTATCTTTTAACTGTAGCTTTTGATATTTCTCTAACAGCTCAGTTATAATTTAAATTAACTCTTAAATCTAAATTACTGTAATATCGAAGAATTTGTTCTTTCATTTTTTCTATTAAGATGAATCTAAATAGTTAACAACATTCAAAATAGTAAAATTTTTAATCTAGTAACCATTTAACAAGAGTAGTTTTCAGAGATCCTTATTAACCTATCATTTTAAGTTGTTTTTTAATTTTTAATTGTTTATTTTTTAAATTTCTATCATTTTGTTCTCATTTTACACAAAGTGAATAGAAAGGGTAGCCTGTGCTTTCTACTGATAATCCCTGATAATTAAGAAAAATAAATCAGTTGGAAAACCATATTACAGAAAACAAAAAATTTGATTATTCTGTCATCGTTTTGGTGCTTAATTGTATCAGAAATTGAATTGAAAATAATTTTAAGACTGGCAAGTTCTATAAAACCATAACACTTTATTTAACTTCAAAATACATGGAACTTATACCTTGAACTATATACTTTTACATCAATAAATAACTTTCATCACGACACTTTTAATAAATGATTCTTTTTGATTTATACAAAAAGAATATACAAAAATTGAAGTTTTATGTTTCTTACAAGTTGCTCGGTTATATGAATTTTCTTCATCCAATAACGGGTATTTATTATAAGAAATAATATTCTTAACATTTTAACACACATTTGTAAACATTTATGACACAGAGTAATCACATACGCAAATTATACACTTTACCACTGATAAACACTTGAATATATATTTAAAAATTTGTTTTACTTTTTTTTTAGTTTAGAAGATTTGAATAAGCTCTCAAATCAGTAATTAAGTACATGAAACTCATTGGCAGAGCTTTTAATATACTGAAGAGACAATGTGCAGTGAACTGAAATTAAGGTACCGTTTTATAGCAATATTTCACAATCAGTCCGCTTACATACAAGTTAATTGAAATATTTTAATTTAATATGTTAAATTATTTACAAATACTTTTAGGAACCAAATATTTAAGCAATGTAAATTTATTCAGCATATGAAACACGCCGAAAGAAATATTATTTCATTTAAAAACTTACATACTAGTTACATTATGAAGTTTTGCTGTGAGTATAGTATAGCTATGACGTGATATAGTTAGTCCGTCTCAAACGCAAGCTTGGCTGCCATTCTACCAAAACACATAGACTCGTGTAAAAAGACAGTTATTACTTGCTGCGAAAGGTCACGTGAAAGTCCTCTCTTCTCAGGAAAGAGAGAGTATGCTCGAGGGAAAGAAAGTCCCCATCTTTCCACCCTATTTTGAGAATAATTCGGTCCGAATGGCGCACGCTTGTTTGCGCTCATCGTCCCGGATGCATATAAGCAAAATGTGCACTGCTAGGACAACGGCTTGAATTTGGCCAATGACAGTCCAGATGAAGATCACCATTAACTCCGCCCACACGCGTGATGTCATATTTCTGACGTTTCTTTACATTCTATTGCTCGGCGTTACGAAGGGCGCTCTTTGAACGTACATTTAGTTTTTAGGAATAAACTGTTTGTATATATGCGTATATATCTGTATATAACGGTTTCGGAATATGTTGTTTCGGAATATTAAAGATTACTCAGAGCTTAAATTGCTCCGGAACCCAGCTCCTGTACTTCATAGTTTTGGGGATACGTTCTAATTCAAGCAGGAGCGCACCGGAACCTTAAATAAGAAGGTTCCGGCACTTTTTTTTATGTAACTCAACAACAATTTCAGTAGAAATTTGATATCGAAAATTTTATTTTTTTCAATAAAATTACATTAAAAATCACATTAAATTATCTCTTTACATTTTATTTAATTTTAATTATTAATTTCTTTCATTATTTAAATAAATAATAAATTAATTACGAATTAATTAAATAATAATTATCAATTAAACAATAATTCATCAATATTAATATCAATTAAATAATTGTTAATTAATTTGATAATCATTAACTGTTTAATTTTTAAATTACTAGTAATTTTAATAGTCATTTATTTACACTTCTTCCTCTTTCCTAACGGTCTTCCATAGGGCTCCGGCGCTTCTACTTTTAGAAATTTAGCTCTGGGATTACTCTACTGTTCCAATACAAAATTAGATCTAGTCAGATGGAAGGTACTCATGGCTGGAATATGCATGTGAAGTGTGGTTTACAAATTATTCTGCATACTGATAATCAGAAACTTTTAAGTAATGAAGAGTTAAATCATCTAATACATAAATGTACCTGCGGGAATTAACCGAGTAAAATTATCTTTTCTTGCTTAAAAATGCTAATTTGTGTCGTAAAATTAAGAGAAAAAAGTTTTATAGATTATTCGTTGGAAATCTGGCATTCTGAAAAATGGCCAATGGAGAAAAATGACCAAAAGGAGAAATATATATATATGCGCATACATACACACTCACACACATATATATATGCACACACACACATATACTGATACATATAATTCACATATAATTATATATTGAAAATATATGTATGTATGCCCATACTCACGCATATATATATACACAAACATGCGTATAAAGAGAAATTTTATAAAGTTCGAGACATAAATTTGTATTCTTTCTCGAACAGTAAGGAAATAATACTTTAAAGAAAATTTAAAAAATAGCATCAAAAATAGCATCAGAACAAATTTAGATTGCAGAGTAAAAATGTTGTTCATTCAAAGAACGCATTTCGTTACACCCAACAGAATGTAAACAAACGTCAGAAATATAACGTCACTTATATGGGCGGAGTTAATGGTGACGCTCATCTGAACTGTCATTGGCCAAACTCAAGCCGTTGTCCTAGCAGTGTACATTTTGCTTATATGCGTCCCCGGATGAGGCGGCCGATCTATAGTACCTTTAGCTGACGATTTTAAACTATTTCATTCAACGCTTTGAGCTTGTAATGCGATGTGTTTATAATAATTTCAAAACGTGAGAGAATAAGAATTAAACCTTTAACTTCTTTTCTTTTATGAAATAGATATATTCGCTATCATATTCTCCCCTAAATGCTGCTAACAACGTCATTTTATTGTGGAAGACTTTCTATGTATTTTTTGAAGCAGTAAAAAAAATATAAAAATAAAATTGATTTTATTTTCTATTTATGTTTAATTCTAAAATTTTTTTTAATCTAAAGAGAAATCATACCGAAAAATGCACTTAATTTAAATTTAAAGAATGATTTGAAAATGAATAATTTAAGGGAATTTTTTCACTAAATATAGTTTAGGAGAAAAATTAATATTTATAAGTATGTGCAGTCAACAAAGCGAAACAGCTTTTAAAAGGTTAATGTTAGAAACTACCATTGTTTAATAGAATTACGAAATATGCAAATTAAAGTAGTGGAACTTTATTCGAAAGGTATTTATTCCACAAGAAGGTGCAATATTAAACTTAGTAAGAAACTTAACAGAATAATTTTGCAGTCGATTGTAGCAATAAATGAGATTTGTAAAACGTGAACATTTCGAATATAATTACTAGCAATGTATTCTAATACTTAGAAAGATATGATTATTTAATATTTTTAGTTTATTTATATTTATTTTTAGTTTATTTATATTTATTTTCCAAACATTTAATAGGTACAATTAAAGGAAAACCTCGTTTAGCTCTAACTTGATATACGCTGTATTAAGTAGGGCAACAGAGCAAAACGACATTTTTTCTCACTTTACGCGAATAGTAATCAGTTAACATGGTTTTGCTTTCCCGTTACGATATTTTTGTTGCCAGTCAGTAGTTATAAAGTCATTTTAAGTACGGCAATATTATAAAAATAGGTTCGAAAAAATAGCTGCCGCATTTTAGAAGCACTAGGCAGACGTATTCATCTTTCTATGTTATTGAAAGGCCCGTTAAAATGCTAAAGCATTGCTCACTTTGAATGTCATTTGAGTTTTAAGTATTAATAAGTTACACTACTAAGGTTTGTTAATTGTCATACTATATTTTAATAAATGGCAAATTACCTTTGTTTGCTAAATACAATAGAAACGAAAATCAACTTAAGAAAGACAAATCCTTTCTCCACAGGAAAAAGAAATAATCTGAGAGACTGGTATTTAGTCTTAAACCGAAATTAATTAAAAAAATTAGAAATTAAGAAGCTAATTCTAAAAAGCGTGAAGTAATCTTTAATTACAGTGAGTGAGTCAATGAAATTTGTGGTGATCCCAAAAGCAAAACAAGCAGAAAACGATAGTCAGGTAACCTAAAAGTCAGTAGGATATTCTGCAGCTGAAAGTTTAGGAACAGATTTAGGAATTTAAGAGAACAGATTCAGAAAGTCAACATGGGGAGAAATAATTCTCTAATATAAGATTTCTAGTAATATTTGAATTTTGAAACTAATATGAAATTTTTACATAACAGCAATTTTGTAATATTATAACCAGAATATGTTTTTATTTAATATTCAGATGTTCCAATCAATATTTCATTTTGTAATATTCAAATATTCCAAACGAAATTTTACGGCTTTCTATTTGAGCAATATTTTTTTTATGATGGTATAAAATACTTTCTAATTTTTAAATATATCCTCTAATTTTAATTCTCTAGAAAACATTCTTCTTGATTTTAAAAATTGTTGAAGTTTTCGAGAATATTTATTAAACAATTATTACAAATCCTTTAACCCCACGAAAAAAAAATCTGAAATGTTTCAGATTTTAAACTACGTCCAAAGGGGCATTTTTTTTAACATTTTGTGTGTTACCTTTATTTATTAAATATCATGTTCTTAGCACTTAAACCATAAAATTCAGTTCAAGAGCCAATATCGCAAAATAATTTTAAATTCAGCATATCTTTAGAGTTTCCGCTACAGAGTCTCACGCGCTGGAGATAAAAATGTTTTTTCTGTACAACGCTGTCATTGCTCGCTTTGAAATTCTTCAGTTTGTTAAACAAAGTTTTACAAAATATGAAATCGATAATAAAACAAATTCCAAATTTTAAATTTGGGCTTCCAGATGCCAATATTCACAGTAGAATTGCGTCATTCAAAATTGGATGGCTCTAGGTACCGTTGTTTTATCTCAATGCGAGAAACATACGTACACTGCGAAGAAAAAAAAAGACAGTTCTATATCTCCCGTTCTACTGGGCCGATTGATGAAATTCAAATTGCGTTTTTCATGTCTCGAAAGCGCGACTTAGGGCATGTATCAGATTTATATATAGCATTATTCAAATATAGGTATTTTGACACAAAATCGGTCTTTATCTGAAATGACATGCGAATTGTTTTCCATGTTTGGTATGTACGACTCAAATTATGCCAAACTGCCAAGTTTTGTAAAAACTGCACGAGTAGTTTTTAAAAATTGCCTCTCAAAATTTTAGCTTCTCAATGTTAATTCAATTTGGTATGTATTTATTAATATCTCTTTTTTTATGAAACTTACTTGATTCCTTCCTACTCAGTTACAAATTTAGGTTCATTCCAAATAAAATTTACGAGCTTTTTATGATTTACTTTTAAAATTTGTTGTTTTAAATAATTTTTATAAATTTTTCGAAAAAAATTTTGAACTATAACCTATAAAATTTTACAATCATCTTAAAGTAGATGTATTTCTAAGCATACCTGAAAAAAATTAGAGCTTTTTATTCAAAATTTCTGAAGATATACGTGAATTTATATATTGTCGAATTGAAATTTGGCATATTTGTTGAAAGCGGTAATAGCGGAAGTGTGGTTTACGTACTTTGATAAAATTATTTGAAAGTAAGAACGATGTGACTTTTTTTTCCGCTCATGCACAACTGAAAGGATAGGAAAATAGTGTGAATTATACTTGGCGAAAATTAAAAAAAATTCATTAAGTTAAATTTTTGATTTTCTTCTTCAATTTCGCACCACATTTTACAAAATTTAATATTTAGGCATACTTTTAGTCGTAGAATCTAAAATTGGTATGTTGCTTCGGAAAAAGACCCATTTTGTGTCAAAATACCTGTGTTAGAACAATGCTATATATAAATCTAATATGTATCCTAAGTCGCGCTTTCGTGACAGGGAAAACACAATTTGAATTTCTTCAGTCGGCCCAACAGAAAGGGAGATATTGAACAGGCCCTTTTTTTCGCAGTGTACAATTATGCAGATTTTTTATTATTTAAGTTCTTCAAACATAATACAAGGCGAGAGTATTTAGTGGCAACAATTTGAAAAGTGAAGCGGACATTCAGAGTGATTCGATGCAAAACGAAAACAATAGTCTCTCAGGGACAAAGCCCCTTTGGATAAAAAACAAATAAATTTCTAGGTAAAAATCACATGTATTCCTAGTAATAATATGTATTTATTTTAAAAGTGATAAACAATAGATTTATGTATGTAAAATTAGAATGTTTGCCCTTGGTTCAGTTACTAATAAATCAGTAATTAAGGTATTTTAACCTTAGTATTTACCTACTAAACGCTTTAAAACATCGTTGTTTAGCAGAAAATGTTATTTCACAAATTTCTAAAAGTTTCACAAATTCTGACATTCACACCTTCACAGTTAAAAAATGCACTAAGCATACTGCTATCTATAATCTACATCACATACTACCTAATCCGAATACACTTTGAAGTACAGGCATCTCAAATGGTCAAACAGACCTACTTAAAGAGGTTTAAAGTAACCTTCCATTTATTACTTCATACATATAAATAAATTCTTCTCTACATTTCACAACAGTTTTATACTTTATAAGAATCCATAGCACAATAAAATATTATAGCATATTTTTACATATTTTATAAAAAAACAATACAGAACGCTTTCGTAAAGCTTTATGAAAGCAGATTACACTTATTTCTCTTCATTAATGGCCGATGTATTTACTTGTGCTACAAAAATACACTTCATGACATTATTTAAATTCTGCATGCATTAAAAAATTTAAATTCTAATCTACTATAGGTTTTTTCATAAGTAACATAAAAGGTACTCTTTATTAGAACACAATTGTGCATTTCATAAACAATCAACTGAAATTTCTTAAAATTCATTTTTTTTAAATTTTGAAATGAAAGTAGCCATCAATATGTATACTATATATGTTGATTATTTTTAACGCAGTACGAAAATTTTTAAGCAAAATGCATCTGCATTGGAAATGGTATTAATTTTCCAAAATTTATAAAAATGGAAACGCTTTATGCAGGTCAATTTCATGCTATTTACGCAATCTAAAATGCTCACTGTATTTTAGATTGCATATTTAATTATTACTCAAGCATATGCTGCCAATAAACAAATCAATGCAATTTCATAAGGTTATTTAATTAAAGCAGTGAAATGCAATGCCAGTTAAATATATCTCAAAAAAGAATGTTATAATTTTCCTAATGGAAGTAATACAAACTTAGCCATAAATTCTCATCATTTAAAATGTATGCTTAAAGAACGTCTATCAGTGCATATTAATAAATATTAAATATGGATAATCTGATAAAAAGTAAAAAAATATGAATAATTCAACGAGATTTTCCATTATAAAAGTGTGATTTCTGCCAAATTTTCAGTCACATAAAAATTTTAGAGAAGCTACTGAATGAAATTTAAATTTATGATGGTAATATTTTGTACAAAGAAACAGTATATATTTTTTAAAAATAAATTGAATACATGGTTTATATATTTATTTACTGACTTTTATTAAAGCTCGTTTTGAAGCCTTTTTTGGAGCCTTGGGCACAATGCAGGTACGACGTTGCTTAGCTCCACCCCCAATTTTGAAAGAGAGCACCCCAGGGGGAGGGGTCGGAGGCTCTCCCTCTAATCTTCTACTACCAACCTCTTATGTGGACTTTCGGCATGTTGTATATTTAGTGTCCTCCCATGCCGTTCAGACACTATATATTTATAAACATTCACGCCTTCCTTAGGATTTGAACCCGGGTCCTTCGGCAGGGCAGTCAGCGTCGTTAGCTATTATCCTGGTTGGAAAGCTTTGATGAAATACAAGAGGGAACCAAAAATTACTTACATACTCCCACAAAGCAGGCACTTGCTTAAAAGCTGTAATATTAAATTTACGCAGATATAAGTGAATTAATGTAACTTATAATGGCAACTTCTATTCAGAGAGGTTACCAGTCCTCACTGCAGTGAATTGCTGTTTGAACAGCCTTCTCAGAAGTATGCCAAACGTACTGTACACGTCAAAATGTCAAACGTATTGCAAAACTTAACGTCTTAAATTTCGTTATATTTCGATGACATTCTCACCTTTCAACCATCAATTTAATATTGTTCCATTCATTAAGCGCAAATCGGAACTTCATTATTTTGTTTGATTGTTCTGCCTGTCGCTTCATATTAGCTAGAATAACTAGAATTCATGGAAATAACGGTATGTTTTGAAATAGAGCCATACTTTACTTTGGAATCATAATGCGATCCGCTTTTGAAAACATTCATAAACAAATATTTATTAATGTGGAGAACATTTTATGACCCCCTTCGTATGCTGAAGTGAATGAGGCAGATAAAAAGTTTGAGATTTATGTTGCAGCTGTTTCAAAATTTTTTGACATGCTTTTTGCTCTTATATCATATGCTTTTATAACCGAGTAAAAGATTAGTTTAGAGATTACTTTTAGCAGAATTTTAAGTTTACGGTGGGGGGGGCATGTTAAATTTAAATTAGTTCTAGAAACAGAATAAAAGATCCTTACATAATTAATACTTCCACCAACTTCGATATACAAAACATGTTGCAGAATAATAAAATGTGACTCATTATTTAGAGTAATTTACATGCAGGCCAGTAAATAACGTTTTCTAATCGCTTTGCTAACAATAAACGTAATAAAAGCAAAACAAGTAAAAATATTAAATTAAGATGAAATGGCAGAATCTATGAAGCAGAAAAGTTACTTGTATAATAGCTGAAAGAAGGTGCACGATTGTTAACGATATTCTGATGTTCAATATTATTACTACTATTGGAAATGCTTTTATCACTAATGCCAAACCTTGCTATTTAAATTTGTTCTCTAACTATAATATCAACATCAGGAAATTAATTAACACCCTCACTAGACAGAGTTCGTATCATTTTATTCACTAATAATTCATTTAGAAAATATCTATTAAGTTTTCAAATTATAATCAGACATAAAATTATCCGCAAATTCAGCAAGATGGGGGAAACAAGTTCGGATAAAACAATATAAATGGTATCTTGAACTTTCGGACAATTTTAAACAATCTGATTTAGTATATGGAGGTACGCATATTAATTGCTTTCAGTCATTTACAGAAATAAGTATCTCTAATTTATGTTTCTTTATATTACCAAATAAAAATCTAAAAATAATAAAATACGTAAACAAGGAGGTAACAAATGGTCTCAAATTAGTGAAAAAGTTCAAAGCTCAAAAATATTAAATAGTTAAACCATCAGCAATGCCTTAACTGAAATTTGCCCACTCGTTGATAAATTTGAATATATTACAACATGATGGCCTAAGAAATTTGAAAAAGAGGAATTAATATTCTTCGAAATTTATCTGCCTATTACAAAATAAATTTGCGTTAGGATGGTTTGAGTTTCAAAATGTTTGACTGAATAGTCGCAATATTCTCTTCTATTCAATATTAAAGTACATTAAAAATGAAAACAGAATTAAAATATTTTCAAAATAAATTAAAGTTGTGCAATTCATTATATTTTAAGTTAATTTAAACTGGAATTATGTTCGCATGAGGCATATACGTAGCATAAATAAATTAACAGTTGTATGTTTTTATAAAAGGAAAAAAAAGAACTAAAATAGTTTATTAATTTCCTACTTTAAATAGATTTTACTAAGAACATAATTCAAAAGGTCTTCCTTAGAAAGAAAACAGATTAAAGAAAAATGTTTTTAAAATCAAGTCTTTTAAATCCACCGAAAATAAATATTTTAATTAAGTAGTTTACCAATTTCGTTGCATTTGAAAAAAAAAAAGAACTATGATGAACAAATTTCAGATATCATGTAGAAAAGTAAAATAAAATCTCAAATGTCGTCTGCCGAGATATTTATTCAATATCGCTTCTATTTCAAAAGAGAATATTTTCCATAGCTTTCAATTTTTGAAAACACTTTTTTTTAACAACTTTACGTAATTTTCCTTATAACTCCAGTAAATAAACATTAAAAGTATTTTCTAACTCTATTAATTTGAAAAAGCCCTTTCTTTATTTGGTAAAATACAAAACATGGCATATAGATCCTGGGTCATTAAATGTCCAGGGTTATCTCGGAAATCCAGGATTTGTAATTACGTCTGTTGATGTGTTCAGCATTTTTAAATAATCGTCTAATTAATCTTTTTTGCCACTAAATGTATCACTTTCAGTAAAAAAGTTTTTTTCAACTATGAACATTTGCTCTCTAGAAAGAGATAAATTATAAGGACAATGAAACCTCAGTTCACAAATTTAATTCGTTTCTGAAGGCCATTTGTCGGCCGAAATGTTGGCAAGGCGAAACAATTTTCTCTATATAAATTAATGCAAAATGGATTAATTCGTTCTTGAACCACCAGATTGATTGCTCATTTACACTTTGCAACAGTTCTTTGTGCTTATGTCAACACTAAGGTCAGTTGGTGGAAGTCAAAGTAAAAGTACTTTGTGGACAAGTTGGAAACCCAAAACGAATGGGAATCCGTAAGATAAAGGCGAAATTTAATTTTACTGTGCCATGTGAAAGAGAGTGGGCAGTGTTTGGAAGCAAAATTCCTTTCTGAAAGACACCTGAAAAATGCTTTATGACAATGAATTCCATGTTTTTAAGAGGCATCGTTTTTAACCTTTCTTTATCTCTAAACGACTTGTAACTCTGCTTGAGACGTATTAGGCCTCTCTTTAAGCAAAAATATGCCCAATGTGGTTTGTTATTGTGTATGTTTTAACTGGTTTTTAAAATGAGATATGGTAAAATGTCTACTTGAAAATATTGCATTTTGCCTTATTTTGTACAAATGTTTACGATCAGTTTAAAGTTATTTTTTGTCTTTCCTTTTCTTCTAAACACATTTCTTCCAAAATCGCTTTTTGTTGCTGCTTTTGAAGTTGTTCTTCGTGCTCAGCTTATGTTTATTATCCTCAGATAGCTTCTCCACGTCTTCATTGTTATCTTCTTAGAACATGGTTTTGACAAAAGATACCATATCATAGATAACAAAACATCTTATGTGTCAATGGCGCTCAATGTTTCTTCCTGCAACTCAGTCTGGCCAAAATATTTCTTCCTGGCAGAATTCATGGTCCTATAAGTTACTTGCTACATGACATTGTTACAGTGAGATAAACAATGTAAATGTTAAAATTATGGTTCCAGAAATCCCTTAGTGTTGATCATGTGACATAGATTAAGATGAATTTTCGCAGCTTGGAACACTTTCCGTCATCCCAGGCTTTTTTTGTTCGAATAATTTGTTCATCAACCGACTGATTCGTCAAGTGAGGCCTTCGTGACCATAAGCTTCACTTTATTAATAACAAAGGAAGTTTTAAGCTTGTTACGAACATTCATGTACAAATTTTTATGAGCATATACAAATTCAACAAAGAGTTTCTGAAAACTATTATCTAATGCAAAACATGCAGAGAAAGGAAGAGAAGCAAAAATTCTAGCTATACACATTCTTCTGAGAGCAGACATGCTTCAAAATGTACGCAGTATATTGTTTAATATCTTGAACATTTCGTTGCTCTTGACTTTCATGTCTTCACCCCAACTTTTCGACACTGTACAGGCTTACACAACGTACACTGCAGGAAAAAAAAAATGAGTCAGTTCTCTATCTCCCGTTCTACTGGGTTGATTGACGGAATTCAAATTGCGTTTTTCATGTCTCGAAAGCGGGACTTTAGGATATATATTAGATTTATATATAGCATTGTTCTAATATAGGTATTTTGACACAAAATCTGACTTTTTCTGAAATGACATGCCAATTGTTTCTCATATTTCGATTCTAAGACTCAAAATATGATAAATATTAACTTTTGTATAATTTGGTGCGAAATTTGCGGAGAAATTCAAAAATTTATCTTGACGCAATTTTTTTTCAGCTTGCGCCAAGAATAATTTACTTGGCGAACTTCTTAATTTACAACAACCTATTTTCCTTTCCTTTTTCTCATCGTAGACGAGCAGAAAAAATGTCATCGTTCCTACTTTCAAATAATTTTAACAAAGTAAACCACATTTGGCGTTATTATCGCTTATAACAAATATACCAAATTTCAAAATGCACGAATATGTAAATTCATGTATGTTTTAGAAAACTTTGAATAAAAAAACTATAATTTTTTTGCATGTGTACCAAGAAGTACATGTACTTTAAGATGATGTTAAAAATTGTATAGGTTATAATAGAATATGCTTCCAAAAATGTATAAAACTTATTTAAAAATACAAACTTTCAAAATAAATCATAACAAATGGGGGATTTTTATTCGGAATGAACCTAAATTTCGAAATGTGAAAGGGAGAATCAAATAAGCTTAATAAAAAAAGGATATATTAACAAATATACACCAAATTCAATTAACATTGACGAGCTAAAATTTTGACAGCTAATTTTTTAAAAACTGCTCGTGCGATTTTTACAAAACTTGGCAGTTTGGCATAATTTGAGACGTAGAATCGGAATATGGAAAAAACTTGGCATGCCGTTTTAGAAAAAGACGTATTTTGTGTCAGAATACCTATATTAGAACAATGCTGTATGTAAAATCTAATACATATCCTAAGTCGCGCTTTCGAGACAGGAAAAACGCAAGTTGAATTTCGTCAATTGGTCCAGTAGAACAGAAGATATAAAACTGTCCCATTTTTTGTTCGCAGTGTACACGTTTAGGCCTTCTAAAGATGGAAATTAATTCCGCTTAAAGTGCCCTGAATTATGGTACTTCGTAGAAATCCTTAACGATGGGCGAGATAGGAAAAAAATAATTGCAACAATAAATTTTAATTTAATTTTTAAATCTCGGAAGGCCACAAGCAGAGTATAGAATACAATCTTGAATTCGTGCAAGGAAACACGTATTATGTGTATACTTTACATGAATGAATACACAATTACTTTTTACTCCATTTCAAAGAGGTCATTCCCTCTTCCTCGAACACCGATAATTCTGCATTCGCTTTTCTAAAATATGTTAACCCCACGTACAGTTTGCACATAAATAAATATTATTCTTTGTAGAGTCATTAGATTTTTTTGAAGCAGGAGTCAAGAAAAATGAACAATGCTCTCCCCTGGACTCGAACCTGGACCTCCTCTAATATACGCCGAGTGTGCTACCGTTACAGCACGAAGGCATGCAGAAAAGAGCGAGAAAATACCGCATGAGGTTACCAAAAATAAATGCAGGAAAATTAACATTAGGAATAACGTTATGCTAATCAATACCACTAAATACGATGCTTAAATAAGCCTTTAACCTCTTCTTACTTTATAATTTAAAACAATTTTGAAAGAAAAGTTTCTTAATATCTAATACTTTTCAGCATAAAAAATATTTAAAAAGTTTTGCCAGAAGAAAACAAATATTTGAGTATATCGTAACAAAAAAAGTTTTTATTAATTCAAGAATCAACACCCAGATAAAATGAACTCACATTGTTTTTTCTTCTTTCGGCAACAGCTGCGATTCAGAAAACTCTACGTCTTAAAATAAAGCTATTAGATTTAGCTTCTGTCAACCATAAAGAAAACCCACTTGTTCCAAAAACTGTAGAAATAATTGAGATACCACAGTTTCAGATATTTCAATGATGACTAAAATGCGAAATGTATTGAAAGAGGATTACACGTTTAAGAGTTTATGCACATGAAACTTATATTCTGAATTTATAGTATGTAATTTTAATTTTAAACATATAACTAATGCCGTTCGTGAAAAAAAAACGGATACAAAAGAACATACCTTTAATATATATTAGGCCATTTTTGGATTTATTAACCAAGGATATGGAATTATGGCTTCAATAATTTGGATAAAACAAACACATATTTCTTGAACTTGCTTGCTTTGTGAAATTGAGAAATGAACAATTATATAGAGTTATCCATTTAGTAATTACCGTCCATCTGAGATAATTTAATTTGTAATCCAATCGTGTTCCAGCCTTTCCCGATAACTAGTTAGTTGAAACTACTTTCCTATATAATTTTACTTAATGCCCTACATCAGAGGATATACAGGGGGAATCTGAACAAGTTTTCAAAATTTTAGGGGACGATAGAAGACAGCTATACGAGCAATATTCGTCATAGAATGTATGGTCAGAACGCATACATTCTACTCCTTTTGTGATATTTGACCTACTAGACTTTACATGCTCAGCTCAGCCAGGCAATCTCCGGCCCCCAGCAGCTTGAAAATTAACAGCCATTCCATTGCTGTTCTTAAATCATCACGTTAATAGTGTACATAGAAGCTTCTGAATATTCCATGTAATTATTTTGAATTATATACATATGTCCTTTCCATTAGTGCAGTAGTTGGCAAGCCACGCTCTTTCATAACATTAGATCCCCTGCTTTAGGCCACGTGACCAGCTAAACAGTGCCTGATTCCATCCAGTCTTGGATAAAGGTGTCTTGGCCAACATTTAATTGTTACGCCTGTGAGAAATTCTGAGCCAACTTAGATTTCAAAACCATCACAATAGGCTTAGTTTAACTCTTGACTTTTGACTGTTACTTTAAGTTTCATCGCCACAAGTAGTGGCCAATTCGTAAGCACGAAGCATGCCTGTATGTCATAATTATCGCTTGGTAAAAAGTTTGTTTTATAGCTATTCACGACTCTGTTGTTACTTCAGATTAAGCGATATTCGCTCCAAGTCTGCTCGGAGTTTGATACTAGTGTATGCTCCCAAAGAAAATCGAAGTCTATACAATGTGCTCACTCAAACCAAAACTAGATCAAAGGCGTACTGCAGAGTAAACATCCAGTATACAGTTCAACACAATTAAATTAATCAGTTATCACACATATTTATCATTCTTTATTTATATCTGCTTGCAATCCCTCCTTCGCTTTACCCATACAACTTCTTTTGGACAGAAGTTGTGCACATACTAATTCGGATGTGACAGGTTAGACTAACAATTAGAAACAAATAGCTAGAAATGCATAATAACTACTACAATGCTTAACTCATATTTATCTTACTGGCTGTGAAGTAACTTGCTAGATACAGTTACGAATAGCCATTTGTTGCAGCAGTTAATTAACTAAAATAAAATATAACCAAATAAAATCAAACTAAGTCACAAATTTAGTTACACTAGGAGATGTAAAGTGTATGTTCAAAAGGGCAGATCACTGAACTAAAAATTCTCGCTAGTCCGGATTTCCTTACAACTAACGATACTTACCACTTACAGCTTTTTATCATTCTACAGCTCCATCTATAACAGTTTACGCAAGCTTAGACCTTTATCACATTCAGCAACAACTGAGAAACAACGAGCCAGAAGCAACATTGACTGCGATTTTGTCGAATCGCTTTGAAGAACTCCTTTCTACACGCAATATTTTATGCAAAAGGACATACAACTAAGCAGAACTTAAATTAGGGCTAATTTTAACGAAAAACTCTATTGATCTGCATAATGACTGTAATGGCTCTCCTCCCTTGAAGAACGGATATATTTTTCTTAGTGGCAGAATTCTGTTGTGTAGCGAAATTAAGCTAATGTATTAATTAATTCATTATATTCCAATTCCAATTATATTCCAACGCTACACAATGTGTATTTTATTTAATCTCTGTGTTTAATCTGGATTTAAAATACTTAATTTGAGTTTATATATTTGTAACTTATACTAAAAGAAACAGAAAGATTTGCACTTTAATTTAAAATTACTTTCAAGTTAATTAGTTTGTGAAATATGCTCATTCAATTAACAAAATTTCGTAGCTTTTGTAGGATTTGCTGTATTTGCTATCTTGTTATTTTTAAGTTGCTTTGGGCTGATTTATGGCGAAGGTCATTTTGTGCTTCCGGCAGAGTTCTAGGTTTACTGTCAACAGATGCTTTACTTGGCGAAGTTTCTGACGATGTGAGGGAAAGGTATTGAACTAACGCTTTGAAAAGTCAGAATTTTTTATACTGTTTTCTTAGGGGCGTTTTTGTCAGGAATTTTCACCCTTCTGAGTAAGTTTTGGCGCCGTTGGTAAAGGTTTATAACAAGAAGCCTGTACACTCGATTTTTTCGCCCTCTTGAACTCACTTTATTCCCGGTATTAGCTGTGGTGCTGCTTCTAGGACGACGGACAATTTCTTGCAACGCTCTTGAACACTCTTGCTCTTTCCTTTCGTCCTATGAGACATCCCTGACGAAATCTAAACTTAATTAAACTTTCTCTACAACATGTAAACTTGGAACCCCTACATTTTTACGAAACGCATGTTATTAAAGTTATAATGTATTTTTCTTCCTTCGTTGTGCGTGCGTTCATGGTGTAACTGGAAGCACTCTCGACTCGTATTCGGGAGGTCCTGAGTTCGAATCCTGGCGAGGGCACTGCGGTTTTCTTAGGTTTTCTGACTTCTTAAATTTCTATATAACTCCACAAGCGGCTCCGGAACTAAAAGGGGATGGACGATAATCAATCACCACCAGGATTGGCGATTGAATCCCCTAAACCCCAGTCGCCCTTTAAAAGGGAAATATACAAGGTATTTTCTCTCTCCTTTCCGCATGCCTTCGAGGTGTATCTGGAAGCACGTTCGACGCGTAATCGGGTCCGTAATTTAAATCCCAGTGAAAACTACATTTTCTTCACGTTTCTGTATCGGTATAATTTAATGACTCTACAAAGTAATAATCAAATTAAAATATGATTATTATATTCTAGCTAGTAAAAGAAGAAACAGATCAAGCAGAGATTAGAGCAGAAAAAAAAGTCCCCTCTACTCAAGAAGAATTCTAAATTACAAATAGAAATGGGGTTAAAGCATAGAAAGTTGGACGTTCCTATTAGAAAAATCAGGAATTCAATAATCAATTTTACACGGTTTCCCTTTTCTTTACTAAAGTAACATATACTTTAATTTCTTTTCATCACTTTTGTGTCTCCATTTAGGAGTCAATTTGTTGCAATAATTTAAAAGCATTGTCATTCATAGTTAATTTATTTACCTTGTTATAGTTCCGAAAATATTCTCAGCAAAATTTGTTTGTTGCTACATATTTCAACTTTTTTTTTAATATTCGGAGTTTGGTATTTCCCTTTAATTAATTATTTTAATTAATGCCAGAAAAAAGCGCTTTTTTCCCGAAAAAATTGATACCCATAAACGTTTAATAAAAAGAGTTATTGCTGTTCAAAATTAAAATTTTCTTTCTGCTCCCATAATATCAAAATTAAACAGTAAGACGTTACGCATTACGATGTGAAATTAATTAACAAAGTAATGAGTTATTGGAAACTTTTTAGGAAATACTTAATATTTGATAAAATGTATATTGTTATAGCAGATGTATTAAATTTTATGAATTTGTTTTCAATTTTCAGTTTAATAAAAAGTATTTTGGGAACAAAATAAAGTAAGTATCCATTTTTGCGGAATTACTAATGACTAAATATTTTATGCATGATCAGTAATGTATATTATCAAAGTATAAATACAATTTTAAAATAAAATCAAGTTTCCCTGTAATAAAAATACTATTCATAATAAAGATTAATTTATAATTTTATATTAAAAAATTCAACTTAAGTATCATAATGGATACACATGATTATGACAGGGTTATGTCATTTAGATGAGCTCAAATGCTAAAAGCTCTGTACATTAGAAAGTTGTGGGTTCGATTCCCGATCGATAAAGAGTAATGTCTATCACCTTTAGTCTCAAACTGACTCAAAAAATTTATCTGAAGGAATAAATTATTTCCAGTCAGCAGGTAATCCCTGTAAGTAATCCAAAAAGAACATTAATTATGAAGTTTTTAATTGCCAAAGAACTTATTGGAAAAAATTAGCAACATTTTGAAACTTTCGAAAGCACCAAAAGACCGTTGCATCGCCAAATGTACATATGTTTTCGATCATCACTTCCCGTCGATTTTGCAGGTTTTATTTTTTCATTTCTGTTTTTATTTATTTATTTATTTATTTTACATCGAGCACTCTTAAAGGAGTAAAATTATTTGTAATTTTTTTGGGCGTGTGTTTCCTGTGTAGTGATCATATTTAGAGCATTCTTGTTGATGCAAATAATTTCATTGTCTTATAGAAATCATTTCCTCAGTTTCAACAGTATTCACTCCGAAATACGTTCATCTAATAGTTTATGCTTTACTTAGGTTAATGACTGTTTATCAGTCACTTGTATGTTTATGTTGATAATTGTGACTGCTTATCAATCATTTGTATGTTTACATTTCTAATTATGGCTGCAATTGATTATTTGTATTTGGTATGGAGACTGAATATTTTATAAGTCTCAGCCTGCCATTTTTATGTAATTTAGTGGATGTAACTGATATCTGATGTATCTGTAATTTCTTTCATTATATTTTCACTGTGCTTCATCTATACTATCATCATTTATATCATCCATAATCAGCATATTATCGCAAGAAATGTATATAGTTTGTACAGCGTAACCTAAAATATGAAGCGTGATTATCAGAACTTTGTTGAATTCCAGTAAAATGTTACAAATCTCCTCTCACTGAATTCGTATTAACAAAAATAACATGCGTCCGTCAAAAGTTGTAAAAGTGGTTGAAAACGAATACTTTGCCGACCGCAAATTATAAATAAAATGCAAAAAATTTGAAAAGAAAATTACGCACAAAGGGGGCTTTCTGTTAACATTTTGTGTGTTACCTTTATTTATTAAATATCATGTTCTTTGCACTTAAAAAACTCAATTCAACAGCAGTATCACAAAATAATTTTAAAAAAGCATATCTCTAGAATTTCCGATGCACAGACTCGCGCGCTAGAGATAAAAGTGTTTATTTTTTCGTACAGTGTTGCCATTGCTAGCATTAAAATCATTCAGTTTGTTAATGAAAAATTCGTTAAAGTTTTACAAAATATGAAATAGGTAATAGAACAAATTCCAGATTGTAAATTTGTGTTTTCAAATGCCCATATTCAAATTTCAAAATGCCATTTCGAGTGGAGGGCTTCGTTATTCAAAATTGGATGTCTCTAGGTAACGTTGTTTTTTCACAGTGCGAGAAAGATTCCTACATTTATGTAGACTCTCCACTACTTAATTTCTTTAAATATAAAACAGGGCTCTAATATTTGGTGGTAACAATTTGAAAAGGCAAACGGCGTTTATAGTGAACCAACGCAAAATGCCAAAACGAAATTAATAGCCCTTTAGGCCAAATGTCCCCTTTGGGCTAATGAAGGTAAATCATACATGAATACGTATATGCAACTTCAAGCTCTGATTGTACCTTTTCTTTTATTATGTTACATTTACTTCCAAGGATTGAGTGCCAGATCATTCGTCTGGCACTCGAGTAATAATATTTTTAAATTCTACTAAATCGCCAAATAGGTCCGAGTTGCAAAATAATGTTATAATTTCAGCATTTTAATTTGTTAATCTGCAGAATATTTTTAGTTAATATATTTATCTTTGCATAATCTTAGGTGATTAGATTTGCAAGTATTTTGCTTTTCAAAAATATCTAGGTTAAAGGTTAGCAGATCTTTCTGATAATCCCAAATCAACGCCAAAATTACTTGCTTTCAAGTTCGAATGGGAATATAACAAATATATAAACTTCAAACATACCGAACGCTATGTTTGTTGAACTCACGTTACTGTAATTACACTTTTTATTCTCATTTCTATCTGGGAAAGTATGCATATTTTCATCCCTTCTATCTTTGAAAGTGTCATCAGCGACATAGCTATTTGCGGATTATTCAAAAAAAAATAATATGTGAAATTGTCATAATTTCTTTTAATAAAAATGAAGTTCTGGGCTATAAAGCTGTCAGACAAAAAGGCAATTTTCATATTCAGTTTTAGAAATCGTCATTCTTCCACCCGCTTAATTTATTCATTGCATTCATTTAACATTCAAGGGTTCAAATTGGAAATTTCACGGGAAATGTATTGAATCTAATATTATCTTAATTTATTCTTAATTTTATTTTATGTATGTTTATGCATTGCTCATACAACAGTGTCTCACATTTTTTCCTATTTTCGTCGTTCATAAGTTGTTTTTCTTCAGTGCTAATTAATACTCTATTTTCTTCTTCCGTGGGAGGTTTAATTGAACTCAAAATTAAGAAAAAGGTATTTCCAGATAAAGGAACTACAGAAAAAGCATTTCGCTTGAAACTTTTATTTAAATAACGCAATCGAAATTTCAGAAAATGCATTTCCTCATAAATTACTTTCCTTCTCCAATTTAATGGAAATAATAATTTTTTTTCTTTAAATGAAAAAAAAATCCGACTTTAGTTGGAAATTTAAAGAAAAAGGAACTACAAATAAAATGCTGATGAATTTGTTTGACGTTTCTTATTTTACTTCATGTTTTATTCTATATTTAAGAAACTGATTTATGAAAATGACTTAGATAGGATATTTATCTATATATATAAAGAAGACAGTCCATGTGCCTGTTCGCGATTAACTCAGTCACTATCTTTATCGTTATCTATCGTTATCACACTTTCTACAATTCGTTTCTGGGTTCTGGAAAAGGTCAACGTCCATTCCCCCCTCAAAAAAAGCTAAAATCAGAGATATTAATTAAAATCTCTGAAAACGTTAATTTTCGCTCTCATTTTTCCGAATGGCAACAGTCTCGCAAGCTGGATATGAAAATCTGCTTTATTTCGAGAAGTGTTGCCACTGCTAGCTTTCATATCGTAGAGTTTGTTAATAAAAAACTTTTAAGTTTTACAATGAAATAAAAATATCATTGCCAAACATTATATACATTATTGACGATTCCAAAAATTCGCAGGAAGCCATTTCGACTGTTCCCATTTTCGTACGACTTTAATCAACGGAGATATTAATTAAAAAAAAATCTGAAATGTTTCAGATTTTAAATTACGTCCAAAGGGACGTTTATTTAACATTCTGTGTGTTACCTTTATTTGTTAAATACCATGTTCTTTGCACTTAAACCATAAAATTCAGTTCAACAGCAATATCGCAAAATAATTTTGAGCATATCTTTAGAAATTTCGGTACACGCTCTCACGCGCTGGAGATAAAAATGTTTTTCTGTACAACGTTGGTATTGCTGGCTTTGAAATCTTTGAGTTTGTTAATGAAAAATTCGTTAAAGTTTTAGAGAATATTGTTACGAATTTCACATTTATTTGGCTATTTATTTAGAACTGTAATTAAAATTCCTTTTTATTTTCCCGTGCAACGCACGCAGACGATTTTTGAAGAGAAAGCTACGTCAAAAAAAAAAAAAAAAAAATGCATACATTTATGCAGATTTTTCATTTTTTAAAATTTAATGCAGAGCGATAACATTTAGTGGCAACAATTTGAAAAGTGAATCGGGCATTCAGAGTGAATCAACGCAAAATCGCAAAACGAAAGTAATAGTCCTTCGGGACTAAATCCCTTTGGACTAAAAACTCCAAAAACATTAATTTTCGCACTCATTTTTCCGAGTGGCAACAGTCTCGAGCATTGGAGATAAAAATGCTTTATTTCTAAAAGTGTTCTTACTGCTCGCTTTCAAATCGTAATCAAAAATTTGTAAGTTTTACAAAATCTATATATTATATAAAGAAGAATGCTCGTTTGTGTGTTTGTTTTTTGTTAGCGTTTTTGATTTCTGATCAATTATGATAAATCTTTTGCCACATTTAATCAACTAAAATTGAATATAGGAAAAATATTGGATGGAACGGGAGCTTTTGCGACCATTTCATAAGAAACATGAAAATAATTAAAAACTGCGTGATATGACGAGATATGATGAGATGATGATATGATGAGAGAGAATTAGTTTATTTTTCTATTGAAATTTTTTATGTGGGTTCTATGTCGCATCAGACTGAATAATGTATGAGTATGAATCGTATTTTCTGCTTCGTTATTAGAAGAGGATGACAGTGGTATTGTTTCTTTGTGTTGTTAGATACATTACTCTCAATCTAACTTAACTGGCATCGGGTACTTCCGCTAGTAAAATATAAAATACACACATATTGTTTTATAAATCTGTTACTGCTTTTATATCAGTAAATTACCTAAAACGTAATAACACAGTATCGGAGTAAAAAATCAATATTCGGGCAAAGAAGCTAAAAAGAAAGTGATGTTTCCAAAAATTAATAAAGTTATAATAGACTAAATTTCATGGAAACACAAGAAGCAATAAAAGTATGAATGGAATACATCTGAATTAAAAAATTGTTTAGACCGCATTATTGGCAGCATGGCTTAAATACATTAATCATATCACAGATGGATATCAAAGCATATAATGCATCTAAAATTTCTCTTCCAGTAAGATAAGTATTTATCATTAAAATGCAGGTGCAATGAAACTGTAACGTAACAACTGAAAATATTGTTGTTCACCGTTATGGTTTTACAGAATTTACTTGCTACGCAAAATTTGTAAAACAATAACGGTAGTAACGGTGAACAATAACATTACGGTAGGTAACGATAGTGTAGCTAGTTCTACATATGATTTTTACACGACTGCATTTTGCTCGATTGTTTTCCATTGTTTACGTCACATATATAATGTGTCACTGATAATACATATATGCTGATAAGACACTTTATACAAATTTATAAATAAAAAATAGTTAATCCAAATACAAATGATTAGATGTTTCGAGTGAAGTCATAAATAATGCTATAAACATTTATGCATAAATATAAATTATACTCTTTGCTTTGGAATGATCATCATCGAATAATGTAAATAAAATTAAATATAATGACTTAACAAACACTTAATAAATAAATTTATGAACTTTATACAGCTATGCGAAAATACCGCATTCGATTAAATGAGCAATAATGTTACGTTCAGCCTTGTGGAATCATTTGTCCAGAAGTATTCGTTACAGGCATTACAGTATCCTCTGCAAGGTACACTGAAATGCTTCTTCGAGCTCTTTCAAAATCCAGTTTACAAATCTGGACATAACATGTAAGGTGGCTAACCAATTAGGTCATATTCCATCCATTGCTGCTTGAAGATTTCAGTCAGGAAAAAAAATCTTTTAAGTGAAGTTTTCATTTTATCAAAATTGTGACTAAACTATAACGCACCTTGGATCAGATCGTGGAACATCAACTTTGGCTTCGGTTACTTTCGGCAAACTAGACTTTCTTCGAACCGCCAAATTAATATTGCCCAAGGAACTGAGCCTCCGACTCAGTCTTCTGGATTGCTGAGGCGCAGGAGGAGGTTGTTCAAGCTCTCGCGCATGTTCCAACAGCTCGACAAATAGACGGGCAACATTAACGTTGTATTTGGCGCTGGTCTCCAGGTATTTACAAACTTTAGATTGATCTTTGAGGGCATCTTGAACCATTTGAGGTGTCACCTGGCGGTCTTCTTCTAAATCGGTCTTGTTGCCAACCAGAATAACAGGAACTCTGCTACCTGTAAAGAAACAAAAGCTTTATTTTAATTTAACTTCAGAGTAATTCGTGTAACATGATAGCAACTGCAGTGGAACTATGGATCATGAATATATATGTTCACTAACAAATTATCTGAGCAAAAATCTTCTCGGATGATGAAAGTTATCCCAGTTTACAATCAATTAGGTCGGTAATAAATGATTTTCAAAGGTGTTTTGAGGTAAACGCTAATACAGAGTTAACCCTCTGGGACGTTTAGAAACATTATTTCAATATGTTCCATCGCTTAACTCTCACCAACAAAGCTCAGCAGCAAGCCAATTATGAAACTATGAATTCTGCCAGGAGGAAATTATGGCCAGCTTGTGTTTCATGAAGATAATTTGGAAGTGACTGTATGCAAAGCTATGTTGGAAGTTAAAAACGTAAACGTGGAAGAGTTACCAGAAAACTGCACAAAAGTTGAACAACAAAGAACTTAAACACCTTTAGAAGCTAAGTGAAGAACTGTTTCCGATGGAAACGAAGGATGAAAATATGGAACCGAAAATTCGGCTCAAAATGGAGTAAATTACAACGTTCCGTGTGCTGATATCACCCGATTAACACATTATTAAGTCATAGAATAGCATTTTCAGTGTAGTATCCTGTCTCACTTTAGAAACAATTTAAAACATAGGCAACAACAAATCAGATTGGACAAATCTGAGTGAAACAAAGCTCCAGTGAGTCTCAAACAGAATCGAAGAAACACAGACAAAAAGAAAGAGACAAAGAAAAAATAAAATCGATGTCTCAGAAAGACAGTTACGTGATATTTGCATAAAGAAGGGGCTTCTAATCTAAATATCAACATATTTTTTCTCATTACACCCTATTTTACATTTACCTCTTTTCTTCGTTTGGATACGGTAGAGTTAAGTTACATTTTCGTCTTTGTTATACATCTAAAATTTTATCTTCCTCTATTGTCTTAGAATTAATAATTTTCATTAATTTTGTGTTATGAACTTGTACTCAAAGTGCTACTGTAAGTTTTAAATTAGCAATCACCTGTGGTAAGTTAAAAACATCTCATGTGGACACCACATGGCTTCCTTGTACGGCCTATTATAAATTACGTACATTTTTGCTGCATTTCATTTAAACTTATTTCCTTCAATTCCATTAAAGATATATTTTTCATTCAATCAATTCACTTCTCACTTCGGGACAAGAAAAAAGTACATAAATCCCCAAAAGTTGCAAAATGCAGGAAAACCGAAAACACCAAATAGAATTAAAAACAGCTCAAAAAACAATTTTTACAATTAAAATTAGAGTTTCAATTAATTAAAATTAGGCAGAAAGACAGATGTTTCGGTGCACAAAACATTTGGCCCCAATCGACGAAAAGACACTGAAATTGGTGCTGAAACTGACTTAATTCGCTATGCAACCAGGTTTCAAATATATATATATATATATATATCATTAAAAAAAAGTAAAAAAAAAAAAGAAAATTTGCAATGTTTCAGATTTTAAATTACGTCTAAAGGGACGTTTTATAACATTTTGTGTGTTACTTATTAAATATCATGTTCTTCTCACTTAACCATAAAATTCAGTTCAAGAGCAATATAGCAAAATAATTTTAAATTGAGCGTATCTTCAGAATTTCCGATACACAATCTCGCGCACTGGAGACAAAAATGTTTTCTCTGAGCAACGTTGTCACTTCTCGCTTTAAAATCCTTGAGCTTGTTAATCAAAAATTCGTTAAAGTTTTACAAAACATGAAATTGATAATAAAACTTATTCCGAATTTCATATTTGCGCTCCCAGATGAAAATATTCACAATAGGATTACGTCATTCAAAATTGGATGGCTCTAGGTACCGTTGTTTTATCGCAATGCGAGAAACATACGTACTTTTATGCAGAAACTTCATTATATAATTTCTTCAAATATAATACAAGGCGATAATATTTGGTGGCAACAATTTGAAAAGCGAAATGAGTGATTCGACGCAAAATCGCAAAACCAAAATAATGCTCTTTCAGGGACAAAACCCTCTGGAATGAAAAAAAATGGCGGCGTTGTTAGGCTTAGTGGAACCTAAACAAACTTTAAATTGTTGGTAATTCTACAGCTAATGCAGGCATAAAAACCGTAATGAGAACGTAAAAAAAACTACAATTCAATCACTTTTAAAACAACAAATGCACATTTTATCAACATATAAGAATAAAAAAACTCAGCTAACCGAGGAGGGTAATAGAATGGGTATATATATATATATACTTCTGGTGCGGCCGACTGCAACAAAAAGGGAGGTGCACATCTACATGTTATAGCAGCCCCATATACAAAAGTACAACGTTCTGAGGCTACAAGTTTTGCGATATACAGACATACTTAGGTATGTACGTACTCACGTAGGTACGAACATACGCACGTACAGACGTCACGGAAAAAAAGTCTCTTCTGAATCCATTTTAAATCCATTTTAAAATCCGCTTTTGGAAAAGAGTTCTTTATTATGTCCGTACGTACACACGTAATGCAAAAACATCGTTCAAATGGAATCGAGAGATGTCAAAATGGATATTTTCGTCGAAATACGGTACCCAAAATGTTTTCCGATTACGATAGTTTCTCTACTTCGTGCAAGGAAGTAATTAGCTTCTGTTTATGAATGTTTCAGTAATGAACGGCTTTCAGGAAGGAAAGAATTTCGAGAATTAAAGCTCTAATGTAATATAAGTTTTACATTAGTTACATAAGGAATTAGGTATTTATTTCACTCGCGGAAAGTCTTATTCTTGAATGCTTAGAAACATTGCCAAAGGCGTATAAATAATTTCATGAACGCGTAATGTTAAAATCAAGGAATACGAATTTTTGTTCTTCAGTAATAAGAACAAGAACCAAAACTACTACGTCTTAAAATTTTCATCACCAGAAGAAACAAAGAATATTTATGGAATTCTTTTCTTTTGATTTCAAGTTATGGAAGATCATAATTTCAGATGAAAGTATTATATGAAAGAATTCCGAGTAGTTTTTGTTTTTTCTCGAGGGAATATAATAATTTAAGGAGATTGGTAAAACATAATAAAGTGTTTACAGACATTACAAAGAATAAACATTTTGAAAGCTGGAATTACTTAATAAAATGTATTGATTTCTTTTTATTATACTCAGGAAACGGTAGAACGGAAAAAACATGTTTGAAATAATTTGGTTCAAAAGATTACTTATTATTATAAATGATACTATGTTTCAGGGACCGTTCTGTTCTGCAGTAGCAGTTATTATTCAAAACAATTTTTGACCTAAACAAACTAGCTTTCTAAAATTTCTACACTTGAAATATTAGCTTAACGGGATTGAATTTTAGTGTTACTCCATACAGATGTAGAGACATTAGGTTATTTCGAAGCAGGAGACATGAAAAATAAGCAACGCCTTCGCCGGGAATCGAACCACGGACCTCTCGGTTACGCGTCGAGCATGCAGACCACTACACCACGAAGGCATGCGAAGAAGGCAGGAGAAATACCTTATATACTTCCCCTTTTAAAGGGCGAATGGGGTTTTGGGGACCCAATCGCCAAATCCTGGTGATGGAGAATCATCATCCACCACCTTTTTAGTTCGGGCGCCAGTTGTAGAGACATTAGGTTATTTCGAAGCAGGAGACATGAAAAATAAGCAACGCCTTCGCCGGGAATCGAACCACGGACTTCCAGGTTACGCGTCGAGCATGCAGACCACTACACCACGAAGGCATACGAAGAAGGCGGGGGAAATACCTTATACAGAAACTTCTAGAATATTCCGGTGAAAGGTTTTCTTTGCCAAGCTGTAAATACATAAAATTTTCCAAGTAATCTAGTTATAAGTATATCAAATTTTGACCTATCACAAAGCAAGAATTATATTCTGTATATGTGACGATAAAAGATTCTGTAACTAAGGACAATATTAAACTTCTAACGAATTAAGAAAATGTATATCTTATTCCCTAAACAATATACTGTAGTCAGGAGATAATGTCACTTGTAGGAAAACAGGGGAAGAGCTATCTAGCTTTTGCCATTTCTTTGATTTTTGTTGCTGCTTTCCACTATGCTCCGAGGTATGTCTAAAATGTTTCCGATTTTAGTAGAACATAAGCAATTCCCAAACGTTTTAGCTCGCGAAGCCTTTTTTAGAATCGGTTTCTGTGAAGGATCCCCTTAAATCTACTTTATGTCTTATAAGTTAATAGTGTCTAGGAGTAGTGTTAGAAGGATGAAGATGGGATAAATAGTAAAGACATACCTAAAATACAGCCTAATTCCAAGCAGTGCATATTTATTATATTTTTGAAACATACAATAATATTTCGATTTATTCTCAATTATCACCTAGTATCTGTGTCTTGTCAAACTTCTGCTATCCAAAAAAAGTATTTCAGAGTTATATAAATAACAACATCTGATCAAAAAATTTGATGTATATACCACATGATTACTTGTACGGAATATTAAATTATACGCAATTTTTGCTGCATTTCATTTAAACTTATTTCCACGAATTTCATTAGAGATAAATATTTCTCATTCAATTAATTCAGTTCTCAGCTTGCGTTAAGGCAAAAATACATAAAACCTCAGAGTAACTTTATTAATAATTGAAAAACCTAGGAAAATATGAAACACTAAATAAAGCATTTTTTACAATTAAAATTAGACTTTCTACGCAAAAATAAGCACTTCCGCCAGCGGGCAAGAAGGTAGATTTTTCGGTGCACAAAACTTAAAGTTTGATTTTGGTCCAACTTAGCAAAAAGACACTGAAGGTGCAGAAACTGACTTACTTCATTATTCTGCTAAATTTCACATGTAAACAAATATGGCTGCTATGGTAAAAAATTAGGCTTAGCCACACTTAAACAAGTTTTAAATTGTTGGAAATTCTACAATTATTGCATGCAGGTTAACTAAAGGGATAAAACCTTAATCGGAAGATAAGAACAACACAATTCAATCATTATTAAAGCGAAAAATGCACGATTTACCACATATAAGAATAAAAGAAACTGAGTTAATGGAGACGAGTAACAGAATGGATATATATATATGTAAGATATAAGAAAATACCATGGTTACATTAAGAAATGATTCGCGACGTCAAAATTGACTATTATAAATTTGATGTTCTACCCCTCAGTTCATCTGTTATTCCAAATTCGACATCTTTCCACGTTACATAACACTGCTTGAAAAAGGGAACTAAAACCTAAAATTAACCAGTCACAGTCTAGCTGTATATACGCATTTAAGTAGTATAAATGCTGCTTTGCGATCAATTACATCATTGCTTTTCCTAACTTGTGCCCTGCAAACGTCTTCGCTCTGATGTGCCTTCTTGTCTAAGATGACATCGCACTTTTCTAACTCGTGTACATAAAAATTATTGTTGCTAACTGCGATCTAGAACAATTTTGTCTACAAAAAGCTGATTTAATGTGCATTATCATGGAATAAAAAGTATGTTTTTAAACGGCCACGTCTGGAAGTTTTTGGTTTATGCACCCATCTTTCTACTTACGCAGTAAAGGCTCTTTGACTGCCAGAAATTAAAAGTATCAGGTTCCTTTATAAGGTATTTCTCCCGCCTTCTTCGCATGCCTTCGTGGTGTAGTGGTCTGCATGCTCAACGCGTAACCGAGAGGTCCGTGGTTCGATTCCCCACGAAGGCGTTGCTAATTTTTCACCTCTCCTGCTTCGTAATAGCCTAATGTCTCTATACCTTCTACGCATTAAAATGTAATATATATGTATTTCTGGTGCGACCGACTGCAAAGAAAAAACCAGGTCCACATCTACATGCTATAGCAGTCCTATACACAAAATTTCAACGTTCTGCAGCTACTCGTTTTTGAGTAATGCAAGATACATACATACGTACATACGTACGTACGTATGCTCGTATAGAGGTCATGAAAAAATCTCTTCTAAATCCATTTTAATTCCTTTTTGATACTCATTTTGTGAAATACAATATTTTTGTATCCTTACGTACAGATATCACGCAAATACATCGTTAAATTGCATTCGACAACGGTCAAAATGGATATTTTTGTTAAAATATACCCGGAAGTTTTCGCGATTACAATATTTCCTTTACTTTGCACAAGGAGGTAAAAAGATCTATGCGATAAACACAATATACGTTACAGCAAAAACAGAATAATTTTTAAATTCTGTAGAAGGCTGCTGCACAAACATATGCTGGGTATGAATTTGGAAAATTATTTATTGCAAGAATTTAATGAAATACTGTAATCATACGAAACGAAGAACTTTAGAAATGCACAAGAGTGAAATGAGTGAATAGTTAAAAATTAAATGCTTACATTTACAATAAAATGTATCAAATTATTAATAATACACACTTCTTAATGACGTATCTCATATGACGTATTTCCCTTTCTTAGCTTGTAATGTAACATTATCTGTTTTTTAAATAAGTTTTTAAATGCATTATTATACAAGTTTTTAAAAGTATTTTGCAGTTATAAACACAAGAAATCGAAGATGCTCACTTATGGTACTTTAGGAGCTATAAATAGCTTTCTTAAAGAGAGTTTCTTTTCTTAGTTCTAAAAAGAGTATTGCGTTCTTTCAAAACGCTTAAGAAAGTGCTTAAATTAAATGAGAAATTTCACTTTTGCCTCGTTTTGCTTGATATGCAAAACGGAAATGTATCTGCTTTCAGGAAAATTCTTTTTCTTTCCAGCTTATGCCGAAGGTTTTACGTCGAAGTGACTTTTTTTCGGCCCAAGATGCAAAACGTGTTTTAATATAAATAGGTATTTCAGAATTTTTTTCTTGCTGCTAAGAAATAAAATTAAGGGAGATCATTGCATACGATCATATTTTTGTACCCGGAGTGCCAAATTTTATTTCCCTCCAATTTCTCTTTATTTTTAGCGAGTAAATAAGATAAAGATATTTAATCGATATTACCAAAAGAGAATAAACAAGATATATTTAATTGAAATTACAAAACTGAAACCTGAAGATATTTAGTTTATATTCCAAACATAAAATTTTTAAGTATTTGGAACATAGACTAATAATAAGAGTTCTTTAAAATCATTTCAATTTATTAAACATTTCAAAAACTGAGAAACTTTTTGTTTGTTTGTTTGTTCATTGACACAGTTAAACTGTCTAAGAAGGACAACAACAGCAACGCGATAATAGCTCCATCTAGGAAAGGATAACGAAATTAATCAAAATTCAACTCTAAATTACGATCACTATTTTCAGTAACACGCAGGTCACTTCAAGTAACACGTTTGAGATACGCACAGACAATAAGTGGCAGAAAAAATTTTAATGGTTAGATTACAGAGTCATTAGGTTATTTTGACGCTGGAGACGTGAAAAATGAGCAGTACCCTCGCCGAGACTCGAGCCTGGACCTCTCGAATACGCGTCGAATGTGCTACCGTTACTCCATGAAGGCATGTAGAAAGGAGGGAGAAAATACCTTATATTCTCTCCTTTTAAAGGGCATCTGGAGATTAGGGGACCCGATCGCTAAATGCTGGTGGTGAAGAATCATTATCTATTACCTTTTTAGTTCGGGCGCCAGTGTAAAGACATTAAGTTTTTTTAAAGCAGGAGAGATGAAAAATGGCCAGTGCCCTCGCCAGGACTCGAACCTGGACATCTCGCATACGCGCCGAGTGTACCACCGTTATATGATGAAGGCATGTAGAGAGGAGGAAGAAAGTACCTTATACGATTTCAAAATATGAACCATTTTAGCCTAGTAGGCGATGTTTTATTGGCCTTGCAAGTAGTTTAGAGTAGAATAAATTTTAGATAGAAGGAAAAATGGACTTGATGCGAGAACATTATCGCACTATGACTTTCTATGGTTTTTAAATTGGATTAAATCAAGAAGATTGCATTCAACGTCTACATTCAGCATTTGCAAATGAAGGTCCATTTCGTGCTACTGTATTCAGATATGTTACAGAATTTCAAAGAGGTCGCAACTCTCTTCAGGATGAAGAACACACAAGAAGGTCATTGTCAGCAGTAATCCTGGGTAATGTGTCTGCTGTACGGAAAATGTCAATCGATGATAATCGCTGCACCTTACAAATGATACATAAGTAATTAACATTGGATCCGCCGCGAAACATAAAATTATTCAGGAAGAATTGCATGCGAAAAATTTATCTGAGCACCAAAAACAGGAGAATGTCAGAATCAGTAAAGAAACCTTTAAATTGCTTAAAGATGGCGGCTACCGCGACATTTCTGGAATCGTAACTGGCGATGAGTACATACTTTTTTTGACGTTCCAACACGTCAAGAAAGTAAGGAATGGGTCTTTGAAGTTGATCCCACTCACGTAATGTCATGAAAAAAGTAATAGATGTCGTTTTCTTTAGAATTACAGGACTGGTCAAAGCCATCAAGTTGGAAGGACAGAAGGCAGTCACAGACCATTAAGTGCTTTCCAGAAACTCTTCAAGAAGTGGATGTTAGAGGACTCACGCTCCATCATGACAATGCCTCTTTTTATTCAGCAAGATTGACATTTGAGTTCTTTGAAAAAAACACTTCAAAGTGATAGAACATTCAATCTATTCACTCGATCTAGGTATAAGTGAATTTTGGCTGTTTTTGATTCTAACAAAGAGCTTACGTGGACATTGTGTTCGTTGCGTAGATAAGATTGATGAGGCTATAAATGCATTTCTTTTTGCATCGATTCCAAGAAATCAACGGCTCGAGGCATTTAATCTTTGGAAAATTCGCTTCTAGAAGTGCATTGATGCTAGAAAAGACTGCTTCGAACAGTCCTAAAATTTCGTAAGTATAACTTTAAAAACCTATGTGTATCTCAAAAATTTCAGAATGATCATGGCGTACTCGGGCGTCTACATTTCTGAAAAAGAATGAGCGAATAAAGCAGTTAACTGTCCTTAGCTGTTACTTATGATTCACTCATATAACTTCTGGTAACTCTGCATAGTTTCAACCCTGGTATGCAGTTCTAAAATTTGAATTGTTGGTTTCATAAAAATTTCCAAGAGCTTAATTTTTCCAAAAAAAAATGCGATTTTTAATTTAAATTACACTTATAGTATTTATTTTGTGTATATGTGCGTGTGTGACACTTTTGACTAAACTAAAATCGGGTCCACAAAGCCATATTCCTGTGTGCCATAAAAATGAACAGAAAACCCACACGGCTGAAGCTAGCTTAAAAAATGATTGTGACAATAAAGATCAGGTAAGGACTTTTAAGGACAAGATGTACATGTATTACCATAACTATAAATATCCTTCAAAGTCCTCTCTCCAGATGGACATTTTACATTATTTACCTAATTTGAAATCCGTTCTCCAAAGTGTTAGCACTCAATAAGACCATAATCTAGTAGTTCTCCCTCATTCTCCCTTACATTCAGGATAGCTTACAAATATTAAAAAAAACCTGATGTGGACACCACATGAATTTCTTGTACGGCTTATTAATTTATACACATTCTATACATTAATTTAATTTCATTTAAACTTATTATCTCCAATTTCATTAAAGATTTATTTTTCATTCATTTAATTTAGATCTCGTTCCGCGGCAACGCAAAATACATAAAAACTCAAAACATCTTCATTAAAAATTCACATAGAAAAACATAGAATATCAAATACAGTTAAAACATTTCAAAAAATCAATTTTTAGGATTAAAATTATAGTTTCTAAGCAAAAACAAGCAATCCGGCCAACGGGCAAGAAGGCAGATGCTTCGGTGCACGGAATTGTTATTTTTGATCCCACTCGGCAAAAAGACAACGAAGCTGCAGAAACTGACCTAATTCACTATTCTACTCAATTTCAAATCTAAACAAATGGCTGCTCCGTTAGGCTCAGCTGCACTTGAACAAATTTTAAATTGTTGATAATTCTGCAATTAAAAGATGCAAGTTAACTAAAGGCATAAAAACCTTAACCGGAACATAAGTAGAAAATAGTTCCGTCACTTTTAAAGCGAAAATGCACAATTTACCAACTCATAAGAGTAAAAAAAATCTTATGTGTACACCACATGACTTCCTTGTACGTAATATTAAATTATACAGATTTTGTATTTCATTTAAACTTACTGGATTGAATTCAATTTACTTCGTCGATATAGCATAAACCACAATAAAATAAATGCTCTCTTTAAAATGCACTATATTTGTTTATCATAGCGACACTTTGGCACTAGGTTCACTTAACCACGTTACATCTCATTCATTTTATAACTCAGAATGCACAAAAATTATGCATATCATCTGGAGAATTACTTAATCGTTGCCACATGTTCTGTTCAAATAATATAATAAATCTAAAACGATGTGTGAAAGAAATTAAACAAAGAAACAAACAACAACAACAAAAAGAAACAGCTTTTCACAAATGATTCAGTATTTCTCTTTCAATTAGTTCAGATCTCACTTCACCGCAAGGCAAAAACACATAAAAACTCAAAATATCCATATTAAAAATTACGAAGTAAATCTTATCACTTATTTCCTCGAATAAATTCCAGAATTGATTGAGCATAATTTAATTCGCAATAATAAAAGAAGGTATTATCTTTATTGTTGCGAAGCTTACTTTCTCTAGATTTGCAACAAATCCATTATTCTGCTAAGTTTCAAATGTATACAAATATGGCCGCTATGGACAAAATAATTAGGCTTAGCCCCCTTAAACAACTTTTAAATTCTTGCTAATTCTGCAATTATAACATGCAAGTTAACTAAACGTATAAAAACCTTAACTGGAAGATAAGAACAACATAGTTCAATCATTTTTAAAGCAAAAATGCACAATTTACAAACATATAAGAATAAAGAAACTGAGCTCACTGAGCCGAGTAACAGAGTGGATACATATATACATATATTCATATACTTTACGTTTGGCCGACTGCAACCAGAATAGGAGGTACATATCCATATGTTATAGCAATCCTGTATACAACGTTCTGAGGCTACTCGTTTTTGAGTTATGCGAGATACATACAAACGTACGTACACACAGACGCCACGAAAAAAATCTCCTCAGAATCCCTTTTAAATCAGTTCTATAATTTTTTTGGGAAAAATATTTTTTATTCTGTCCTTGCGTTCAGATATCATGGAAAAGCATCGTTAAATTACATTCGATAGCAGTCAAAATAGATATTTTCGTTGAAATATGATCCTCGAAATTTTTCGCGATTACAATACTTCCTTTTTACTTCTTACACGGAAATGAAAAAACTAAGCTCTCTGAGCTGAGTACCAGAGTACATATAGATATGTACTTTTGGTGCGGCCGATTGCAACCAGAAAAGAGTTGCACAAATACATGTTATAGCAATCCCATATAGAACATTTCAACATTCTGAGACTACTCGTTTTTGTGTATGCAGTATTCATACATACCTACGTACAGATGTTGCAAAAAAATCTCTTCTGAATCCATCTGAAACCCGGTTTTTAATCCGTTTTTCTAAAAAGGGGCATTTGTTCTGTCTGTACATACAGGTGTCGCGCAAAAACACCGTTCAGATGTATGCGGGAGTAGTCAAAATGGAAGTTGAAATATGATACCTGAAACTTTTCCCGATTACAGTACTTCCTTTACTTCGTACAATATTAGGCAATATTAATGGTATGGATACATGAAATCTTTAAAAACACAATTAAGGCGTTTGAGTAAGTAATCTTCTAGCACACATATAAAAGAATCACAAGTTACAATAACCATGAATTCTTTATTAAGAAAAGAGAAATATTAATCAGCTTGAGTAGAACAAAATAAGTTGAAAACTTCAAAAACATTTAAAATGAATTAATAACTAAAAATGCACAGAAGAAACTTAACATAATTCAGTCATATTAAACAATAACACCGGTTCTTACGTCTTAGGCGCGTGCTTGCTGCAGGATCTGAAAGGGCTAAAGCTCCCATTAGTTCTGTCTCGCCAATTTTATACCTTTTAGCGTAGTTTAATCAAGATTGCCATGTTTTATTACACAAAATAGAACTAAATTCCCATAAAAATTAAGAGCGTGCAATTGGATTTATAATAGTGGAATTGCAATTGGATTTATAATAGCAATTGGATTTATAAGTGGAAATATCGTAAGTTAATGTATTAAGAGAACGCTCGAGAAAAAGAAGGTCAATTCAATGAATTCCACAGCCATGCTTTTCCATTTTTTATTATAGCTTTATCTTTTTTTCCCTTTTATTTTTCGGTAATTCTATGTGTTCATAATATGGCAGTATTATAAAGATCCTCATAGGTTGTAATACATACTTTGCTTAGCAATGTCAAATTTATTTGTTTCCAACTTTAAGTTACGAAAAGAATTTTCATCGGTTATTCGAAAAACTATTATCTGAAAGGCCCTCGATTTCTATAAATGGGACTGCTATGCAGTAAACATTCCGCCATTTTAGGATTTCTTTTATTCCTCCATTTTAGGATCTTGGTCAAAGTAGAGTTCTCAGAACCATGTTTATGGAAGTGATCAGTGCGAACTAAATGCACACGGCGGGGGGGGGGAAAGAGGACAGGTCTATATCTTCCGTTCTACTAGGCCGATTCACTGGGTATTCTACTGGGACAAAATTCAAATTCCGTTTTCTATGTGTCGAAAGCGGGACTCATATATATTAGATTTATATATACCACTGTTCTAATATAAGTACTTTGACACAAAATCGGACTTTTTCTGAAATAAAATGCCAATTTGTTTTTCATATTTCGATTCTACGACTCAAATAATGCCAAAATATGAACTTTTATTTAATTTGGTGCGAAATTTATGGAGAAATTCAAAAATTTATCTTCGCGAATTTTTTTCAGTTTGCACCAAGTATAATTCACTTGGCGATGTCCTTAATTTATAGCAACAATATTTTCCTTTCCTTTCTCTTCAGTGTACATGAGCGGAAAAAAAGTCATCGTTCATACCTTTAAATAATTTTAACAAAGTGCGCAAACCACATTTACGTTATTGTCGCCTAAATAAATACGTCAAATTTGAAAAAGTGCCAAAATATAACTTCATGTATATCTTAATAAGGAAATTTTGAATAGAAAACACTAATTTTTTTCAGGTATGTTTAGAAAGACATCTACTTTGAAATGATGGCAAAACTTTTATAGGTTATAATTCAATATTATTTCTGAAAAACTTATAAAAAATATCTAAAAATACAAATTTTAAAAGTAAATCATAAAAAATAGTCCAATTTTATTTAGAATGAACCTAAATTTCGAAATATGAAAGGAAGAATCAAATAAGTTTAACAAAAAAGGAGATATTAATAAATATATATCATATTCAATTAACATTGCGAGTCCCGGCAAGGGCATTGTTCGTTTCTCATCTCTCCTGGTTAAAAAAAACCTAATGTCGTCTCTACATTGGCGCTCGAACTAAAACTGTGGTGGATGACGATTCTTCGCCACCAGGATTTGGTGACTGGATCCCTTAATCCCCGGTTGCCCTTTAAAGGGGGTATATAAGATATTTCTCCCGCTTTCTTAGCATGCCTTCGTGGTGTAGTGGTCAGCACTCTCGGCCCATATTCGAAAGGTCCGTGGTTCGAGTCCCGGCGAGGTTATTGCTCATTTTCATCTCTCCTGCTTTAAAAAAAAACCCAATGTCTCTACAGAATCACAGGCTACAATAACCATGAAATCTTTACTAAGAAGAAGGAAATATTAGTAATTTTGACTAGAAATAAACAAGTTGTAAACTTCAGAAACATTTAAAATTAATTAATAATTCAAAATGTTCAGAAGACACTTACATAAACAATTTAGTCCTCTTAAAGAGTAAACACCAGTTTTACGCTTAGACGCATGCTTGCTGTAGGATCATTTCCGCAAAGAACGGATATGACAGAATCGCTGAAATGGCTAATGGCTAAAGCTTTCCCAGTTAGTGCTCTCTTGCCAATTTTATATCGTTTGACGTATCTTTGATCAAGGTTTCTGAACTTTACTATGCAAAGTAGATACTAAATTCTAATAGATAGGAGTGTGGAATCGAGCTTTAATAAAAATTGAAATATTATAAGTTAATAAAAGTTTGTTACAAGCATTCGTTAATTGTTCTACAGAATACGAAGGTCCATCAAATGCGGCTAGATATCGAAGAAATTCATGCAGTTTCTCAGTTTGTCTCCAGTGAAATATAGCTATTGCCTAAATTAAATTTCAACCCCATATCACAATAAACTGAATTATTCGTTCAGAATAAATTAAATTATGAAATTTAGTCAATACGAATCTCCCCCATATCGTTATTAATCCAAATGAAGTACTTCCAAAGAGGAATGTCCACGCACTGTTAATTCTCATAAAGGACGTTAAGAGTGAGAAACCTCAGTTGCATTTATTTCGAAACGTAAAGAGTTTTAAGCAGGGTGTCAAAATTACTGAAAAGGGAGCAGCATTCTCAAATAGGTTTATTTTTGTTGGTCTTCTTGTCGCCGTCTTGTCGGTGATTCAGTTCCCTGGCTACCCGCCTAGAATGCTGGACACTTGCCATTCCGGTGTCGTGACCCAAACTCACCAGCGAACATCACTTCATTTATTTCATCTATTGAGAAAAAGAGATGAGCGCGAAAAGTAGCGAAAAAATATAAAATGCTCTCGTAGCAGTTAAAATATTTCCAGTTCTGTTTTCGACAATCGTTGTTGTTTGATTGAGAGACCCGTGAATAGTTTTCGGCATGGTATTGAAAGGGATGCTAATCGAGCAAATGAACGCTTATGTTAGATGTATCAATATGTGTCACATTTTATTTAGCCATTTTGCTGGCGCAGTTTTCATTAAATAAGTTTTGACCGAAAATATAACGAATATTCGTTTCTATATTGTAACCGATAATGATTTCCTCATTAAATATAAATGGAAATTTGGTTTTAACTCCTTGAAGTTATTTACATTTTTGGGGGGAAATAGATGTGTTAAATAGAAATATAGAATAAAATAGAAATATTTTGAAACTTGCATAGAAGTTGAGGGTTAAAAAAATCCACTGATGACAACCGTCTTTAAACAGTACAATATGTGTTTCGCGTTATTAAAATATCTTGCTAATATTTTCAAACGGATACTGTTTGAGAGTTAATACCATGTGCTAATTTTAAAGGCAAAATAATCAGTAATTTTCAGTTTTATCGTTCTAAATTAGCATTTTCTATGCTGTGAGAAAATAATATATATAAATATTGTTAGTTTCCAAAGTTAAAGTTATAAACATACTTTCTGCAATAATTCAAAACTATCCAGCATTGGTGTTTTAAAAACTGATGTCATATAAGATTTGGAGTACGGCAAATATACTCGTACGCAAAATTAAAATAATTTGCACATTACATAGAATTTCTGAAAACCTAACGAACAGATTTTTATGAAATTTGGTGTGGAAATATATTTATAACAGAGAAGAAGATGTAACGTTCAGAAGTCATTTTACGTATTACCACACGTTGTGATATGGAATTGAATGTGAGTCTGAAATTGGGTTTGGTCTGCTCTCACAGCTAGACAGGTCATTCAGCGTTGACGGCAAACTACATGGAACGCACTTGTGGAGTTCATGTACTAGTCAATCCCACTCCTGCAACAAGGCAATTTTAAGCACCGGGATGGTTCACGGAAGGAGATCGTGAGATGAAACTGCCCTCCCAAGAGCGTCCCAGAGGGATCAGACTATTTGGATACTTGGCTGGTCAATCTATGCGGCAAATATCCTCCCTTTACAGATAATCGTCGGCCAACTAAGCCCTAAACATGCGAGCGTTGCAGTCCGTTAACAGGAACTCAAAATCTGTGCCTCTAGGAAAGTCGAACATAGGGCTCTAAGAGCTCTTTTTTATACCTCACAGCAATCAGGGAGATTTTGTCAAACATATGCAGGGGCGTGCGGTTGTTCAATATAATGGTTGCCTAAACCATTATGGCTCCACCTCCGTAATGATCCTTTTATCTAATGAAGGAGGAATTATATCGTGTTCCAGATTCTCTCCAGGCACAAGTACGTCGAGAATCACTGTTCATGCTGAATTTTGACTCATCTGTAAAACGCAAGGTGCACCACTGATGTGCACTAACTTCTTAATCCTGTGGCATTGAAAACAGATATAATTCACAATATATACAAGTCAAAATGTAAATTCAAATCTAAGATGGCTTTGTGAATCCCCACCTGCTAACTTAATTTTAAATATATGTCAAATTCACTATCCCTAGCAAAACCACTTTATTACTATTACATTATTACTGCATTACTATATTCATTACTTACTTATTTACTATCCCTAGGTGGAAAATAACCTAGTAATATCAGTAAGGCAGTTTGATGTTGCCAAACACCTTTTTCTAAGCACAGAATCGTTCTCCTCATTTATACTTACTTCATTAGCATATTCTTGTGAAGCAGAAGAAATAGTAGACATTCAGGAAAGTTTTAACGAAAGAAACAAAGCGTTAATTAAAATAACACAAACTTTTGCCTGCTTAGATAATACGGGGTCGTAGACCCCTAACATAGTGAGATGACAAGTTGTAAACAGAATTTTTCAGTAACCTTACAGGTGCATAACGTATAAGCGGGAGGGTTACCAAAATTGCACTATAAAAAGCAATTCAAAGAAGTGAATTAACCTCTGCGATTGCTCTACGTTATCTCTATAACCAAGTTGTTCGACCAGAAACTTCATCTGAGAAATCAAGTTTTGTGGTTTGCAATAGCTGTAAATATCTTCGTCCAGTTAAAAATTCATCGTAAAACAAAGGTCCTATGAGGCGAGTTTTCGAAACCTCGTACCAGCCCATGGAAAGAACATTGCACCTGATGATGAACTTCTTGTTACCATGATGGTCTTCGATTGTCCATGTTGTGTCAGACTACTATTCTATTGCAATACAGTTCGCTTCATCTGTCCACATAGTATTAGACAAGATATCCGGCTCTACATCTTGTGTATTCATAACGAAGATACATCATTCGTACAGTCTCTGATAATTTTTGACGTCAATCCTTAGATTAGTGCTGCATTATGTAGGTGAGCTCGAAATTTATGCAAAAATTAGCTATACGTGAGCAGGGCACAACCCGCATTCATGTCTCTCGTTTGGATGTATGTCTCAGTGTGAACGGGCTAGCGCATAGGACAGGATCTGCATTGGCTGCTCATGCATTCCAGCATATCAGCCTACCTAAAAGGAGACAACATATTATGTACGCAATTCTTGAAGCCACCGAAATACGATAACAGTTATGAAGGAAAACTTATGTAAAGATTTAGGCTGACTCTTTGCCCGTTGGCCGGATTCCTCGTACGAAAGAACCATCTTGAAGATGCAGTCCATTTAATATCTGATAAATCTTCCCTCACTGCCTCTTTACGTTTTCCAATAAGGTATGATGTAGCGCTTCAATATGCATATTATGCATCGATCGTTATATTGGAAGTAACTTTAGTTTAAAGATGTGGTGCTCTGTGATATCATTAGTGGCGTATCTATGCTCCTGATCGTATATTTTGGGATCTGCATTTCAGGATTTTCTCTTAAGTTGCACGTAAATAGAACACCATTTCATAATAAATCGGCGTGACTTATATTTATGAAAATGTTACCCTTCTTATAAAAAACAAACCGCAATGCGACAAAAACTGCACGAGCTATTTAATTTTAAATTTTGCGGTTTTTAACTTCAATATTCAATTTGCATTCAAGGCGCAGTTAATAAATAAATTAGAATAATTCGAGATTGATTTTTCTTTTTCGATTCAATGATGATATTTTGTGATGCACTAGGATCTTGAATTTATAATGCTGTTATATTTGATATACCAAAAGAATTTTCAACCTAGTTATTTAGAAGTTTTCAAATTCTAAAATTGCGTTATTAATGTTTTCTTAATAAGATTTCCATTTTGAATCATTTATACTGATCACCACTTTTCACCATAATCTGCATAAGCATGTTCGTCACTTCTCTTAACATTAGGAAACCTTTTGCTAATTTGTTTTTATTTTTTAGTTACGTATACATGGAAACATTTCGTCTTTAATTTGTGTACTGCCCTTAAACATGATCCCGGACTTAAATACTAAACATCTTTCTCAATTTGTGTGACACGGGAATCACATATTTTGTGTTTTAATGCATAATTTTCGAATACTTACTCCCTAGTTCCTTAACATTGCTGTCAGAGATAAGATTTTGCTTTCTAAAGTTCCGTTGCACGCAACTCGTTCTTGAATTCAAGTTAAGTTTGATTGAAGTAACGCATAGTATTTCGTACTTTTCAGTTTAATTATTTATTTGTTAGAGCAATGCAGGATAATTTAATCATCTATAAAATATTAATATAAAGGGTAAACTCGTAATTCATTCCTCCATTAGTTTTAGAAATTACAGATACTAATAATATCATAAATTTAAATTAAATTAAAAATCCTTTAACAGCTCCTCACGTTTCCTTCGTTTTAATTCACAAACTTTCAAAATAAGAAAATAGAAGTAAAACGACATATCTTTCTATTAAAGCCATTCCATTAAACTATGAAATTATACTCAGTTTTCGACCATTTTGAGAGGAGAAAAGGTTTCCGTATCTCGGAGGAAAGATAGAACAATTTTTCATCCTGAAAAGAAGTACCAGATGTCAGAATAAATTATAATCTTCATTTTAATGATCTATTAAAATCGCGGAAAATAATTACAAAGCTTTTAGTTGTTTCCCAGATTCAGACCCTTTGAATAGATTTAAGCATTAAACATAGCGAAGCTAAAATATATTAAACATTTTCCTTTTATCTAATTGTCTATGCAATGACAGAAATTTCTTTTTAGCAAAAGAATTCAAGTAACATATATTATAACTATTGCACCAGAATGCCGTTGAATGAAACATTTCTAAATTAAATGCTTATCTGTATAAAATTATTTTGTAAAGCATTAGGTTATTTTGAAGCAGCAGTACATGAGAAAATAAGCAATGCTTTCTCCAGGACCTCCCGAATATGCGCTGAGTGTGCTAACCGTTACATCACGAAGGCATGGTGGAAGGAAGGAGAAAATATCTTATAGATTCCCCCTTTTAAAGGGCAACTAGGGATTAGGAGACCCAATCGCCAAATCCTGAAAGTAAAGCTTCATCAGTGGCCCAGATGGTATAGTGGTTAGGGGAGCCTACTACGGTACCGAAGGACCCGGGTTCGAATCCTGGAGAAGACATGGATGTTTGTATAGTGCCGGTGCGGCATGGCGGCACTCTAAATATGCGGCGAGCCGAAAGTCCTCTCGTGTGGATTGGTGGAAGAGGTGAGGTGTGGGAGACCCCTGGATTCCTCCTCAAAATTGGGGGTGGAAAATAGAAGTCCAACCTCTCTTCGGAGTAGGCTCTGGCAATCATTCTTCCATGTACACGATAACAACAACAAAGCTTCATCATCCACCAACTTTTACTTCGGGCGCCACGGTAGAGTCATTAAATTATTTTTAGCGCATGAGTTGTGAAAAATGAGCAATGTCCTCTCCGGAACCCGAACCTGGATCTCTTGAATACGCGCCGAGTGTGCAACCATTACATCACGAAAGCAAGCAGAAAGGAGGGAGAAAATACCTTAAAATCTCACGAAATTAAATCGAATAGTGCAATTATACGTGAAATTGTTGTATTTTTTTTGTATAACGAAACATGAAAAATATAGAGACGAGCTGTATTCTGGAAGTAAGAGTACAGAAAAAGTTCCACTTAACATTGAGAAAATGGGTATCTCGGTAATTCGGCGAGATATCGCCAAAAGTCGCCAAACTAGCTACCATTTGGCGATATTTTGGTCCGGTGCCTGTATTACCGTAATAGGTATTGTAATTGAACAAATCTAATTGACCACTATATTAGCTGTGACCGTACTTCGACCCTCATATTGCCTTCCAGTAATTTAGAGAAGTAGAAAATACTAGAAATATCTCGGCGGCCAGGTGAAAATTATATAAGGCCAGAGAGAGCATCTGCTCTTAGTTGTTGCTGCGACTTGTCAATTGAGAATGAGATCGGAATATTGAGGTAGCTCCGGGTTTTAGCTCTCTCTTTAGATGTGCTTTGCATTGCGTTGTGTTTAACGGTCATTGTAGTTTGAAGTGAACTACTGATTGCACTCTGTGATATTGTGAGAAGATGTACGACTATTTCTGTGGAAAGTTCTAGATTTCTGAGGTGTTTCTTTCGATAAAAATAAATTTTATCAACCTGTCACCGGACATTTATGCATTCAATCTTTTGCTAACTCGTACGCAAGCTACAGTATCAATGAATGATATTAAATAATGAAACATCAATCTCGAATTAGTTTAATTTGTATCTGAACTGACTCCGCAAAGCAAGCTAATAAAGGTTGCCAAAAATTTCAAATTTTGAATTTCCTCAAATTATTTTGATCATACGGAAATAAATGTGTATAAGCGTTCACTAAATATAAATATAAGGAGTGGAGAATCGAATAAAAACTTCCACAATATGAATATTTACGTCATTTAAAATATTTTTACTTTTAAAATTACATATTTAAGGCCAGCGCTTGCGAAACTAAAGGCCGCATAAAGAATATTTACGAACACGGTGGTGTATATACATAACGTTAGTTATTAGGTAAGGTCTTTACAAATTTTACTTTGCTTTAAAAAATATTAAGTATAGTTTGTATCAAACAGCTGAAAATAGTATTAAACAGCAATTAATTTTAAATCGAGTTCTAAAATTGTTAGCAAAAGTAAACATTTAAGCGTATTAGTGCAAACCTGAAGTGTAAACATGCTTTTAAATTGTGCCAAGTACCTCTAAGTTTCTGTATGAGATCCCACAGCTGCATGGCTTCGTGGAATGATTGAAGATTATCTACTGAGAAGACGAGAATAAATCCTCTTCCAGAACGGATGCTGAGTTCTCTCATGGCGGGAAAATTATGAGACCCCGCTGTATCCAGGATCTCTACTGTATGGAATACTCCGTCTGAAAATAAAAAACAGAAAAATGGCAATAAATGAGAATGTTTACATTTTATTTTGGGAAAACTAATTAACTCTTAATACCGTTTTTTTTATCATTCGGAGGTTTTTGCTCCTGCTTAAGGAGGATGGCGATAGGATGCATAAGATGTGCGAACTTTGATAAGGTAATTTTTCATATAAACATTTCTTGTCTTACCTTAATTCGTTAATTTTCTCGCTTTGCAGTACCATTTGGAAACTACACGTACAAAATAAAGCTTTGTAGACATTTTCTTTTATTTAATGTAACAAAACTGCACTCTAAGCTAAGGCAGTGTCACTTTGCTTACACACACACAGACACCAAAAATAAATAACTAATTAAATAACGAAAGAAAGAAATAAAGAAATCTGAAAAACTTCCAAATTTTCTTTTACTCCCAAAGGGGCGTTTTTTTCATATACATATACAAACACGTTTCGAGAGCATTTGGATTAATATTCCTTTGGGCTAAAAAGATTTAAAAACAGCCCATCTTTAAAATTTCCGATAGGGAGAAAAATCTTTTTTTTTTCAATTTCCGATAGGGAGAAAAATCTTTTTTTTTTCTTGCAGTTTTGCCATTGATCACTTTGAAATCGTTGAGTTTCTTGATCTAAAACTCGTAAATGCTTTACAAAATATGAAATAGATAATAAAGCAAATACGAAATTCTAAATTTGGGCTTCCAGATGCCCATATTCGGGTGCAGGATTACGTCATTCAAAATTTGATGGATCTAGGTATCGTTATTTTATCACAATGCGAGAAACATACATACATTTACTTAGATTCTTCATAATTTAATTTTTTTAAATATAATACAGGGCGATAATATTTGATGGCAACAATTTAAAAAGTGATTCGCAATTTATAGTGAATCAACGCAAAATGCCAAAACGAAATTAATAGCCCTTCTTGGCAAATTGTCCCTTGGGGCTAATAAAAATAAAAATAGAAATAAAAATTTGTAGAGACTTTTGCATTTATAACTGCATGCTAGTAATTAGTGTAGGATTTTGTCGAATAAGAAAGAAACACGAAATTTGATTTCATTTCCGTTACAAAGCGATTAGTTTTGTAAAATAAATGGATTACAGATGGAGTCGTACAGAAGATATTGATAAAGTCTTCTACAAATAGCAATTCATTTCTTAAACGTAATTAAAAAAACTACAGGATTACCTTATAAGGTATATCTCCCACATTCTTAGCGTGCCTTCGTGGTGTAATGGTCAGCACACTGAGCCGGTATTTCAGAGGTTCGATCCTCGGCGAAGGCAGTGCATATTTTTCATCGTTCCTGCTTCCAAAAAAACCTAATGTCTCTACAACCTAGTTCCTGACAGCTCAAAATTTCATTCTGAAAATTTAAAATGTCGGATTCTAAAATGCAGTTTTTCACTAATGAGATAATATTCATTCGGATTGAAAGCTTGACTGAAATTCTCACCTCATGAAAATGGCCTTAAAAATTTTATAAAAGAAGATAGGAGACACAAAATTGATTTTTCAAAGTATTGCCGTAATTTTTTCAGTCCTAATGCTGCCGAACAATAATTTCTTAATTTTTGTTGTCAAATTGTAGAAATAGGGCAGAATGTATCTTCTACTTGATCTATATGCAAGTTTTCAAAGATTGCATGCATCATTTCGCAAATTACGAGGTTATAAAATAGTTACACGAGCAAATGCGTAGTAATTCCTTGTAAATTTCAAATCAAATATGACATTGAAAAGATATGTCCCAATTAATGGTAACACAATGTAAGTGTACAGTAACAGCACCAAAGATATATCAGTGTTTATATATATATATATATCAGTGTGTAGTATCAGTGTTCATATATATATATATAAACATTGACGAGTCAAAACATTATTACCATCCCCACATTTTTCAATGAACTCGTCTGGATGATGTGGAGGGAACGTAATTAAGTGGGAAAGGTATTTAACGGGTGCTGGGGCAGGTAAGGAATCATTCTTGCAATTACTTTTGCAAGTGATGGGAAATGCTGCACATCTAAACGTGTTTGATAGAGGGCTAGTGTAATGGCCGAAGACTCGGAACAAGGATCTCCGAAATCGCACGACTGACAGGTTGTTTACGATCTGGCGTTGTTAGTATTTTTGCAAAGTGGATAAATGACGGTAAAACCAGCAATAGACGGCGAGGTGTTAGACGTCCGCGCGTCATCTAAGAAAGAGGACATCTGAGTCTGTCCGGCTTAGTACAGCAAAATAGCCGCCAGAGATTGGCTCAGTTGACAGCCCAACACACTGCAGATACAAGTGCAAGTGTTTGGGAATACACAGTTCAGTGGATACTGTGATATATGAGACAGCGCAGCAGACGTCCTAATAGTGTGTCGCTGTTGACCAAACGTCATTGTCAACTGCGTCTACACTGGGCTCGAGAACATCGAGACAGAACCATGGATAAGCGGAAGACAGCTGTTTTTCTAATTGAATCACGATTTCTCATTCATCGCGTCGATGGTCGTGTCAGGATACGCCGTATTCCAGACGAAAATTTATCCCCCCTTGTACAGAAGAGCACACTCATACTGGCTGTGGTGGTTTATGGTTTGGGGGACGTACTCATGGGCGACTCTGGGACCTTTAGTAGTGGTAGAACAGACTATGAAAGCTGCGGATTAGTTATACCCTTACATGGCGTCTGTCTTCCCAACTGGAAATGGAATCTTCCAGCTGAACAACGCCCCATGTCACAAGGCTCGAATTGTGTTGGAATGGTTGGAGGAGCATAAGGATTAATTCTAATAAATGTCCTGGCCACCTAACTCGCCGGATCTTAACCCGATACAGCACATTTGGGATGTCATGGAGCGTCATCTCAGAGCTCAAACGCCACCATCTTGATTTTGCATGACTGCTGCTTAGACATTTGGTTCAACCAGTCTCCAATCATCTATCAAGAACTTGTGGCTTCTATGCCAAGGTGAGCTGAGCTGTTTTTAGACCGAAGGTCGTACAACGAGTTACTGAGTAAGTGGTCATAATGTTTTGGCTCTTCAGTATATGTATACACTGAAGACATATATATATGTACACTAACTGTTTTGTGTATATATATACAAAACAGTAAGTTATGCAAAACCAAGTACAAATAAATATAATTAAATTAGAAATAAAGAAGTGCTTTAACAGTCTCATGACGTAGAATTAAAAACTGACGTTTTTGCATCGAAAAAATTAGATGCAGTAAGAATCAATAATATTTAATCTTGAAAATAATCATAGACCGAATAGATTAACAAGTAATCGCTTAATTAGCAAGTAATTCTACTGATAGATTAGAAGGATTTGAATTACTTGCTAATTAAGTTTTAATCTGATCAGAAGAGTCATCTGTACAATGACGAATTTATTCATATTTATTCATCTACATATCTGTAGACAACCTTATTTGCAGATCTATAAGACGAATCGATTGGGGGTAATAATTAACTTCTGAAATACAACCTGCATAGGTATGTAATACTGGTATGCCAAATATTTTCAGTAACGAGAAAAGTACGTTATAGCCATTGAATGAAAAAGTGACTTTTGTGATTTTGAGAATGTGCACTTTACCATCCGTAAGAATAAGGAACATTATTTCTACGGTGATATTTATTAGCGTGCCCATGGCTCAATGCGAGAAAAGAATTTCAAATAAGACCGATTTTATTGCTCTCAAAATGATGCAAAATCACGTCGATTCGGTGCAAATGCCTTTTGTTTTTTCCTTTTATAGTTTTATCGTAAACTACCATACTTAATATTTTTCAACTACTACTATTTTAAGTATACATTTAAAGTGAATTTTTGGTATGAAATCGAAATTTCTACTCCAGAATATGCATCCAAATTATAGTTCGCAAACTGATTCCTTACGCTGAATTGAAAGACTAGACTTCCAGTTGAGCAATTTCTTTGAATGCATAAACTCAAACGCGCTAGCTGTATTAAATTCCACAAGAAAAGTTTATTTGCTCATATTGAGAATAATATAGAAAGCATTATTCGAAACCTTCTGAAAAATTTTATGCAGCAACTTATTTTAATAATTTGACTATCATGAACTAAAATTGAAAATTATATTTAGTTCCCCCTCCTTCTCAAGAAACAAAAGAGCATCTTATTAAATTCCTTTCCTATAACTGACCTTAGTTTCTTCCATTAGTAGTTTTTATTAGAAAAGTGTTTTAGAAAATTGACTTTTGTCTCAATATATTTCGAACTTAATAAATAGGAAAAGCAGATTTTAAGATTAAGGATGTGAGGTTTTATCTATTTATTTTCAACAACTAGTTAATTTTTAGTGCTTTGCTATCACTCTCTTTTCACCCGCGCTTTTCATGCGAGAATGTAAATGAGATAGCGAGGGTTTATTTGAATTGATGGAGAAACAAGTGCTATTTAAGCGAAGGTTACGTAATTTAATTTTAGAGCGTATTCTGCTTATTCCAGGCCACTTTGTATCATAACTATTGTTGATTCTGTTGCGCTGAGTGATTCTCGCCATTTGACTTGTCTCGCCGGTTTTCTACAAACCAGAGCCTTTCCCGCGTGTTTAAATTATCCTGTGAGCCGATAGGCTAATCTAGTAGATTTGAATTAGTTCAATATTTCGTATTTAAGCAAAGCCAGAAGTGGTAGCTGGTGTAAACCCAAGTTGGGCCATCGTTATTTCTTTGTGTTCAAAATGAAAGGGCTAAATAAACCCTTCTTCTCACTTTGTCTGTCTACAAGGCAAGAGCATTATTCCTCTGTAGTCTTCCTAGAGCTCACTAGTTTATGCTACCAAAAAAAGTGAGGACCACTATAAGGATTCAGACAGTTAACATTAATTTCATTCAATAAAACCTGTCATGGTATAAATCACGAAGGCTTATAAACAATTAATAACATTAGTTTAGTTATCGAAAAACTAAACCTCGTGAATCTTTCAGATATAACCGAACTAGGTTATCAAGTGATATCTGTTATGTACATCATTTTATAGCTTGAAATGATGTACATAGATACATAATATGTTTACTATTCATGTAAAATTTCGTGTTCCATTATTCCACAACGGTATCATGTTGAATAAGAACAGGAAATACGAAATAGCGTTATAAACCCTTCAACAGTATTTTGCAAGACATAAACCAAAAGGAAATGCGGTTTTATCTATTTATTTATCTATTCATGTCACTATATATGAAACAGAATATTTTTAAACTAATTAAATTTTAAATACGAAATATTTAGGCAAGTAACTGACACAGTGAGAGTTAATAAACTCTTCTTTTCATAAATTTAACAATGAATAACATATTTATCTAATCAAAAATAGTTTATTTTTGGTTGAACATGAAGAGAGACAATACAAATGACGTTTTCTGTTAAAAGACAACATTAAAACACAGCATTAAACTCGAACAACATTACAATATTAAACTCGAAAAAAGTTTACAAAAAAATAAAGTTTCAATGAGTTAGGAATATTTCTTTCATCATTATGTTGAACGTATTCCCAGTTCAGCGTAAGTAAATTTGAGTAACTGTATATTACTGAATTTTACAAACTTTGTTCAATTAAAAAATTTAAAAACTGATAATACCAAGGACATATATTGGTATATTCTTAAGTTTTGACATAAAGTCAAATATAATTTAAATACACTGCTGGCCACCGTAACTGCAACACCCTAAAGGAAGCATGCAAATAACATGAAATTTACAACATGCATTAGCGGAGGTGAGATATGCAAATGAATAGAATTTCAGCGCAGACGCACATCACGCGTGCCTGTGGCGCCACTTCAAAGCCCCTATTTAAGGCTTGGAGTTTTCGACGATTTCAAGTTCGGCAATTGTATTTAAAAAAAAAAACGATTAATTATGCCTCGTGGTAAACAGCGATCATCGTTTGATCATGTATCCGAGTTCGACAGAGGAAGGATAGTGGCCAACCGAGAGCGTGGATTATCCTTCAGGGGAATCGGTAGTCGTGTTGGACGAAACCAAACAACTGTAATGCGGATATGTAACCGTTGTATGAAGGAGGGTACGATGGACCGACGTGTTTGATCGCATCCACCTCAATGCACCACTTCACGCGATGACAGGAACATTGTGCGCATGGCAGTGATCGATCGCTCTGTCACATCACGAACCACAGCACAGCACATTCAGTCTATACGCATCATCCAGTGTCTGCGCGTACCATTTGACGCCGTTTACAGCAGAGTGGTCTGTCCGCTAGACGTCCATTGCTTCGTCTACCCTTGACGCAGAACTACAGACGTCTCCGCCGCCAGTGGTGCGATGAAAGAAGGATGTGGACGGCAGAATGGAATGAAATTTTCTTTACTGCCGAGTCACGCTTTTAAACAGTCAGCGCTACATCTCCGAGGTGTTGGAACCAGTTGTCCTTCCTTACCTTCAGGGCTTGCCCACAGCGATATTTCAACAGGATAATGCGCGACAACACGTGACACGCATTGTCCAAGGGTCTTCATCAATCGCCAGATTGAATTAATTCCCTTGCCTGCTCGCTCTCCGGATCTTTCGCCGATTGAAAACATACGGTCCATGGTTGCTGAACGATTGATCCAGATTACATCCCAAGCTGCCATACCAGATCAACTTTGGCAACGTGTGGAAGTTGCTTCGTCTGCTGTACCTCAAGAACACAGGAAATCCAAGTAGCTAGATTACCATTTTCACTCGCTACAAAGACTTGAAGGCCAAACAGTAATTGATTATCGCTCAGATTGAGATCACGTGATCCTTCAGAAGAAGAACCTTCGTTTGATTGGTTGATCTCTGCCCGGGACAGAGCTCCAACCGAAACATTTTCGGCGAGTTTTCAAAAAATCCCTCGTAGTAGGTTATATCGTTTCCGTGGCTAGGCGGGACTTCTTTTCTAGTTGACCTGTTTTTCTAGGAATCCTCTCGTTTAAACCAATGCTACCAGAATCTCATTTCTCAGAAAAATCTCGTCTAGCAGGGATCGTCGCTAGATGTGATAACCTCTTTAGACTGAACTTTGGTGTCGAATCGAAGCCATATAGAATGCCATTACCCAGGATTACATTCAGAACCTGCGTGATTCAATGCCTTTATCTGTACAGGATCTGATCGCTCAGCGTGGCGCACACACAAAGTACTAATATCCTATGTTCGTTTGGTTTCTTGTAAATTTAATCGTTTATTTGTATCACTATCAGTACTAGGTGGAATAAATTTCACTCATTTTCGACAATTCTTTCCTGTTGCATTTTCCACAATCAGTTGTATATATTTTTAATTTCCCAGTTTTTTAAAGCGGGCAGATAAAATTTATTACTGCCAAAAATAACTTGAAATTTTCAATAATTTAGAAAAAAACTGTTATTTAAATACTGATTTTACTATAGAAAGAGAATGGTTGCCATAAAGCCGTGGTTTGAACTTAATAACTTTAGTAATGGAATTTAAAAGTTTGCTTATAAAGTTTGACACTGCCGGGATATTATAGCTTTCGTGTGTTGTTCTGTGTTCGAGTAAGCAAGCAAATTAGTTGTAATGGACTCCAATTTTGTAATTTTTTCCTAGCATTCTAAATACCTTCAGTGTTTCTGTTCTCGTATAATATCCTTTTATGTCAATGTAAAAAAAGTTTCTAGATCAAAACAGACTCAATTAGTTTTACGTATTTTTGATTTTTAGTTAATTTAGCCACTAAATATATATATTCTAGCGAGAAAATTTAATTAAAATTAATTATTTCTGTATGGATTTGTTGTTTTTTAAAATAATGTAATAAAACTAAATATTTTAAGAAAAATTCAGGTAAAACTGAATCTTATATTGTCATAGAATCGCTTGAATGTTTTATAAAGGAAAATTCGTTTGAACATTTTTTTCCCATTTTGTAACACATGAGTTATTTTTTGTTTCCGAGAATTAAGTTATTTTTAAAAGCTTCGTTGAAATCTGGCACGTAAACATCTGTTCTTCACCAAACTGACATGCCAGTCAAACTGATTAACTTTAGTGTTCTACTAATACTAATCAGCACGTCCTTTTGCTTAAAGCGTTTTGTTCTTTTCTACATATGACCTTCATTCCAAATCATTTCAATAGCATATTTATTGATTTGATCTTCTGTTTATCTTAAAGATATTTATAAAAAGAATCTAATGATATTACGTCTTCTGAACAAAGAAGCAAGAAAATTGTATTTTCGATTAAAAAAAGGGCATTACCCTAGAAAATTTTTACTTTCTGATATGTATTGAAATTCCTTTCGACAAACCGGAAAGTGAAGCACTTTTTTCGAAAGGCAAAATGCTGCATGAGACAGAGATAAATGATTGTACTGCTAGCTGTTTACGTGAAACGAAGTGGACTGATGTCTCGAGATCACGAAACGATGATTTCTAAATAAAAGAAAAGATTTTAAGACATTTGCACAAATGAATTCCTTCTAAATGACTAGTGCTTTTACTGCTTTTCCCATTTAAACTAAATATTTTTATAAGAATATGAATTCTCATTGTTTTCTCGCTCCCAAAATACTTTACATTTTATTTCTATCCCATCAAATTTGTGCACATTTCCTTATAAACAGTATAAATAGACAATGTCTTAAACTCTCCCGGTTTATTATTCTTCATTATTTTCATCGAGCAATTCTTTGTTATTTTCATTCATTGGCTCTAGCAGTACATTCATTAGAAAATTTCTTTATATTCGCTGTCTTATCAGCTAATAAACAGTATATATGTTACCGTTAAAGTATGAAATCCGTTATTTTATAGAATACCCAGTTATTCCATGAAATAACTGATCGTGTCCGTTAAAGTGTAAAACTCTCTTGTTTTTCATGGTTTAACTGGTTATTTCATAGAATAACGATCTGCAGCCCGTTAAAGTGTAAAATAATCTATATCATATATCTTGCTTTTTAGTATAAGGTACATTTACGTTTCGTTTAACAATATGGAATGTTCGTGTAAAACCCAGTGTGTCAACAAAAAGTGTTTTCGTTTTAGAAATAATGTTCTTTGTAATTTTAGTAATCCTTGTTGTAACAAACGATTTTATGGTACGTTTCCATAAATACCATTTATAAGCTGCATAAATTAGATAAATTGCTTCTTTTTCATTTTAATTGTCTATCATTAGTTTATTTATAGAATACCTAGTTATTTCATTTTAGATAAATTGTTTATTTTACACTTTAACTGTCTCTCATTAGTTAATTTATAGAATACCTAGTTATTTCATAGAATAAGTAGTTAAAGTGTCAAATAATTAACATATTACATACTTTAATGGACACGATCAGTTATTTCATGGAATAACTATGTATTCTATGAAATAACTGCATTATATCCTTTAACGGTAACATGTAGACAACAGTATTTTAAAAAACGTGACTCTTTAACATACACTGGGCGCAAAAAAAAGGGGGACAATTCTATATCTCCCGTTCTAGTGGGCCGATTGACAAAATTCAACTTCCGTTTTCATGTCTCGAAAGCGCAACTTAGGATATCTATTGAGATATAGCGTTGTTTTAATACAGGTATTTTCACACAAAATCGGACCTTTTCTGAAATGACATGCCAATGCCTTTCCATATTTCGATTCTATGACTCAAATTAGCCAAACTACCAAATTTTGTAAAAATCGCACAGGTAGTTTTTAAAAAATTAGCTTTCAAAATTCTACCACCTCAAGGTTAATTGAATTTGATATTTATTTATTAATATCTCTTTTTTTATTAAATTGACTCGATTCCTTCTTTCACATTTCGAAATTTACGTTCCTTCCAAATAAAATTCGTAATTTTTTATGATTTAAAATTTATATTTTTAAATAATTTTTATAAATGTTTCGAAAAACATTTTAAATTATAATCGATAAACTTTTTAGTATCATCTTAAAGTAGATGTATTTCTAAGCATACATGCAAAAAATTAGGGATTTTTATTCAAAATTTTTTAAGATATACGTGAATTTATATATTGGCACGTTTTGAAATTTGGCATATTTCTTAAAAGCGATAGTAACATGAATGTGGTTTACGCACTTTGTTAAAATTATTTGAAAGTATGAACAATAACTTTTTTTCCGCTCGTCTGCAATGAAAAAAAAAGGAAAATAGGTTGCTATCAATTAAGAAATTCGCCAAGTAAATTATTCTTGGCGAAAACTCAAAAAGTACACCAAGAGAAATTTTAAAATTTCTCCGTAAATTTCCCGCCAAATTTTACGAAATTTAATACTTAGGCATAATTTGTGTCGTAGAATCGAAATATGGGAAAAAATTGGCATGCCATTTTCAGAAAAATTCGGATTTTCTGTCAAAATACCTATGTTAGAATGATGCTATATATATCCTAAGTGTTGGGCTTTCGAGATATGAAAAAACGCAATTTGAATTTCGTCATTAGGCCCAGTAGAAAGGGAGACATAGAACTGTCCCCCCTTTTTTTTGGCGCAGTGTACATTTTATATCTCTACGAGACATTATTATACGTTGGATTAAATCAATTAATAGGAAGAGGTATTTTTAATATGAATTTTCAAATATATATTGGGAGTTAGAAGACTACTGGCAGCTCCGATTAATGTTAATTCCGAATTTCGTTTTTAGGATTTAATATCCTGAAATCATAATCTTTCAAATTATAAAAATTTTATTATCAAGATTCATTCAGTAATGATCAATTTCAACATCAATGATTTGGATAAATGATTTTATAGAATTAAAAGAACTAAAAAAACGATAGCGTTATAATATGTTTCGGGTATATGAAAAACTTTCTTCGGTTGATAAGATCGAAAGTTCCGAAGTGGAATCTAGTTCTTTTTCCATGATTTATGTGGCGTTTCCTATTGCAGAATAGCTTCGAAGTTTTCAGGAATTATCCTTCGATTAAAAAACTTTTCATTTTATAAAATTAAGTGGTTTTTTTTAATTGTACCACATTACACTGACGCTTTCTATATTATCAAATAATAATGACAAGTCTGTATAGATTTAAATGTGATAAGAGAAAATAATCGTGATAATCACTGAAATAATAGGGTATACAATTTTAGGTATAAAATTGCACCCCAAAATATCATTACTCTCTTTATATTATGTCAGCAATAGTCTATATGATATATATGCAAATAATATCATTAATGTGATTATAAGTTTCAAATAATTTTATTTCTATCATAAATTAAAATTAACATCCTTCATTCAAATTGTATGAAACTATAAGGTATTTCTCCCGCCTGCTTCGCATTCCTTCGTGGTGTAATGGTCAGCAGGCTCGGCGCGTATCAAGATGTTCGTGGTTCGACTCCCGGCGAGGGAATTGCTCATTTTTCATGACTCCTGCTTCAAAAATAGCTAATGTTTTTAGAAAACAAAATTTAGTAATTCGTAAATATTCGTTTTCTGTACGAGCTTTTGAATTCTCTGTCCTGTTAATACAGGCCGTCGAGAGAACGTACATAACAGCGACATTTGATTGGAAATGTTATTTATAGATCGCCTTTCAAACTCAATTGAGAGTTCCGTGATGATCTATTTAACGCAGATGTTTCCAACTTTTTCTGGACCACCACCCCTTTACGAGTAAAAGAAAATTAATTCCCCTTTCAGAATAATTAATTTCTAGTCATTGGGTTATCTAGAAGCAGAATATATGAAAAATGACCGATTTCTGTAACTCAAACCTGGACCTCTCGAATATGCGCCGAATATGCTACCATTACACCACAAAGGCATGCAGGAAAAAGGGAGAAAATATCTTATATACTTCGCCTTTTAAAGGGTGACTGGCGGATTAGTGGACCCAATCGCCAAATCCTGGTGGTAAAGAATCATCATTCTCCACCTTTTTAGTTCGGGCGCCACTATAGAGTCATTAGCTTATTTTGAAGCAGAAGATATGAAAAATGAGCAATGCGCTCTCCAGGATACGAATCTGGACATCTCGAATACACGCCCAGTGTGCTACTGTGGCTCCACGCATGACATGCAGAAAGGAGGGAGGAAATACCTTTATAAATTATACAAAATATTAAAATTTTGTTGCATGTTATCTGTCTATTTTTCAGTCAAGAATCACAAAGTAGAAATTAATTAAACGACCGCGAAACACTGTTTATTAAAAATTTTAAAATAAAAATATAATCTATAAGAAATAAAAATGTTAATGGGATGATCGAAGCTGGTGAAATTTTAACAGTTTGTTAATGTTGAGTTCCAAATTTGTTAATATCAGCTAGAACAAAAAAAAAATGTTTTTAAATTTCGGTACCCTTGCCCAAAATCCAAGGTAGAGAGCTGGTATTGATTTTTGAAGCCAGAACTCTTAGTCTACATTTCTGAATTTTACTTTTAGTTCTTCGTTAATATAAGTTTTACTAATCAGATGATTCTGCTGTCCCTGCATTTGCGAAATGATTTAAAACTCAAGTCGGTACATTCATCTTTAAAATATACCGGAAACACTTCATAAAATAAGCATCAAGAAGTCCAAATGTTGACAGTAACTAAGTAAATCTTCCTGTTTTGCGGAGGTTGTTGATAATGTGAGAGAGTGGCTGTATTCATCTCTCCCCAGATTTCATTTCAGAAGTTTTCACATAAAAGCAGCAACGATGTTTTGTAATTTAATCAAGTTCAACTGATCATTTTGTAATTGTAAATTGACTTCAGTGAATGTTTAAAACAGATCTGCCAAATAAGTGATATAATTTTTAGGTGCAGTCAGGTTTTCACTCGTTTTCAGGTTTCACTCGTTCAGGGGTCCGATGGTCTCCTT
>KK116755.1:1816-31406 GCA_000611955.2 Stegodyphus mimosarum
ACTATTCGTTCGATTCTTTCCGCTTTTTGCTCCATCCTCGCTAACTGCTCTTGAGTCACTTCTCGTTTTAGCGTTTTTTCATTAAGGTTATTGTTAGTGAGCTGTTGAGTCGTAAAAATGAACCAATTCATTACTGTGAGCGAAAGGTTCTGATTCGATCGCATAAAAGATTGGTTTTGTTCGTCTTTAGTGATTACCTATTAGTAAGTTCTTGGAAATTCATTTACAATTCTTTATTCTTGTACAGTTGAAGAAGGCGATAAATGTATTGAATCGCTGAAATCGCTTCTTCTAAAATAGAAGCTATGTCAGTCATCGTTGTTTTCCTCACATATGTCTTTCTTATATATGTTGTTTTCTTACATATTTCTTACACATTTTTCTCATATACCGTTGTCTTTCTGACATAGTTATTTACTTACAACATTTCCTACGATGTTTATATGGAAATAAATACTAAGGATTTTAAATTTGATATAATTTCGATTATGAGGTATTTCTTCCACCTTCTTAGCATACCTTCGTAGTATAGCGGTCAGCACGTTCGGCGCGTATTCCAGAGGTCCGTGTTTCGAGTGCCGCCGAGGGCATTACTCATTTTTCATCTCTCCTGCTTTCAAAAAATACCTATGTCTGTACACGATTACGCGAGTTTTACACTTCAAAGCCATTTTCTAATAGGTTCTGATAATGCTGGAAACAAATTTTTATTTCTAATAAAAGTATCAACATTAATATTTTATTGATTTAATGGCAAATTCCTACTGTTAGCTCACACTCTTCCTATGTCTTTTTCAAATTTTCAATCGTTAATAAAATACTTTTTATTCATCCACTCAAATTCAAATACGTTTTTATACTTGTAGTGGATGACACTTGATGTTAATACCGTTTTTCACATATTCAAGTGAATTCCTACTTATTTATTCCTGTTTATCGGAACTAAAGGTATGCTGTTTTTTAATACATTATAAGACTTACAAATAGTGACCGTTTATTAGGAATTCTCACGTACTGTAAAAATTAATTTTATTACAACTTATTAATAATAGCACATGACTGTGATAAATGGGATTCTAATATTTAGCAAAAATAAGTGGCAACAGTAAGACAGAATTCTAAAGATTTTTAAAGTGTATCACTGTAGATTATTGCACTGTAGATCATGCAGTAATATATCTAGGACGAAAAGTCTGCACAACAGGTGAAGCATATGTGTGAAATCATTAGGCGAGTCGTGTGAAATCATTAGACGAGTCGTGTGAAATCATTAGACGAGTCGTGTGAAATCATTAGACGAGTCGTGTGAAATCATTAGATGGAATATTAATTGAAAAACTGGACTGCTCGAAACCCACTGTTAAAGGTTCCTTGCAATAATGAACCATTACAAGAGATGTATAGAATGAGAAATAATAGACCGCCATCAGCTTCATAAATTAGAAACGAAAAAATTTTAATAATGTCAATAAAGCGTAACTAAATTAAAATTTTTCTTTGTTAACCTAAGTAAGGAATAGACTTTAAAAATGTTTTTATATTACTTGTTCTTGTTATGTAAGAGGAGGTTTTTAAATTAAAATATTTTCAGGGACGTAGCTAGAGGATGGCAGTAAGCTCCAAGCGGCACATTGTTTTGGGGGGGCATCATTTTTCACATAAACTGTTATTTTATAGGGGTTAATCACATAGTCCACTGACGCTTATCTAGAGTAATGAGATTCTGAATTGCAGTATGGAAGTAAATTGATAATGAAAACATTTTTTTTTTGCTGTAGATGAGGTATTCTGAAGAATCACCACAGGCTGTCAGCTTGTTATATCTTTTATCCGTGAAACTTAAAACAACAACTAAATTAAGATCATCGTTACATTAATAAGGAAGAATTCCTTTTTAAGAGAGAGTATTTATTTCTGTTTTTAGAGATTTTATTGCTGTTATTTCCAAGGAAACAAAACAGAAACGTGGAAGATCGGTCTTTTTGAGTTTTTGTAGTCTCTTCTTAAATACAATCTTCAGAATAAAGTTCCAAACATTGTAATACTGTTGTGAACCTCTTAAACGCTATAATTCTTGCTCGTTGCGAGAAGAGTTTTCCAAATAAAAATCTTATAAGAAGTATTTAAGAACTACAAATGTTTCTTTCGCGCTTTGTTTTTGTTTTGAGCACATAGAAACTCCCCGTGCACCTCAAAAGTACACCATGGGACTTACAAAAACGAGTTAACTAAAACATTAAATATCACGGGCATAAATAAAACGAACAAAACAGAGAACAGCAATGTAGACTTTACAAAACGTATAAGTTCACTGGCCAAGTCACGCCAAAGTTTTTCAGATTGAATCGTTCTACAAGCATAATCTAGGGCCTTCGAAGATAGGGTAGGAAAAGATAGAATGTCCTGCGTCCTGAGATACATTTTTGAACGCTAGCATAAATTAGCTGATCTCAGATTGGAATGAAATATGTAACTTGCAAATTTTCCGTGACAAGACACTGAGGTATTTCAAAATTAATAAACAGGAAAGATTCGAAATGCAGTCTATGGTAAGCAGAAGGAAAGCAAGTTTTGATGCCCTTAGCATTCCAAGATGAAATATATTCCTCATTTCACTTAGCTAAAAGCTTCTTATAATAAAAGGACTTACAATAACTCTTTGGAACGCTAATATTGATATGAATGGGAGAATTAGCTAAGAAATCAGCTCTTTCATTTCCATACAATTATGATGACCACGCACATAAGTAAAATGGGCATCAGTTACCCTGTTTCCAAGAGAACTGACAGCTAATAGAGTTTCGATTATTAATTGGTCGCTGCTGGTAATACTGTTCAAAAATTGAAGAGAAAAAGAGAAGCAGGAATATATAATAAAGTACATTGAAGATGCTGTCTCATTATCCCTAATCCACTTGACAACAAAATAAATAAAGAGAAGTTCTGCTTGAAAAACTATACATTTATTTCTCCATATGATGCTTAAAATAGCAAGGCTAAGATTGGTCTTCAAACAGGAAAAATACTAGACCAATCTTATTGTTCATTTTGCCGCCATCTGTAAAGCAAACCATATGAAAACGCTTTTCGATAGTCTTTTAATAATCGCAGAAATTTATGGGCTCTAAACTATCTGAATGAGAAATATAGAATTTGTTTTACATTTCAGAAGTCTTCTTATACTATCTGCATCAGAACAACTGAAAAAAATCAAGTAGAAACTCTATGATATCGTCGGTGTTTTTGCGAACAAAAAAACATTCAAGAAAAAAAATGATATAAGTTTGAAAATTTTGGATCTAAACGTTTCCTTCAAAAATAAACGTAGAGTTTTAATTTATTTCCCGATACTTTATTTTGACATTTTTTAAAGTTATTTGCTGGTATATCTGGAAGGGCAGAAAATTCAGCAACTGCCCCAAGCGGCAATTTCAAGGACCCCCTTCCCCGGGTGGCAAAAGTTAAGTTACCACTGAGTATTTCCTTATTTAATGAATAGAATTTGTTATTTTGGTTTAGCAGTCTCTAACATAGTAGAAACTACTTGGAAAACGATCAATTGTGACTCAAAAAATTGACCAAATATTTTTTCAGATATTACACTGAAAGTTAAAAATTTAGTTATCAAGTTTTTTCTCTTTTCCTTTAAACTTTTTTCACATTTCTTTTATTCTGTGCTGAGTAATATTTAAACTTCTATGAATATTTAAAATATTCTTAGCTTGTATTTCCTTTTGTTAGGCAAATTTCATTCGTTTGGTTTATTAGGAATTAGGGGGTACATTAAATGTTTTCGATGGTCATATAACTACAGTTTTACACTTTACTTAGTTATTACATAATTAAGACTCTTCACAAAAAATGTTTTTTAACGTTCCAAAAAATTATCTCGGTTTCAAAATAATTAAACTGTAAGTCATTCAGTGATTTATTAATATTTATTTTGAAATTTATTTTTTGTTTTGAAATAGTTCATGAATATTAATCAACGTCTGGGGCAAGTGTGATGGCTCATTATAAATTGTTTTACAGCTTAACTTCTTATGTATGATTCGTTTAAAGACAAAAGTGAGAGTAAATTAGCTTAAACCTATTTAGCTAATGTAGTGGAAACTTAAAAGGCAAATGTGGTAACAGGTAAATAACTCATGATCTCTGTAACTGTAACTAAGACATTTAAATCATCTTAGCTTTAAAAAGCATTTGATAAAAGATGATTATTATTATCATGATAAAATAATGAGATTTTTGAAGCAATAATTTGTTAATTCGCTTTAATTAATAGTAATCTTTCTCTGAAGATAACATTTTTTAAAAAAATCATAATGATCTACATCTGTAGTCTCAAACTCAGTTTGAATGCTGACAGAATTCACTATCTAGCGAAACAGCTGACAATGTCCACAGAAGACATGGCGTCAAAAACATCGCAGACGAAAACGTTGCGGAGAAAACAAGGCAAGGCAAAAACTTCGTCGAACAAAGTATCATGGAGAAAAAAAAGCAAGAAACATCGCACTTCTAACACATTGTTGTACAAAATATCGTCGACGAATATAAAGAGGTTCAGAAACTTCGTAGGTTAAAAACAATGCTGTTGAAAATATCGTGGTAAAAACTAAAGCATCGACAAATCATCGCATAACGATAACATTGCAGACATCCTTTTTTAAAAGTTGTAAATGGATATTCACATACGCCGCTCAGACGGTATAGTGGTTAGAGAAGCCTGACTGCGATACCGAAGGGTCCGAGATCGAATTCCGAAGAAGACATGGATGAAACATTCTCTGTTTCTTCATAGGAGGTAATCGTGACCGTCTATTATGTACCTCCACAATAAAATGGCCACCACTTCTGGCCCTAGGAGTGGCCAATGCCGTTATAGCCAAGTGCCGCTATTGGAAAATATTTTCACAGAATGATTTGTGAGAGCAAGAATTAATAAGGAATATTTTCTAATTTTATTCTTCCTAATGAGATGTGAAAGAGAACAAGTTATTTTCTCCCTCCTTCCAGCATGCCTCCCTGGTGTAACAGTAGCACACTCGGTGCGTATCGAAAGGTCCAGGTTCGAGTCCAGGCGAAGGCATTGCACATTTTTCGTGTTTACTGCATCAAAAAACCTACTGACTTTACGAAGTTTCCATTAATGTTCCCTGCTGAATTGGCCAGAAACAGAGACCGGGCGATAAAATCGTAGAACACTGGTAGTTTGATCCGACTAATGAGTTAGCAGCATGAGATTTTCGTGGTTTTTCTAATGTATAGCATCGATGCAAGCCAGCTCCTGAGAAAGTTCTCCACAAAGGAGTCTCTCCCCTTCAGCAGATAGCGCTAGTGTGCTTTACCCTAGTTTAATAAATACAAATTCCTTAGTGAAATTTTATTTGGCTGGTATGTTTCGTCATAACTAATAAATTAGCATGCAAACGATTAAATGCACGCTGTACATGAAAAAATTAATAACGTTTTAATAAGACGACTAAAGTGAAACAATGCAAGATTTAATTTTCACTGAGAGAATATCAGATTAACAAATGTAAAAGAAAATAATCTGATATTTGATAATTATCTAAATAATTTTAATCGAGGCAATTTCAAGTACTTAATCATCTTCCTTTCCCTAATCTTTTTTAGATTATATTTCTCCTGCAAAAAACACTAATAAATTTTTATGAAAGAGTTTAGTTAATTAATGTCTTTTATTACTTAACTACGTAAGATTAAAATTCTATTAATTATTATAAGTAGATTGAATTTTCTACTCATTTTCACTTTTTGAAAACTCTTACCTTTTCACGAAAAATTTATTAGTTAATTCAAAAGTTTGAAATACAGAAGTAAAAATATTGTTGCCAGATGCCCAGCTGTTGTGAGATAGCATCACCTCAAAGCGGGCTTAGGGTTGCCAGAAAGTGGCAGGGATGCAAAATTCGGCTTGAAATCGCACATCTGGTGAAAAAATTGGCGATATGTCATAGACTGAGAGACAACATTCTATAATATATTTTTAGCGGTTTTCTCGAGTATATTCTCGAATATAGGTTAAAGCTATGTATAGCCTTCCTCTCCTGGGAGATAGTAGCATCATCATTCTGAGTCGGGACCTGTACCTTAGTGCTTTGCCGTAAAGCTGTCTTCACAGTTATAGCCTGAAGGCTGTGTAGCTGATGTTTTCAGCGTGTTTATCGTAGTTTTTCGACGACTATCAACGTGTCTCTGAAACTATCCTGTGTAATATTGGCAAATAAACTATGTTTTAATACTCCATTAAGTATTATCAATTACTCCAGGTCCACGAATCCGTAAAACGCAACAAAATTTCTCTTCTTTCTTGTGGTAATAAATCATTATGGGAATGTACAGTTGCAACTTTTAAAGCCCGAAAACGCACGTCTGCGACGATATCCTCATGCGGTGATTTGTGGGTGCTTTATTTTTTACTATGACAATTTCGACGACGATATTTTTAAACTAAGAGTTCTTTGAACCGCTTCATTTTCGACGACGATGTTTTGTACCACAATGTTTTAGACCTACGATGTTTTCTTCTTACTTTCTTTTCTCCTGCGATATTTTGTCCGATGATTATATTTCTCGCGATGCTTTCGCCTGTAACGCAGTTGACAAGTCAGAATTTTTTATAGCAAAATGAAATTTTTAAAGAACGTTTAACTAAATTTCAAATTTTGCTTACTAAATATTTATCAAAGCATACATAAAAAACAATAATAATAGTAATAACACGAAGGGAAAGAATTAAATTTACATTAATTTTCCATCTGTATTCTAAAGTTTAGTAGCAGCAAGATATTTATGTTAGTTACACTTTGTAATTCAAATATATTAATCACTAAATATATTAATATTTCAGATTGACATTTGTTGCCAGTAATTCTAGTACCTTTGATTAATCATTAAATAACTTACTTTAGTTTAAATTAAAAATAAACAAATTATAAATTTTTTTTAAGTTTTCAGAGAAAATTTTTAAAATGAGGTAAAACTTGAGAATAAGGAATGACAACTTAGTCTCTTCCTCTCATTCATTAAATATTTCTTCAACAAATATGTTAAAATACATATGTTCGTATAATACGTATATAAATAATTTTAATTTTATTACGTAAATATGAAATTTATTTACAATGTTGATGCACTTTGAGAAGAATTACTAGGAGTTATCTTCATCACGAATTCTGGATACTCATCGGTGATTCGGTTTCTTTTCTTATTAATTAGTAATTCTGAAAAAGGTCTGTTCACATGTAAGTAAATGTATTCCCAAGCAAAGTAATTATTCAGAGTGCAAAAATTCGTAACTGAGCATACTTATATTTTGACAATTATGAACAAAAGTTAATATAATCGGTATTTTAAAGGCATAAATAAGATTTATGTCACAATGTAAATTAATTAGCTGAACTTAAAGATTTACTGGTGCACTGTTTAAATACGCTTTTAATGGTAATGAAAAAAATGGAAATTCAGACTTCAAATAATTAAAATCTTTTATTTCCAAAACTTACTTGCAGCAAACAGATAACTGAAATATATTCGTAGGCCGTATAAAATTGCTTCGGCGGCAACATACAAGCAGCCAGTTTGAGACAACACTAACCTACATCGCATCATATGCACTCCTGCTTTAAACGTGTAACTTGTCAGGACTGAGTGTTCTGTGCATATTCTTGGCAAACATCTTCGTGAACTCCTTAAATCCTGATCTGGAACAGGGAGCTGAATGCAGCTACGTTCTGTATTAGAATACTGTGATTAAGTTGGAGAATAACTGCACTTGAAAGGGATTTAAAATCCTCTTTTTATTAAATCACAATTATTTACAACCACTTCCCAACTCGGAAGGGATACAGAAAGTAGAGACCGCACTTGGGTCTAAAATGAACAATCAAATAATTTTAAACTAAAGCTAAATAGAAATTAAATTAGTCGTTGCTCACAGAGCTATACCGCGAGGTTGGCCTCTAAACTAAATGGTGCGTAGCAAGATTTACTAACACTGACGCACTTGAAATGACTTCAATAAGCAATCACGTAAAAGCGCTAAGGCTTAGAATTTAAATACTAGCTAGTCAGGCAAACGTTGAATAGAGTGACCGTGGTCTGAGACTAAAAGCTCTCTCACCCTGAGAGGTTCCTACCTCTCGCTTAAATATAACTTGGCTCCACTTCAAATTAGCATAAAGCTGAAACGCGCGCTTCTTCTAACGAGAAGTTGAAATGAGAACAGATAGAAAAGTATAAATTAAAATAAAACTTTGTTAGTTTAACTAAAACCTTATAAACTTTTCCACTTTTCAATCTATTAGATTTGCCGTCCTGTTTCCGCACAGTTCAGATTTTTTTAGATATTTCGTAATATTCTGCCGCATTTAGGTAAATGATAAGCGTAATAAAAGGTTAAAAAAATTTGAATATTAAGTTCTCATCGGCAAAGCAGAAGTGAACTAAGCATGGATATACTCGGCAAAAAAAGGGGGCGGACAGTTTTATATCTCTCCCATTCTACTGGCCCGATTGACGAAATTCAAATTGCGTTTTCCATGTTTCGCAAGCGCGACTTATGATATGTATTTGATTTATATATAGCATTGTTCTAACATAGGTATTTTAACGCAAAATCAGACTTTTTCTGAAATGACATACCAATGTTTTTCCATAGTCCGATTCTAGGACTCAAATTATGCCAAACTGCTCAGTTTTGTAAAAATCGCAAGAGTAGTTTTTAAAAAATTAGCTCTCAAAATTTTGGCTCCTCCATGTTAATTCAATTTGGTATGTATTTATTAGTATCTCCTTTTCTGTTACACTTACTTGATTCCTTTTTTTTACAGTTCGAAATTTATGTTCACTCCAAACAAAACTCACCCATTTTTATGATTTATTTTTAAAATTTGTATTTTTAAATAATTTTTATAAATTTTTTGAAAATTAATTATAACCTATACCATTTTTACATTCTGAATTATAACCTATACCATTTTTACAATCAGCTTGAAGTAGGTGTATTTCTAAGTATACCTACAAAAAATTAGAGATTTTTATTCCAAAATTTTCAAAGATATACGTGAATTTATGTATTGGCGCGTTTTGAAATTTGGCATGGTTGTTGAAAGTGATTATAACACCTAATGTGGTTTACATACTTTGCTGAAATTATTTGAAAGAAGAAAGATGTGTTTTTTTTTCCGCTCATGCACAATGTAAAAAGATAGGAACTGTGTGACTTTTTTTCTGCTCCATTACAATGGAAGGGATAGGAAAATAGGTTGCCACGTATTAAGACGTTCGCCAAGTGACGGCATTCTTGGCGCAAACTGAAAAAAAAATTCGCCAAATTAATTTTTTTAATTTCTCCGTAACTTTTACAGCAAAGTTCACAAAATTTAATATTTAGGCATAATTTGAGTCGTAGAATCGAACTATGGAAAAAATTGGTATGTTATTTCAGAAAAAGACCCATTTTGTGTCAAAATACGTATGTTAGAATAATGCTATACTAAATGTAATATATATCGTAAGTCGCTCTTTCTAGACATGAAATACGCTATTTGAATTTCGTCAATCAGCCCAGTAAAACAGGAGATAAAGAACTGTCTTTTTTTTCTGGGCCCAGTGCACGTACCAAATAGATATCAATCTTCCATTCTCGGAATTATTGTAGAATAGTTTTCTCTCCATAGCTGAGATAAACTGATATGTAAGTGGATAAATTAATTTCCGCTAAATTTATACTAAGTTGACAAATTTCGGATGAAAAGCCGTAAAAGTAGATGCTTTGCTTCAAGTTTTCAGTCAAGTCTCTGGAAATTAAGTCGAATAGTAACGGCTACTACGGCATATCTTGATCTCCAAATTGAACTAGTTTTACTTTGCTTTTGCAAAAATTAATCACAAATAAGACGAAGTCTCACTTAATAATGTCCTCCAATCGGACGGTGGTTTAGTGATTCTGACAGTGGTTTAGTGATTCTGATTGCCGTATCGATGGATCCAGGTTTGAATCCTGGAGAAGGCATGGATGTTTGGAAGTGCATACAGTCTGCGAGGCAATGGGACTCTCAGAATACACGGCAAACCGAAAGTCCTCTTGAGTGGTTGGTGATAGAGAAAGAGGAGCATTAGACAGTTGAACAGCCCCTGGGATACTTTCCATCAAAGCACGGGGAAAGCTTTAAAACCTAGCAAGACCTGACCTAATATACCTTTGGAAATACACAGGTGCTGGCTTTGCTTCGACTTGTACCTGTCAAGGAATAATAAAGATATCAAAAGTATTCATGCCTGAAATAGGTCTTTAAGTATTGAGCTGCGAATTTCAATAGTGAGAAAATTAAAAACTCCGAAATTGAACTTACGTATAATATCTGCAATTTTATAACTAATCAATAGTAAGAAAAGAATAACTGATATTTTTATAATCAGGCAAAAGAGAAATACTTTTAATCTTATGTTGAGATGAAAGTGTTTTAACAGTTTGGTCAATAATATGAGGTAAAAAGCCTCTGCTAGTTGCGACTACTCTTAAATAATTGAGTTCTTGTTCAGGAGATGAATATGTGTAGCAAACTTAGAGTGCACGAAAAACGAAAGGGTAAAATGAAGCCGACTTTTTTTTTGGTAGATGATAGGATTTGAAATACAAAATAATGAAGATCAACGATATACTGAGTTACGATATACATTAAACATATACTGTACATAAAGAGAGGTTTCGCGCATGTGGGAAGCAAGTCGAGAGACAGAAAAGAATGTGTCTCTTCATTTTTCTTCATTCTCGCACCTAAATGAAAAAATTCTGTTCAGCTTCCGAAACTATTGTCCTAAAATTTCACTCATGTTACACCGATTGTTATGAATCGTTACGTTAACATTTAGTTCTTCGGTATATACTTCACAATACATTAAATTAGTATATACCGTATTTCCTTTGCGCACTTCTTTTTAACGAACGGTTCGAAAATCGAGAGAGAAAATTATGCGAATCATTTAATTTCGGAAGAAAGCTATTACAGTAAGATTATAACAACTGAAAAGTAGTCATGGATAAATTGCTGGTAACTATATCACAATATTACTTCTTTAAAAGAAACCTGCATTCCAATAAGAATACAGAGTTATATTAACATTGCAATACTTGACGGATGTTGAGCCTATATCTGACGGCAATTGCGTCGATTGCGTGACGTATCTGGTTCAACTGCCCTAAAAAGCCCCAGGAACACCTCACATGAATGTACCTTGACCGCATTTCCCAAGAGGGGACATCGGGGGAACGGAAGAGAAAGGAACGAACAACAAGCCCAGATTTCGAAAGATCGAACACATTAGCAGTAGATAAGAATACAGTGAGCTCGAACGTAAATAATAGAAACAAGGCAAAATCACAAATTTGGAAAGTTTTTTAAATGTGAGATCGCCTGCCAGGTCCGCCTAGTTTAACGAAGAACCTGTGCAAAGTAGGTTACAGCCGAAAACATAGGGGCAAAAACATCCGGAGAAAACAACGCAAGGCGAAAACGTGGCGGTTAATAACATCGTGGGAGAAAAGAAGGCAAAGAGAAAACATCGCAGTTCTAAAACATAGTGGTACAAAATATCGTGGTCGAAAATATTGTGGTAAAAAATAAAGTACCTACAAATCATCGCATGACAATAACATCGCACAGATGGGTTTTTCAAATCAGTTATTGACATATTATTTAACGTAATAACCAACAAATCGACATCCAAATAACTGTTTGCACGCTATATATGAAAATGTAAACGACGCTTTAAGAATAAACGGAAGCAAAATAAAATATAATTTTCATTAAAACAATATCCGATTAACAAATTTGAAAGAAAATAATTTTATGATTAACTATGCAATTTTTTTAGAGATAACCTCATGCAGTTATTTATCTTCTTTTTTTCTAAGCATTTTTAGACTGTATTCTTTATAAAAAAATTACCAGGTAAAACTTTATAAAAAAGTTTAATCTATTAATGATCTTGTTAATTAATTATGTAAATCTAAAATTAAGTTCTATAAGTTGCATTAATTTTCTACTCATTTTCAGTTTTTAAATGTTTAAGTTTCCTTCTTATTTTTTCAGTAAAAATTTATTAGTTAATTCAAAAATATTGAATATTGAATTAAAGTAATCCATCTTTCCTTCTTGCACTCTCAAATCATTATGCGAACAAACATTTACAACTTTTAAAAGCTGAAAACACACATGTGCGATGCTATCGTCATGCGATGATTTGTTCGTACTTTATTTTTTACCACAATATTTTCGACGACGATGTTTTTAAACTGCGAAGTTTTTGAACTGCTTTATTTTCGACCACGATATTTTGCACCACGACGTTTTACAAATGCGATGTTTTCTCTTTGCTTTCTTTTCTCCCACGACGTTCTCGCCTTGCGTTGCTTTCTCATCGACGTTTTCGTCCGCGATGTTTTTGCCGTGATTGTTTCGGCGGACACCGCAAAGTACGTTTACAATAACAAAGGCAAGGGAAAATAAAACTGATGAGATGCTGAATGAAAAATGAAAATACAAATTGAATATACTGGATAGAAATAAAAATAATCAAGAGAATACAATTCACCAATACACTTGCCCTCAGATCGAAAAACTATGTATTTTAGAGGAAGGAGAAAACTCTGCGAATATTTTTTTAATTTTCAGAATCTGAAGTTAAAAAGCGAAATGGAATCCATGCACGGAAATACGGTATATAAAATTAAACTACAATGATACATCTGTCATCAGTTGTTTTCTTTTTTTAGGTTCATCCGTGCGGTGAGCGCCGAAGGCCGCTAACTGCTCTTCAGCAACATCTTCTCAAGAAACTTGGGCCAGACGCCCATGCGCTGACCGTTTGTGTTACTGGACACGCACCTCATTCTGTGGGCCTAAAGCCAGCTCGTACTTACGGAGGCAGTCCTCTAGGCGTCACTTACGATCTCAAGGTCTTTCCAGGTATGAAAACTGTTTTTTCTCTTGCTAAATATATGTAAAAGGGATATCGAAATAATTCTAGTTGAGAGCACACCAGGATTCAAGTTCTAGGATCGTCTCTGTGGCTAATAGTAACAATTAAAAGAACAAGGAAGTTTTGTTGATAATTAATGAAATGATTGCCAGCACACTTTCCTGCATTAGGTTATAATACAAATAGCTGCTAATTACAACAGCGTTTTGCTTTTATGTATTGCCATTATTCTCAGCTCTTACTTAAACTGAAATGTTTTCAACTCACGATGCATTAGTCGCATGTAAGGAATTAGTAATTATTTTCTTGTTGTTATTACTGTAAATTTCTAGATTTTAGTTTATCAGAATGAAACCTTTGGATCATTAAATCACTATATTTTTTAACCAAGGACTTTAGAAAATTCCTGCGAAAATACCAGAAATAGGCATAAAAATGTATACGAAGCCCATGGAATTAGTAACCCCCCCATAATATGTGTCTTGAAATTTCCTTCATTCTCATTTTCAAAAGATATCCAATTTCTACCATCATTAATCTTTAAAAAATGAATATTGCGTCTTGTCTAACATTACAACCACTTTAACTAGCTGAAGTGGAAGAACATGCATTCCTGGATGAAAATGGATCGACTCTTCTGATAAGCTAACCATAGAATACATATGTTGTCAGATCACTCCAGCTATCTTTTCCGTTCTAATCTCTTTTGCCGCAGTTCATGTTCTTTTCAAGGTACAGAGCATTGCAATCTTGAACCTCTGAAAAATATTTCTAGCAAAAGAAACTCAACTAATACTAAAGTATTACCTTGGAAGATAAAATCTAACGCTTGTGATCATAGCTGTATGCTTTCATGTTCAATTTCTCTCGAAGAAATTATCGATGGTATTCAGGAAGCCTCCCATTTCCATTAAAAAGCCGTTATAATAGAATTCCATTGTCTGCATTACACGTTTGCGTACGAAAGATCGTTCTGTCTATTGCTTACAAGGTGTTCTAGTAGAAGTCTGTTGTCTCCGGTGCATATCAAATGCCGTTCTGATAGAAGTCCATTGTCCCTATTACGTACCAATAGTGGTTCTAGTAGAAGTCTAACGGACCAGAAGTCGATCTGGTAGAAGTTCATTGTATCTACTACTTTGTAAATAATCACATGGGGTAGATTGTATATAAAGTCCATCTCGTGGTTTTGTCATGTTTCGATTGGAGTCATCTTCTTTTATAGATCTTTCAGAAGCCTGAAATTGAAAAAGCAAATTTTCAGCGACCAAGAGGACTATAAAACGAAGGTCTACCGCTTTAGGTTGTTCAAACTCTGAGTCACGGTTCGGGCAGGAGCACTCAAAGTAACCTTTTACAGAAGTTACCAGCATGACGGTATTTATTAAATTTAATTTGATATTTCAGTATATTAACAATTGTTTACGAACGCAGTAAAGCTCCATATTCTATAATTTTCTATTTCAGATTAAATAAAATTGCTCTCAGTCCTTTTAAAACTACAAAGATTTACCAGCCTATATTATAAGATATGGTCAAATTTCCACCTAAAATACCTTACAGAATAAGTAAGTAAATGCATATTAAAATTACATTTGATCCCAAATTATACTTCTAGATCGAATGCCAGAAAATAGAAGAGGAAACTCTGCCAGATAATATTGTAATAAATTTAAATTAAAGATTCTCACCTCGATATTTATGTAACATGAAAGAAAATTCGCATTCATGTTACAGTTATGAGATATTTCAAATATCGTTTGCAGACTTTGAGAATATCAAAAGTCTAATATTCTACACAAATTTAATTTTTTCCCATCTCAAAAAACAAAATCTCCCAAAAGCACTTGGAAATGAAAACAGCAATGCATTAAAATCAGAGAACTTGCATAAAATGAAAAATGGTATCCACGTTTCAGAATATCATATATGTTTCGAGTGGGCACAAAGATATTTATTAATCTTCGAATCCTTGATGGCTATTGAAATGCTCGAAGATTGCATGCAGTGTGTCCTAGTGTACATCAGGTACTTGCGAAAGGAATAAGGAATCAGAGAAGCTAATGCAAAGTTCTCAGAAGCTAGTGACCTACAGGTGAGCAGATTATCTTGCAGCAAAATTCAATCCATACAAACAAAAGCTGAAAGCATCTAAGCGTGATCAACTATGAGATCTATCAGTGTCCTTTAGACGCTGTAAACATCCATGTTCGCACAAATGGCACGGAACTGTGGGTCTGCAGGGCAAAGCCCTTTTCATCCTAGCTAGTCTAGATAGATTAAGACCAGACGAGATGTAGGCGGTCATTAATGCGTCTCGCTCAGACGACAGAGTAGAAGATAGTATTGTTTCCGCTGTGAATTCTGTTTTTCTGTCTACAGCAAAAGTATCTTTTCGAAGAACCACAGGAACACGCTACAATAGAGTGCATTACAGGAGGTTGGTGACACTTTATAATAGCGAATTTCACTTCAGTCTTCTTTATAGTAACTTTTTCTAAACTTTTGTTAATCATCATATAGAAATTAAACACAGTATTTACCCCCTTTTTTCCTTAGCACAAGGTTCTGAAAGTGCTTAAAAGTTCAAGTAATTTTCGTCTCCTTCCAACCGTTGAGAAAGCGTTAATTTGCTTTTTGAATTTCCATGCATCGGCTCCAGCTGATGAAGCAATAATAGTGAAATGCTTCAAGAAAATGGTGATATTTACTGCTCTTTATGGCTCTTAAGACTATTGCCCGTGAGAGTACATACAAGGTATTGCTACCGCCTTTTTAGCATGTTTTCGTGGTGTAATGTTCAGAACACTCAGCGAGTATTCGAGAGATCCGAGTTCGAGTCCGGGAGAGGGCATTGCTGATTTTTCATGTCTCCTGCTTTCAAAAAATACGTAGTATCTCTAGTGGCGACCGAAATAAAAAAGGCGGTGGATAATGATTCTCCACCACCAGAATTTGGTGACTAAAAGGGTGAGTATATAAGGTAGCATGCCTTCGTGATGTAATGGTCAGCACACTCGGCGTGTATTCGAGAGGTTCGAGTTCGCGTCCTGGCGAGAGCATTGTTCATTTTTCATGAATGCTACTTCAAAAAAACCTAATGTCTCTATCGACAGATTAAACGATAACAACGGTGACGGTGGCGACGACTTGCAGACTGTAACAAACAGTATTTCTAGCAGCATTAAATTCGCAGGGGATTAGCAATGCAAAATAATAACAGAGTGCAAGATTCAAGATGCAGAGAAGTGAAAATGAAGGTATCCTATTAGATAATGCAATGTAGACATGTTAGAAAGCAGGTTTTATTTAAATAAGCATCATTATGAATATTCACCGGTAGTTTATTCATGAATACTTTTCATTTTGTTCTTACTGGAGACGCATTCTTTGGAAGTTAAATTATTCGCATAATTTTCCCCTCTCGATTTTCGTACGATAAAAATTATTAAACAAGTGGCTGATACATGAGAAAATAAGGTATTATTTTAAGGTTAAGAATTTGGTATAAACAAGTTCACCATTAGCACAAAACAGCCCAATAAATAGTTAATGCTGACTGCGCGCTTTCTTTGTATTTCAGGCAAATTTGACATAAGGCTTGTTGCTACGGTGGTGAAAGCTGTCAATCCATCACAACACAATAACAAAATGCTTTGAAACAGATGGAGTAATTATTGTTCTAATAACTGTACTAACTGTTACGCTGAACTTCTTCATTATTTGTTTATGATTAAAGAAGCTTTTTCCACAAGAAACGCTTGGAGTTAAAGCAAAAATTATAAAATATTTTGAGAGATCCATTGTTAGATTGATATTTAAATCAAAAGTAAAGAAATAGCTTAAAATACCGGTCGGTAAGAGTTTTACAAAAAATATACAAAATAACACAAAGAGCGAATTAAAAAAGTTCATCGTATTAAAGTTTTTATGTTTTTAAAAATCAGCCATCAAAAAAGCGAATGAAGTATGCTTTTATTAAAGAAGATGATGACCAAAGAACTTCAGTTTGAATAAAATACACGCTTTTGGCGAACCAAAAGAGACTTAAGGAAAATGTGGATGAAAACCAGGTCTTGTGTGATGGAAATGCTCTAGACATATAGTTATAGTCTAGATGCGTATTTTGTACTCCTTAGCATCAATTTTTTATTCTTAATATTAATTATCTCATCCTATTCTTTTTAAAATTTGGTTCTAGCTCATATGTTACCAATAAAGCGATTTTTACTAGATTCTAAGAACTACTTCTGATTATGCAACGATTTGTTAAATCAATAGATTTCATAACTCAGTGTTCGACCTTGAAACTAGATATTCGGTTAGGTTAGGTTATTTTGAATACAGCAAAGCCATGAAGGTTACCTGCCTAAGAACAATGATACCTCCTCGCAGGACTCTGGGCGAACCTTGCTCGTATTGGTTATCAAACTACCAGTATTTAGCGTCTTAACCATTCAGCCACTGGTAAGGCCATTAGATGTTCTCTGTAGAATAAGCGTTCTACAGTAAATTCTATACAGTTTTCAATGGTTTTCAGATGGAAAACGTGGAATATAATTTCTCTCCATTTATTTTGGTATAGAAGATGGCAGCAATTTGAATGAAAGAGCAAAACATCAATATAATATATATGAGATTTACATATATCAGTGTTGTTACATAGGTATTTTGACACAATATCGTACTTTTTAAGAAACAAAATATCAATTTTTTTCGTATTTCGATTCTACTTTTCAAATTATGCCAAAGTGCTAAGTTTTGTAAAAACTGCACGAGTAGTTTTTAAAAAACTAGCTCTCAAAATTTTAGCTCCTCCATGTTAATTGAATTTGGTGTATATTAATATCTCTTTTTTATTAAATTTATTTGATTCTTCCTTTCATATTTCGTAATTTAGGTTAATTTCAAATAAAATTCGCTCATTTTTATGATTTATTTTTTAAATTTTTACTTTTAAATAATTTTTAAAAATTTTTCGAAAAGAGTTTTGAATTATAGCCTATAAAAGTTTTACCATCATCTTAAAGTAGACCTATCTGTAAGCATCCCTGCAGAAAATTAGAGATTTTTATTCGAAATTTCCGGAAATGTAGGTGAATTTACATATTGGAGCGTTCTGAAATTTAGCACATTCATTATAAGCCGTAATAACGCAAAATGCGGTTTAAGTACATCGTTAAAATTATTTGAAAGTATGAACGATAACCTTTTTCCGCTCGTGTACAAAGCAAAAATGGAACGGAAAATGGGTTGCTATAAATGGGGAAGCTCGCCAAGTGAATCATTCATGGCGCAAACTGAAAAAATGCGCCAAGATAAGTTTTTAAATTTCTCCATAAATTTCTCACCAAAAATTACAAAATTAAATATTTAAGCCTAATTTAAGTAGTAGAATCGAAATAGGAGAAATATGGAAACGCAAGTTAAATTTCGAAAATCGATCCAGTAGAATGGGAGATATACACTCATGTCCATAAATTAAGGATTATTCGGAGTAACGCGGAAATCGAACTCTAAAATAAATATATCACCTGTAAAATCACTACACACATCTTCAAGAATCATATGCAAATTTCAGGAAGTAACCAGATGACACCGATGGTACGTCACAAAGACGAGAGTGTAAGAGAGTGATATATAAGGAATACAGGCAAAGAAGTAAAATTGTTCGCAGGCGCTTTATAAGCATTTCAATGCAATAACCGAATAGTTATGACACAAAGGGCGCATTTGGATGATTTTTTACGTGGTAGATTTATCGGGCGTCTGGAATGTGGGCGTATCCAACTGGAAGTATCAGACGAACTTAAAATAGCCCAGAGTGTCATCCCCAGGCTTTGACAACAATTCCAAGCTGATGGTAATGTGAGTATACGTTACAGCATAGGTCGCCCCAGAGTTACAACGCCGAATGAGGACCGGTATTTGGCAGTTACTGCCGAAAGAAACAGGCGGAGCACAGCCTCAGACATGTCTCGTCAGCTCTCTTCAGCCACTGGTACGACAATTTCAAGGCAGACCGTGTACAGACGCTTAGGGCAGATTGGTCTATATGCTCGTAGATCTGTCAGATGCGTTCCACTTACTGCAACTCACTGTCGCCTGCGGTTAGCCTGGAGTAGAGAGCATACATTGTGAACACCGCAACAGTGGGCTTGTGTAATGTTTTCCGACGAGTCCAGGTTTAGCTTGCAGTCTGATTCTCGCCGGACTTTCATATGGAGAGCTCCAGGTACCCGTTACCACCAAGAAAAACATCATTGAACGATACCGTTACGGTGGTGCAGGAGTGCTCGTTTAGGTTGGAATTATTCTGGGTTCCAGAACTGACCTGTATGTTCAGATTGGAACCATGACAAGCCAAATCTATCGGGACGTCATTCTGGAACAACATGTACGTTTGTTTCGGGTAGCCATGGGCGCACAATTTGGGTTTATGGATGACAACGCCCGTCCTCACCGTGCAAACATCGTATGCCCGAATGCCTTCAATCGGAGGATATCACCCGTATGGACCGGCCAGCATTCTCGCCGGACTTGAATCCAGTAGAGCACGCGTGGGACATGCTTGGCCGACGAGTTGCAGCCCGTCAACCTCCTCCTACATGTCTACCGGAACTTCGGAGGGCATTGCTTTTTGAGTGGTGTAATATCTCCCAAGATCAGATCGATAATTTGACACTCAGCATGCCTAGGCGTTGTACGGACTGTATTGCATCGTCTGGGAGACATACAATAATGTATTAGCAATCATACCAACCATGTAATATTGGTTTTTTGTAAATAGGTTTTTTTTGTAATTTGCTCCAGGGAGATAAAATCGCTGATTTTTTAATAATATCAAACATATAGCATCTTTTTTTGCTCTTTACCTTTTGTTTAATAAATAAGCTTTACACTTAAGTCAACTTTGTTTTGCTTCTACCTCTTCCTTTGCCTGATTTTGCATTATCCTTAATTTATGGACATGAGTGTAGAACTCACCCTTTTTTTAGTCCAAAGTGGCAATTTGCCCTGGAGGACTATTAATTTCGTTTTGGCATTTTGCGTTGGTTCACTATAAATGTCGGTTCACTTTTCAAGTTGTTCCCACCAAATATTAGATCCCTGTATTATATTTAAAGAAATTAAAAATGAAAAATCTGCATAAATATATATATGTTTCTCGCATTGTGATACAACAACGGTACCTAGAGCCGCCAAAGTTTGGATAACGTACGTCTCCAGCCCAATATGGGCATCTGGAAGCCCAAATATGTAATTTGTTTTATTATCTATATCATATTTTGTAAAGCATTTATGAGTTTTTAATTAAGAAACTAAACGATTTCAAGGCGAGCAATGGCAACACTGTACGAAAAAAAAACTTTTTTATCTCCAGCGCGAGAGACTGTGTATCGTAAATTGTAAAGATATGCTTTTTTAAATATTCTGCGATATTGCAGTGTGTGTGTGCGTGCGTGCGTGCGTGCGTGTGTGCGTGTGTGTACATGTACGCAAGCATTTCTTAGATAGTATAAAAATAAGAAAAATCGTTTGCTTCAAAATTAGGTGGAAACTTGGAAAGAACGTACATGACATATTTTCTCCGATATGGTCTTCTAGTTCATTATGCTTTGTGAGTTAAGGAAATATATAACTTCTAGTTGAAAAGTAAAACAGTTTTTCTAAGCTTTTTCTTATCTCCGTATTAAGCAGTTACTACTCCAACGCATAAGTTGATTTTCTAGCGAAACACCCAATTTATCGGAGTAAAAATCATTAATGATGCAGACATATGATATTACATAAAAATTTACCTTTATTTAAAGCAACATAAAAAATATAATATTAAGCTGAGAGACTTTATATATAAAAGGCGGTAATAAGCAGTACAATATTCCAAAAATGAAAAAGTTTTATTTTTAAAATACTACTTCTCCGTTCTGTTAAGTAGCTTCAAGATATAAAAAATGCATTTGACGTCTTCTGAATTATTTTAACAATGTTTGGATATTTTTAAAATTTAACAATGTTTCGATATTTTTTTAAGTAATACTTCGCTGTTTTATTAGGTATCTTGAAGATATAAAAAATTCATTTGGCGTCTGCTGGATTATTTTAACAATGTTTCGAAATTTTTAAAATTAATCTAAGAAGTAATTTTGTGCATGAAAATTATCATTTGCTTTTCATAATGCAGGATAATGAATCAGTACTTTAATTTATTTATTAAAAACCTTAACATTATAGAATTATTCTAAACTTTTGAAACATTTTTCTCAAAAATTAATGTATAAAGTCACACTTTTGGTTAACATTCTTGAGAGATTCTACATTACCGGGAAGGCACGAACAAAAAATACTGTACTAATACAGTGTGTTATTAATACGTTAAAGATCATCAGGAAAATACTAAATTGAACGGATACCAAACCAACTTTTCCAGCAAGAAATAAAGTAAAAATAATTAATCAATTCTCATAAGAAGAATTGGAAATATTCGAATTACAAACAAATAAATCTGTTATAGTATTTTTATTATATATTTCAAAAATTTTTCTTTCTTTACATTCTTTTATTCTATGTGAAGATTTAAGGCATACAAAACAACGAGCTTGATTTTTAAAATATTTCTTTCCTTATCTACGGTTTTAATTTCCCAATGCTCAGAATCGTATAGTTAATTACAATAGACACAATTATTTTTATAGTTCGATCCTCTTAATCTTAACCATGGTTGGCATTCTGCCAAAACACATTGACTCGTCCAAAAGGGTCGTTTCTTATGTGTCTCGAGGTGAGAGGTCACGTGATATTTCTCTCTTCGCCGTAAAGAGGGAATTTTCATGACCGAGGGAGGGAAAGTCCCCATGTCATGGGATGTTGCTTTCCTCAAATGTCTTTCTCGCCTTTTTTTTTTTTAACAGAAATAAATGCTAAGATTCGCATTTGTTTGCATTCCAGAAACCAAAAATGTTGAAATTTGCTTTTACAATTTATGAATTTTATATGAACAATCCGTATTTCATCGCTTATTTTTAAAGGTCACTAAAAATCATAGAACTATAGTCTTTATCTGAAGTATTCTTTTTGTAGTAAAAAAAGGGCATCGGTCAGTAGGTTTCCAGCATATCAGCATAGATTCTGTATATCAGTTTATTAAAAGTAATTTTCTCTTCTTATGTCTGTGCCTTTTGAGCGCCATGAAAATAAACGGGGAAAATAATATCCCTACGACATGATTTCATCAACCCTGTTCTGAGATTTTTTTTTCCAATGGCGGGCCCTCAGCCGGCCTCGGCTTGGTCATTACTAAGGCCAGAAAAAGTGGTCACTTTATTATAGAGGCACCTAATAGGTGGGCCATTTTTGCCTTCTATGAAGGAACGGACAGTTACGGCCATGCCTTCTCGGGGATTCGAACCTCGGCCCTTTGGTATCGTAGCCGGCTCCCCTAACCACTATAATGCCTGGGCGATACCTTGTTTTCAGAATAAATCAGTTCAAATGGTGCATACGCGTATATGCTTACGGTCGCGGCTAAGGTGGTTGAACTGATAGTGACGGAAGCAACGTATTCATAAGTTTTAGGCGAACTTTTATCCAACTGTTCATTGCGCTTGTTGGTGCTGAAGATTTGATTTAAGCTTCCAGTTATGAATCATTTCAGCTTAGTGTTTACTTTGTTTTTCTATTCTCATTCAACTGCGCAGCTCTTTCCAGAACAAATTCCATTAATTCTTTAATATTCTACGTTTGGCCACTGTTTCTACTGCGACTGTATTCTAATTTAATCTCTGATGGAATTAATTTTAACAACATCGGACAAAGTAAGCTACCGTAAGTTTCCGATTTCACGTTAATTGATTTTAAGCATCTTATTTGAGTTTCACACTGATCATACAGTTGCCTAAGATTCTCTGTGTCCCTTACATTTCTAATAGGGAAAGGATTTAATATTTTACTCATGTCAGCATTTATTACTAAATCTTTTCTCCTAAACATGTTAGTTAACAATTCTACAGTTGAAATCGTAATTCTCATTTGTAAGCGAAAGTCCGGAAACGGCATTATAAGCTGCCCGACCTAACAGCGACCTAAAGTAATTAAATTTATTTTCTTTCGATTATGAGTCATTGATATGGATAGCTGCTTCATACTGACTCCAAAATTCCTGCCAATTGCTTGAATCTCCAAAATTTTTATTTAAATTCAATTTAAAGAATTTTATAGATGAAGTTTCTGTACATCGATTTAGAAGATAATTAGAACTGGACATAATTACTCCCACATAGCACAAAAACATCCTCGAGATATCCTGAGGATGTTGTTTGCGGGGTAAACGCAATTCCTCAGGATGTCCTGAAATATCCCGGTACCTCCTAAACACATCCTCCTGAGTGCTTAATGTCACATCCCAGTATATCCTGAGGACATCCTAACTAAGTTCCATCGACGCCATGAGGGATGATATCAGGATCTGAAATCCTGCTTGGTACATCCTCATGACATCTCGGAATATCCCACTAGCCTCCTAAACGCATCCCATCACATCCTCGGAACATCCTATCTAGGTCCGATCGACAGCGTACGGGATGTTATTAGGATTTAAACTCCTACTCACTACATCCTCAGGACGTCCCGTAATATCTCAATTTCCTCCTAAGCACATCCTAATGTCCTAATGTCACATCCCAGTATATCGTTAAGATATCCTGTATAGGTCCCACCGACAGCATATGGGAGCTCCTTCATTAGAATTATTATCTCTGGTGCTTTCTTGTAATTCTTCAAGAGAATTATTATCTCTGGTGCTTTCTTGTAATTCTTTTATTTTTACGATTAGCTTACTTTTGTATTCTAACAGATTGTCGTACTATTCTTCTATCCAACTAATTTCCTCATCAAAATTCTTTAAATCTGTTTCTTTCAGTATAGAGTTATCAGTTAAATTGATATTTTCAAGTGTTCAATTGATTTAATAATGCTTTTGTAATTACAAACTGGCTTTTTTCTTCAGTGTTCTTATTTACTGATAACATTTGTAATTGACTCTTTAACTAGCTCTTACTTTTCTCAGCTTTTCCATTGTAAATAAAGGAAAAAAATATGCTTACCTTTTCAGATGTATAACGAACTATTTTTTGGAATTCAAATCTTAACACTTAACGATTCCTTCGAAATACTCGTCGAACAGGCATTAAGTTTTCTTCTTAATTTTCTTTCCCGGCTCACAGGATACATCAGAACGTACAATACACAATACCTAACAAAATTTTACAATGAATCTAAATGCCGCATCTAAATGTCTGCATGTGTGGCTCAGTAGTATTTCTATTTAAATCAACTCTTAATCTAGTTTCAAAGGGAATTTATTAGAATACCAAAACAAATTAATCTAATATAGAACCTATTTATCATCTCATCGGCAGCATTCAAGTTTCATCAAACAAATCGAAAGCAAGTTCCAAAGTTCAGACTATTGCCACTTAGCGTTCTCTAAATCAATGCGCTACTACTTATTTTCGCATTGCCATTCAGAAGTAGAGAATAGTGTCTACTCAAACCCGAACACCCTAGTTAAGGTACTACGTTAAGTATTAGTTATATTTATATTAAATTAGTTACATTCCATTGCTGTTTCGACGAGTGTTTTTTTCTCTTCTTTTAATGCTTTCATTTGGTTGATGTTACCAGAATAGCCGTGGAGAAATGTGATCATATTAAGTATGTATTACACACATATGAATACTTTTACGAATTTTGTATTCAAATAGATGATTTTACTGCAATCAATTGTGAAATAGTTGTATATTTTCTTTGTAATGTAATCTAAGAAAAATCTAAAAGAGACAAGCTATGCCGGAAAAGTAAGAATACAGGGGTAAGGGCATTTAACATTGAATAAATGTGTATCTCGGTAAGTTGGCGAGATAACGCCAAGCTGGTAACGGCTTTGGCGACATTTGTTGCCAAATGTGGTGATAAATAGCCAAAAGTCGCCGTTTGGCGACATTTTGATCCTTTCCCGATATCACTGTAATAGGTAGTGTAATTGAATAAATGTAGTTGTTCACTACATTAGCTGCAACTGTAATTCGACCCTCACATTGCTTTCTAGTTATTTTGAGCACCAGAAAATACTAGAAATATCTCGGCGGCTGGTTGAAAACTATATAAGGCCGGAGCGAGAGCATCTGCTCTCAGTTACTGTTTGTTATTGTTGCGAGTTGTTAGTTCAGCGTGAAATCCGACACATTCCCATTTTAGCTTTTTCTTTATATGCATTTTGCATTGTGTTGTGTTTAACTTTCTCTGTAGTTTGCAGCATAAGTACTGATTGTACTTTGTGATACTTTAAACACCTGTACGAGTATTTCTGGGGAAAATTCCATATTTTTGAAGTGTTTTTGTTGACAAAATAGGTTTTATTAACTTATCAACGGATCTGTGTGCATTCAATCGATTACCAATCCGTACGCACGCAACAGTTCTATTTCTATGGAAAACAGTATTTAATCTTAAATAAATTATTAACTTCATTCTTTCTCAACGTCGCTTAGATTAGCATCTGTGGGTTTAACTCATTGGTCATGAACTTCTTAAAGCCTTTAAATCAGGTCTCGACAGTCTATGACCTGCAGGTCACCGAGTAACTCTTTTCATGATTTCAAGAGACCCACTTCATTTCCGAAAGTAAGGCATAATATATGAAAATAAAATATGAAACGAGCACTTGAAGAATACATAAAAAGTTAAATCGAAAATTAATAGTAACCATAACAGGTTAACTTGATTATGAAGTTGCAGAAATGAACATGCATTTTTATATTCTAAAGTAATTTCAAGGGGATATTAATAAGTTTGGCAACGCCGATTCACAATCCATGAATCCAAAAAATTGGCTTTACCATTTTGTCCGCATTCGGTTACACTTTGTAAATGCAAGCAGATATCTTAGCGTCTGCAGCAAAAGAGCTTGCCGACGCCTGCTTTAAATGACTCGCCACATTCCTAAACTATCGCATTTCTTCCCGTAATTTTTTGCTCTTTTTAACTAATTTTACCGTCCGAAAATCGAGAGGAAAAGGTTATGCTAATAATTTAATTTCCAAAGAGCGCGGTTAGAGTAAGGACATAAATCAAAAGTAGTCATGAATAAAGTACTGGTATCTTCCACAAAAGTATTTCTGTAAAAGAAATGTACATTCCAATAAGAATACAAAGTAGCATTAACAGTACAATATCTGACTGATATTAAGCCGAACATGTCGCGCTGAATCCAACGATTCCCTGACAGCTACAGTATGAAACCTCTGGAACACCTCATCTGAATCAGGTTTGACCAAAGTTTCAAACTGGAACATCGGAGGTACAAGCTAGAAGGGGCGAACAAAAGACCCGGATTTCGAAAGCTCGAGCTCCTCAGCAGTAGATACGGCTGCAGTAAGTTGGGATATAAATACTAGAAATAAGAGGTAGAGTAAAAGTATTGGGTACACCAGACCGTCATAATAAATCACAACGTATTGTTTCCATTTACTGGCCTTCTTTTCCTGATTAAAGCTGCGTTGCTCTGAGCCACAAAATCAGCTTTGCTACCTTCAGCAGATTTTCATGAACATCACAAGCAATGAGATCTTAATATTTGGTACATTGAATGAAACAAATATCGTATTTTAACGAAAGTTTCCGACCACCGCAAATATTGTCTGCGCAAACAGTTCGGGTTGGCCTGTTTAATCGTACTTTGTCAACTGATTTTTGTCATTTGAAAGAAAGACATTTACTTTAGAACACCGTCTTGTGAAATTTGTAAGAAAATATCATTATCGTTAAGGTGTCTGAAATGGAACTATGTTACAAAAAGCGTCAGCTACAGAATGTCACCAAATCGTATGTACAGCTTTAGATACTAATATTGAATCATATGGAACTGTGAAAGTTTCGTACCGAAAGTTTAAAAAGAAGGATTATGGCATTCAGGAAGCAGAGAGCTCTGACCGTCCTCCTCATGTTTATGAGGCCCATATGAGAGACCTTGTGGAAGAAGATCCGTATGCAACCACTCGAGAACTTGCTATGTAGTTAGACGTTAGTGCCATGTTCATTCGTCGCACTATGCATCTGATAACATGGTTACAGTTTCAATATCTGGGTGCTGCATGAACTGACTCAAGCAGATAAGGATAGACGTGTTCGGGCCTGCACTAATCTGCTCGGATATCAATGCGAGGACAAACTTCTAGACTGGATCGTCACTTCTGATGAAAAGTGGATTTACTTCAACAGCACAGGCGGAAAAGTGGTTGGTCCACGCCCGGTAAGCCCGTCGGCAGCGCCATAAAGGGCAATTTAACTAACAAAAAGATCATGCTTTGTGTCTGGTGGGATTGTTATGGTATTACTCACAAAGAGTATCTGGAAAAAGGTAAAACCCTCGACAGTAAGGTGTGCAGCGAGATGTTAGTGAGTGTTGACGCTGCTATCAAGGAAAGACGTCGAACTGACTTCCGGCGCAAAAAAAGGTCATGTTCCATCAAGATGATGCAAAACCACATGTGTCTGCATTCACCGGCTGGACTCTATACGGGTTCGAATGGGATATTTTGCCATGCCCATCCTATAACACCGACATCGCTCCTTCGGATCTCTACCTTTTTTCACACCGGGAGTTGCATATTTTTCACACCTACACTTACCTTTTTTCACATCTTCACTTACATCTTGCTGGTGCTGGACATCCGCAAAGAGGTTAATCTGTTTTTGGACTCTCGATCACCAAGTTTCTGGGGCGAAAGCTTTGAAAAACTACCAATACTTTAGCAGAAACTCATAGATTCGGGTGGTGATTACTACCCGCACTAAAAGTACTGCTTTCATGTATTTTTTTCTAACTTTCTGCGTAAGATCTGTCTCTGCTACTCCACATAAGCTACTTCTAGATCATACAATGAACCTGGCGAATTCTCGCACAGGCGTGAATAAATATCGCACAGAAGAAGGGTGAAAAGTAACCCTTTATTAATTCAAGGTTTAGCAGACAAGCACTATCTTCGTGAGTTACAAAACACCGTTAACCTGCAGTGAGAAACTTAAATGTAAACTATAATTCAAGTCGGATCTAAAATAAAAGAGTGCTGGATTAGCACGGTAATTTGCAACTAACAGGTTGATTCTCAAAAGCCTAACAGGCGTGATGATAATCTGAAATGGCCAAAAGGCTTACTGGCGTAACAGCGAGATAGCAACGAAATGTGCGCTGGCTAGCGAAAACACCTTCTGAATAACTCAGAGTTTTCCTGTTTAAATATTCACTTCATTTAACTTTAAATTTATATCATGGCGAGAAAATACAAAGGGACGTTGAGAGGTTCAGGAAAGATATCAAACTTAAAATAAATTTGTTATGCAAAATAAGGGAAACCCTTCATCTTAAGAACGTTTTTTGGCGGAAACGTTTCGTTACAACCAGATACATTACAGTAGAATATACTGAAATATGCATTTATATTTATACACAAAGTATGAATCTTTTTCTTGCAACTAATTAGTTAGTCAGAAAAAAATTAATACTCTGTGTATAATAAGGTGAAATCACATATTTGGAAAGATTATTAAGTATAAGAACACCTGCCATATCCGGGTGGCTTAACTAAGAATTTGCACAAAGTGCGTTTCGAATAATAATGCAAGGGAAAGTAAGATGAATGAACTCCAAAATGCAAATTAAATACACTTAATAAAAATAAAAATAGGGAAAACAGTTTGCTAATCAAGGGAATACAGTCTGCTAAGAAACTAGCCTTCAGAGGGAAAGCTAAGAAGCTAGGGGAAAATATACGCTGATTTTTTTCATTTCTTGTGTGCATAGATGGTATTCTATAATAAATCAAAAATCAAGTGACACCAGGGCAACAAGCTGTTTTTGATGTTATTGGTATAGATGGCGTTTATTGTTTACTTCAAAACTTAAGAATTCTGTCTTCTTTTTAGCCAATTAGGGCTATTATTCTCAAACAGGATTTTGTGTCGTCTACTGTAAATGGCTGTACCGCTTTTCAAATTGTTACCATTAAATGTTATTTTTAAATAAATTAAACGCTAAAGAATCTAAATGTATGTATGTGTTTCTCTCGTATTGTAGAAAAAGACGTTACCTAGAGCCATCAAGATTTGAATAACAATGCCTACTACCCAAACATGGGCACCTGGAAGTCCGAATTTTGAATTTCGCAGTTTACATTTCATATTTTATGAAACCTGAATGAATTTTTGATTAACAAACTCAGCGATTTCAAAGCGAGCAGTGTCAACACTGTACGGAAAAGAACATTTTTATATCCAGAGCGCGAAATTGTCTGTCGGAAATACACTCACGTTTGTGAAAATTGCAACACCATGAAGGACTTACGCGAGTGAGCTGAAATTTTCAGGAAATGCAAAGTAGCGCATGATATGCAAATGATTAGAATTGCAAATCCGTAGCGCATGCGTATGCTGAGCAGCGCCCTCTGAACGGCTGATGGATCCGAATAAATAGACGGCTGTAGCGAGGCGTGTATGGTTATCGGTGGTTATCTGCTAGTGGTAA
>KK116755.1:38215-77694 GCA_000611955.2 Stegodyphus mimosarum
AAAGAGTGTAATACAGACATAGCAATTATTCCAGGCAGATTAACGCCATTACTTCAGCCTTTGTATCAATAAACCATTCAAAGGAATTCAAAACGACAGTCAAATGTGTGGATGTTAGAAGCTAAAAAAAACATTTACAAAGAGAGCCCAAATGCGTGATGCTAGTCTAGAAATAATGCGTGAGTGGAAAATAAAAGCATGGAATGAAATTAAACCAGACATAATTCAAAAGTCATTTAAAAATTTTAGACTGTCTAACAATCTAGATGAAAGGAAAGATGATTATTTATTTATGGATCACAGCAATAGTGATGGGGAAGATGAAACAGAGTTCGATGATATTCGTGAAGATACAACGGAAGACGAATGTGAGGAACATTGCAACCCGACAAAGAAACATTTTTAATTTCATAAGCTATGTGATTACTTTTAAATAAACAACATTCAGGTACATGTAGAAATCTAATTTTTGCATGCTCATCTTTTCCTTACTTTTAAAACTATCATTCTTATATCCGGGGTATAACGCGCACCAGTAAATTTCGATCTTGTTTTATAAGTCAGTTCTCCCGCTTCTTGGCACGCCCTAGTCGTACAGTGGTCAGAACGCTCGACGCGTTTTCGAGAAGCCCGTGGTTCGAGTTCCGGCGAAGGCGTTGCTCATTTCTCATCTCTCCTATTTTCAAGAAATACCTAATGTCTCTACAGTGGCAACCGAACTAAACGCTGGTGAATGATGATTCTTCACCACCAGGATTTAGCGAATAGGTCCCCTAATCCCCAGTCGCCCTTTGAAAGGGGAGTATATAAGGTATTTCTTCCGCCTTTTGGTATGCCTTTGTGGTGTAGTGATTAGCACGTTCGGCGTGTATTCGAGAGGTCCGTGATTCGAGTCCCGGCGAAGGCATTGCTCATTTCTTCAGCTTCCTGACATAAAAAATAACTAATGTCTCTACAACTTTTTGTAATAAAAGTGCGCGTTTTACGCAGGAATATACAGTAATTTGTTCTCTTATTGGCACTATTTTGTACAATATACGAGACATGTACCTCTATTATTGTCTGTATTCGTTCTCTAGGGCGAATAAGCTATTTTAAAGGATATGACTGACTATAAGTCAAATCCTGATATTTGTTTCTGATCTTAAAAACACTGATTGTTTTCTGATGTGATCATGTAGGGAAGGGGTCGTCATGAAAGACTACACTGATTTACAACTCCATCTGATATTTCATTGATTAGCTCCATTTGCTTAGAAAGAGCTTTTTTTTTTCAGAATTCAACTGGAAATCCAATCCTCTTAGGTGAAAAAGTAAATCATCGAGTACTGAATAAAGAAATAAGAAATCTTAGTACTACCAGGCATTTCAAAACAGTAACAGCATTTTAAAAGAATATTATGTTTACCGCTTTCTAATTTTAGTTACATATCCAGAAACACGCATTAAGATATACTGCCTGAACAAACGTCACAAAGTAAGGCGATTGCTTTGAAGTAGATCGGTGTAGTCCTATTTCAAAGCTATACCATTACTTTAACGCATTTCTTTATTCAGATTTTCCAAGTAAGAATGAGCTTTGAGATGATCTCTTGAAAAATTTCCTTTACATGCTTCTTTCTCCCATTCCATTTGTTCTCGTTACTTCGAAAGTGTAAAATCCTATTCTACATTATCTGCGAGACAACATTTGGGCAAAAGAATCCATATTGGCAGAATTTTGTGAGTTATTTTCGGAAATGTTTCGGAAAAGAAAACTATTTGATCAATGAAGAGAAGGAGGTTAAAAGGTCGCATATAAATTTTGTAAAAGCATTGCGGAATAAGTTTTTTAAAAAGCATTACAAAAGCAAATGAATTCAAGAGGAATAAATATCTTGACATCTGTTGAATATATTACGATTCCTCAATAATGAAATATCTACTATTCTTTCTTTTAGGTTTGGCCAAATTTGCATGCTTGACATTGTATGCTTTAATCGATTCAGTCCCTTTGCCATTAAATCGAGAAATCTGCATTGTCCTTATCCCGTTGACAAAAGAATAACTTTGCCAGGGGTGAATGGGTTGCACTGACCGGCGCGGCTAATTTGCATAAAAATTACGACACCTTTTTGCAAGTTGATCATTGTTCGCCAAGGTTCAAGGGTGCTCCAACATCAAGACACAAAAGTCCCGGCAGCCTTACGAAGTTCAGTAAGTACCACGAAGAATGCAATCTTCATCAACATTTTAAGATCTAAACGACCACTGGTCGACATCCATAAAGGTACTGGCACCTTTTAAAAGTTAGTCATTGTGAGGCATGCCCGGCAGCCTTATAAAGCTCATTTTGCACCACCAAGAATGCAAGCATCATCAAGCTACTGGGATGTAGCGAAGATCTAAGGGAAAAGTCGCTGCCTTCATTAAAGGTGCTAGCATTTTTTTAATAAACCACTTCCCATCAAAACATAAGGGGTTTCTGGCGCCTATATAAAACTCAGTTTGCACAACCAAGAATGCAACCTTCATCATGACGCCGGATGTTCCTTTGAAGATATGTGAGCAATTATCGGCTTCAATAAAAGTACAAGCAACTTTTGAAAGTAAACCATTGGCCATCAAAACATAAGGGATATTTGGCATGGCACTCTTATAAAGCTCAATTTACACCACAAAGAAGGCAGTCTTTATCAAGATTTCGGGAAGCCCATGGCTCATGGGTCTTTATTTTAGTGAAAAGTCACCAAATGTGATGACGATGGCTGCACCCTTAGGAAGTTCAATTTAGAACTGAAAGAAAACAATTTCCATCAAAGTGCTGTATATTAATGATGGTTTCTATCTTGACGAAATCAACGTCATAAAGTTTCCGGCACCTTTGTACATGTGTACCTCTGTTTGCCAAGGATTCTGTGGCATAGCGGTACCAGCACTATTGTTCAGTTCATTTAAGAATTAAAGAAGGAAAATTTCATCGAGCTTCTTGTACCTTTATATCAGAGTATCTTCATGATGAATTTTGGTAACATCGAGAAAATAACGTTCATCGAGGTACCGGCACCTTTATGATAGCTAATGTCTGAGAGAATAGCCGCTGAGTAGCACAGCCGCTGAGTAGCACAAAAGTGCCGACTTCTTTAGTGACAAAGCAAACCTGTAGTCATCGGGCCGATAGCTCATGTAATACTGAATTCCACCGATGACAAACGTAGTAAAATTCAAAAATTTCTGGCTCCTCATTTAAAAATCCCGTTCATCATTCCTTTCCGCAATAAATGTTTCTTGCATGCACGTAATGGCAACTTGAATTGAGTAAATTTTAAAATTATGTTAACGCAGTATTTCAAGTTTTTTTATTTCAGCTATTCAACCAAAGGGTTTTGCAAGCTGCTCTAAAACGTTTCATACTGAATGTCATGCAATCATTGAACTTTCACCTAAAGAAAGTCTAAGTCCTAATGAAATAATAATTGTGTAGGTGCGTTTACGTCGATTGCTCTTCTTCGTATTCTGTAGCGAAAGAACAACGAAAGCAAGTTCGCATAAAGTGAGAACCCATTGAAGAGGATTTAGCCAAGCTTGAAAACTGGAGGCTCTCAGCAGAAAGCATTGCTGCCATCAAGGGAGAAATATTGAATGACAAGAAACTAAAAGCCAAGGAAATAACATCGCAAATGAATCTCTCTTGCCCAACTTTTTTATGTATTTTATATAAGCACTTTTCACTTGAATAACGTTTCCGTAATATAAACACCTGGACGATCTCAGCGATTCAAAACCAACAGCATAGTGCTGCAATTCATTACAACCTGGCAGTGAAAATCAGAGAGCTTTTTACATGACAAATCAGACTGAAATGCAATTGACATCCAATGTTCAACCATAGGTAATGTTGGAATAGTCCAACTACGCAGCTATTTAGATCACAATACACGGTAGAGCCCCAAAGGACCCTCTAAGTATCTTGAAAACTGTCTTGCAGTTGGTGCGTTTTTCACTGGCAACCTTAAAGGAAAGGAAATAATAGTTCAATATTATGATCTCCTATCAAAATGCAAATTCATAGAATGGAAAAAAATCAAGGCAAGCACCACCAAGAAAATCAAAAGTTTCAGATGTCTACAAATAAGATTTTTGTTAAATTTTCAGAGGTTATAAAGGAAACTTCAATATAGACTTTAAAGAAAGGAACTCGGCTTAAATATGGAATCTGCAGAGAAATTATTCAAGTCTTTTACATGAACTAAATTAAAACGAAAAGACATCAAATGTTGAGCTAAATAGTTCACTAATTCTTTATTATTATGCTTCAGTTAACACTTTTGTTGCCAAAAACGTAGAATGGAAATTTGTATTTCAGGACGTTCACCATCGCCTTTAGCCCAGATATAGCTCCAGACAACTATTATCTCTTTTGTAATTCCAGAACCGAACTTTATGGAAGAAGGCTGAAGATCATGCAGATGTGAAGATGGCCCTTACGGGACATTTTGCTAATAAATCTTCAGATTTTTTAAGAGCATTAAACTGCTAATTAAATAGTGTTGAACGTAGGACGTGTGTAGACCTAACTGAAGAAAAAGTAAATACTAATAAAACTCTGAAAGGTTTCAGATTTTAACGATTGACCAAAACAGTTTGCTAAGAGTTTTTGCGCTCTTTTTCTTTCTGCGCAGTGTGTTGTCATTGTTCGCTTTTAAATCCTTCCGTTTCTTAATCAAAACTTCGTTAAAGTTTAAAAAATATGAAATCGATTATAAGGTATTTTTTCCTCATTTCTGCATACCTTCTTGGTGTAAGAGTAGCACACTTCCTTTCTGCATGCCTTCGTGGCGCTATTCGAGAGATCCAGGCTCGACTCCCGGCGAGGGCATTGCTAATTTTTCATTTCTCCAGAATCAAAATAACCTAATTACTCTTCAAGATAGTAAAACAAATTCTAAATTAAAGATTCAGACTTCCAGGGGCCCATATTCGGGTGGTGGACAACGTTATTCAAAACTATATCACTCTAGGTATCATTGCTTGTTCACAGTCCGAGAAACATGCATACATTCATGCAGTTTCCTCGTTATTTATTTTTTTAAATATAATACAGAGTGATAAATATGGTCGCAACAATCTGAAAAGTGATACGCCGTTAATAGTGATTCAACACAAAATGCCGTTTCAAAACTAACATCCCATTCGGGACTAAGTCCTTAACCTGAAGCGATTCAGATTTTAACGTCATAGTAAATCGTTCGTTAAGGTTTTTACGTTTTCGCTGAGCTCGCAATTTGCCATTTTACTCTCGGACTTACTGCTGATAAAAAGAAAGTTTTTTTTTCTTTTCTTCTCAGCTTTATTGTTCACAACCGCTTTCTTCCCACTTATGCCATATGAAATTCAATACAAAAGCATAAAACTTTTAAAAGTATGATATGTTTAGAATTTCCCAGTGAGTGTTAAGTGTGTTAAATGTACAATGAGTGCTAAGTGTTGGCGCACATATTTCTATTCTTTTTTCAGTTCATTATGTCAAATTTCAGTTTTTCTTAGTAAGATAACTCACACAACATTTTATGTCTTTTTATTACTAACTTTTGTGTTTTTAAATTTCTTTCTTAAATATTATGTTCTTCATACTTTTGCCACATAAATTTCAACAGCGTAATAACAAAATATCCAATAACACATCTTAGAATTACTGATTAATCGTTAAGTGTTGCCATACGTTTTTTCATATTCGCGATATTATTTCATTAAATATAACCTCTTGCGCCACTAGCCGCATAAAATAGTTATCACAAAAAAAATTATATAATGATTTCAGTGAGTCCAACTAGAGTTGTTTCATAAAAATAGTTAATATTCATAATTAGAAATCTCATGAATTTAATGTATTTTTATTTAAATCAGTCATATTAAAAGTAGAAAAGATATTCTTAGGAACTGTGTGTCTTGCTTTTAGATCGCTTAGTAACTTTCTAGATTACATTTGCGCATTCAATGTCTTAGGCTTTGCAGAATGGCAACACGCTGGAGCGGGAAGGATAAAAGTATTTTATTTCCGTCAGTGGTAATATATTACCTTTAAATAATCAAGATTGTTAATTAAAATTCAAAGATAAATATCTCTCATTTTTTCGAATGGCAACAATCTGACACACTGGAGATAAAAATATTTTATTTCGTAGAGTACTGCCCATTTTTTACTTTCAAATCGCTGAGCTTGTTATTCAGAAATTCATGAAATTTGTACAAAATGTGAAATAAATCAAAACCAAACTCGGGTTTTCAGGTGCACACTTTCGGGTGAAGGACAACGTCGTTTTTCCACAATGAAAGGAACATGCATACCTACATACAGATTCTTCATTAGTTTCATATTTGGTGGCAACAATTTAAAAAGTGAGTTTCGAAATTAATAGCACCGCTGGTGTAAATAAGCAACTCTATTATTTCTCAACGAATTTTAGGCTAAAAACCTTTGCATCTTACTTTGTAAGATTATAAATCAAGCTGGAAAAAAATATCATTGCTGGCTGCAAAATAAATAATGAACTTATTTTTCATCAGGATATAATATAAGCATTGGCTCGATAAAAGATAAATTAAAAATTTTTAGCAAATGTGTCTAATCATGATTTTAGCAAATTCTGGCCATAATCGGGATAATAATCCCAATTCTGAATATTCTAATTTATGATCCGATTTCAGCTCTTTTTTATCGTGAACTTTTCAAGAATTTAATTTTTCCTACTTACTTTTCGTTGACCTTTCGGTCAAACTTTAATGGCAGTTTCTTTGTTTTTCATCATTTAACTAGAAAATTCTCGAATAATTCTCAATTGTTCTTACGTAAGAACATACTTCTTTTTACTTCCTTGCACAAAGTAAAGGAAGTATTACAATCGAGAAAAATTTCGCGTATCATATTTCAATGGACATATCACTTTTGACCGTTTCCATATCCATCCGGACGACCTTTTTTTCGCGTTACGTCTATGGGTACGAAAAAGATAAAAGACTCTTTCTTTCCCCCAAATGGATTTCAAAGGGATTCAAAAGGGATTTTTCGTAACGTCACTACGTACGAACTTACGTATGAATATGTATCTACCTATCTATTTTTCATGAGTGCTGTATGTACGTAACTACATATATATCTCACATAATATAAAAACAATTAGCCGTAGAGCGTTGTAATTTTGCATATAGAACTTTTATAACATCTAATTGTTCACCTCCTTTTCTATTGCAATCGGCAGTACCAAACGATAATATATCTCTACATATAATAAAACAAAAAGAGTCTGTGTGTGTGTGCCTTTCGTTTGTGTTGCGAGTAAGCTAATAGACCCAGGGCCACGAAGTTTGGTACATAGGTGTATCTACACGAGAGCCAGTGCACCTCGAAGCAATGTTTTCGAAATTCGAATTATAATTCTTTTTATTTTATGTTTTGTGACCAAATCGCATCATTTTGAGACATAATGGGCTACAGGAAAGCGTGATTTCACTCTATACATTTCATTTTTACATCGTCGTGAAGCGTAGAGACTTAGCTATTTTACGAACTTAAAATAAATTTCGTATTTCAATAAATCGATTAAATACGTATTTATTTAGGAAGGTGAGCTTAACACCTTTTCCGCGGAATTTTTTTTAAAAAAACTTACTTTAAAAAATGTGCCGTTTATTTTCCTTTGATTTTTGGACACGTTGAACTTTAATCCTTTCGACTCCTTTTAAAAAAAGAATTTTGGAAAAATAATAATATTTTGTATTTTTTTTAATGAAGCTTCCGAATACACTTCTCACATCTCAGATATTTTAAAATGTAGTTTTGGCAACAATTTTCCTTTCTTATTGTTGTTGATAGATTTTTGATGAAATTGCATCATTTTGAATAGTTTCATTCTTTTAAAAATTTCGGTTTGGCAACAATTTTTCATCGTATTTCTTATGTTACTGTTTTTAAGAGACTGAAAAGTTTAAGAAATTAAAAAGTTGTTTCTTTTTGCAACGGTAAATTGTTTAATTACTTTATTAGGATAATTAACATTTGTATCAAGGGATATTGCTTATTTCATTGTAATATTATGTTTTAATTATATATAATTTTAATTGTAAAAAAGTTTTGCATGATATTTTTAAATCTGTTTAAGTTCTTAATCTGTTTATACCATTTGAGTACTTAAGATTTTGCAAAGGGAAGTTGGTTAATTTATTTATTAGGATAAGTAATGTTTGTGTTCAGGGATACTGCATATTTCATTGTCATTTTTTATATACATAATACATTTTTATTGATTTCTTTTTTGATAAAGTTGTTCTGCAGAGTAAAATTCTGCGCGAAATGTTTTGCTTTTTGAGTTTCTTTCATGTTATTTTTTGCTTATTTCACTGTTTGTAAGACATTGAAAAGTTCTGCATGATTTTTTTGCATGAGCCAGTGCACCTCGAAGCGAGTTTTTCGAAATTCGAATTAGATTTTTTTATTATTATTATTTTATGTTTATGTTTTCAGACGAAATCGCGTCATTTTAAGACATAATGGGCTATAAGCAAGGCAAGATTTCACTCTATTGAACAGTTTAAGAAATTGAAAGATTGTTTCTTTTTGCAAAGGTAAATTGTTTAATTAATTTATAGATCTATATTTAAAAGGACGAGTCTTTCTGTGTGTGTAGTGTCTTTCGTTCGTACAGCGCGTAAGCTAATAGACCCAGGCCTATGAAATCTGGTACACAAGATGCATCTAGACAAGAGTCAGTGCGCATCGATTTTTCAAAATTCGAATGAGTTTTTTTTAATGAAATAGTATCAAATTGATGATTTTCTCTCATTATATGAACAACAATGGCACGCAGCCATCGTTGCTGATATCAGCACTATTGCCACCCGGAAAAATGAGGGCGATAATTCTGTGCATTTTTTTAATTTAATGTTTCTCTTGGATACTGGCCGTTTGCCTAGAGAAGGCAGCGGGAAGTTGGTTAATTTATTTATTAGGATAATTAATATTTGTATTAAGGGATATTGCTTATTTGATTGTATGCTTTTTATACGTAATGCGTTTTTAACTGAATTTTTTTTCCGTTGTTGTTTGTTTCTTTTTCGATAAAATAGTTATGGAGAGTAAAATTCTGTGCAGTTTTCAAATTTAATGTTTGGTGTTCTGTTTAGGTATTTTTCCGGTACACTTAAAAACCAGACGAAGGCTGGCCGCGCAGCGGCATCGCTGGTCGTAGTCATATACTTTCAACTACAGAAGGGCTTTGAGAAAAAATAAAATTGCAAGAAGTTTCTTTGCTGTATGTGAAAAATTGACAGTAGTAATATTTAATTTCAAAATTTGTAATTCTTAATGTCCTTTTCTACTTGCCCGAGCAGGTTGGTTAATCCAGTTAGAATAATTCGTCGAAATAAGTTTAAATGAAGGGCAAAATCATGTAGAATCCTCAATGAAATATTTTTTCAATTAATTTCGGATCCGCAACTGAAGTAGAAAGTTCTATATTACATCACTAATTTTAGCCCTGAAAATTTACTCATTTTATGTATATCGTTTATTATCCGTTACTTTTAGTTTCTCAGTGTGTTTTACTATCACAAGTTCTTTTATTTAAAACCTCAGTACGGCATAATTGGTATCAACAAATAAAATTAATTTCCTTTGTTTAAAATAAATATTTATTTTATCATTATTTAAAAAATAAATTTAAACAAAATACGGATCTTTATTAATTTAACATCTGTGATGTAAGTCTCAAGATCCGAAAAATAAAATTTAATCAGAGCTACTGGAGAATTTACAGGCGGTAAAATAAAACCTTTTCTACTATTGACATCAACTCTGTTTAGTGAGCCTCTAAAGACTTCTCTAAAGCCCTAAAAGTTTATGGCGGAGAAATAAATTCTTTTCAACTGGAACGAAAAATATCTATTGCCCGTTAGATAAAGTGGTGCTTAAATTGGAACATCTTTCTGCCGAATCTCAGTTCATAATATTTCTCAGTTTCTTACATTCGTGAGACATTTATTTCGACTAAGCACATGGATGGTGATAAAAACTGGTTTACATTTCTATCGCTTCATTTCCGGCAAAAGAAACAAAGTTTCTACCAGTACACATAGCATAAGAACTTATTTTTTAAATCATTAAATTACCGTATTTCTTCGAGCACTTCTTCCCCTCTTTTCGCTGCGAGTAATTTAATCTCCCAACAACGCGGTTAGAGTAAAAGCATAACAAATGAAAAGTAATCGGACGTAAACTACTGGTAACTTTCACTATTATTCCTTTAAAAGAAACTTTGTAGAGATATTGTGTTACTTTTAAAGCAGGAGATATGGAAAATGAGGAATGCCTTCCTCGGGACTCGAACCTGGACCTCTCGGATACGCGCCGAGTGTGCTAACCGTTACACCACGAAGGCATACAGAAAGGAGGGAAACAATACCTTATATACTTCCCCTTTTAAAGGGCGACTGGGGATTAGGGAAGCCAGTAGCTAAATTCTGATGGTGAAGAATCATCATCCACCATCTTTTAATTCGGGCGTCATTGTAGAGTCATTAGGACTTTTTGAAGTAGGGAGACTTGAAAAGTGAGCAATGCTCTCGCCGGGTCTCGAACCATAGACGTCTCGAATAGGCGCCGAGTATTCTACCATTATACCACGAGGGCATACTGGAAGGAGAGAGAAATACCTTAAAACCTATACTCTAGTAAGACTACATAGTAATAACATACAATATTCGAGGGATACTGAGCCGATATCTAAAGGCTATATAGTTGATATCTATCACCGCGAAGTGTCCGGTTCAGTTACCTTGTAATGCCCCAGAAGCACCTCACATAAATGAGTCCTAACCGCAGTTCCCAAGAGAGACCCTGGAGGAACGAGTGAGAACGAGAGCGAACAAAAGACCAGAATTTCGAAAGACCGAATGCATCAACATTAGCTAAGGCTGCAGTGAGCTGGAATGTAAATAACCGAAGTAAGGTGAAATCACATGATAATTTTTAAGGGTGAGAATACTTGCCACACTGGGTTAGCTTAACAAAGAATGTGCACAAAATACGTTTCAATTAATAAATGCAAAGTGAAAATAAAAGAGATGAAACGATAGTATAAAATTTCAAATACAAACTGAATAAAACTAAAAATAATCACGGGAAAACAATTTACCAATAAAGACAATTTCTCTTCACAGGAAAAAAACTATGTACAATAAAAGAAGGGGAAAGTTATGCCAATATCTTGTTAATTTTTGGATTTTTTCTATGGAATGAGTAACAATTCTCTTGCTTTTAAACTTTATTTTAGTCTTTATTTTTACATTTTATTAAAGATTTTAGACTCCATTAAGGAGTTCAAATTTTAATTATTTACAAATTCCAATTTAGTTTTCCACATTAATACAAATTTACTGTGTAATTTCACTTTATATTTCTCAGAAGATAATTTATCTTTTACTTATTTTTTATTAAATGAAATTTTATTTTTGCAGCAATAACGCATGGCTTTACTTCTTTAGTTATTTTAAATAAATTTTTAAATTAATTCATTTTAAAATTTTCTATTTGTTTTTCTGTACAAATTATATATATATAAATTTTTTAAGGATTATATATTTTCCTTTTAAAAAATTATATTGTGGGGTTTTACTATTTCATCCTAAAGTTCTAACTTAGAACCCCACGAACACTAACAAGCGAATAATCGCTCAAGTGTGTGAACAGAACACGTAAGACTTAAAGAAGGTTTTACAACCCTTATTTTTCAGTATATTTACAAGCAGTTCCTACTTGGAACTTTACACAAAGCCTCCACTCGGACTTAAACCTAAAATAATAATAATTTAAACTAAAACTAGCTTAACTAAGCTATTTGAAAGATGTAGCCGAAGCTATCAGAGATCTAACTAGTTGGCCCCTAAGTACTAATTAAATCGGCGAAGCCAAGCAAGGGCCTGAGGTATGGCCGAACGTAGCAATAGCTCAGAGAGACGTAGCCAAAAGGCAAACGCGCGCTAGTCAGGCAATCAAACTCTCTCTCTCGAAGTCGGTGAAGTCACGACTTAAATAGCACTCTTTCTCATTTGCATTAATTGCGTTTCTGAATTTACATTCTGGCAGGAAATTGTAAGCTGAAATTAGAATAAGATAGGAAAGATACAAAACTTAAAATAACTGTTAATAAATCTTACAATATATATATATATATATATATTTAAACTAGTCCACCAGTAATTTAGCATAGGTTTTTTACCTGGTTCATATTCCAGTGAAGGATCACCAGCGGCCGAACGATATAATCGCTGAACACTGGTAGTTCAATCCGAGGCTCGAATCCTGTGAATGAGATGGCTGCATGGACGTTTTCGTGGTTTTCGCCATGTGTAACATCTATGCGAGTCCAGTCCTCCACAAAGGCATCCCTTCCCTTAGGCAGCTAGCCCTCGAGGCTTTTCCGTAATCTCATAAACCAAACCAAACATTTAACTCTTAATTGACAGAATTATCATATTATGCAAAATGGCTGTAATAATTTCCGTGACAACCGTTTCTAAATCAACTTGAAGTTAGAGTAAATATTTCTTTTATATTGAAAATAAAACGAAATAATAAATATGGAACCATAATGGTACTTTAAAAAGAAAAACTACTTGTAACTTCAGCCAAACGCGGTAATCATGTTTGGAATGTTTACAGGGCCATTGAATTTCAACCTAGTCCTAAGTGTTTCTGTATTCTTTTTGTTGTTTTCCTTTTCAATGGATGTTGTGTTTTTAGAATGTACATATTCCCATATGAGAAAAGCATACATGTTGCTCAATGTATTCCAGTTCACGTGCCTATGCGTTTGTTTATTCTACTATACGAACAGAGAATTTTTCAACTGAATCCTTAACTTTCTAAAACATTGCATTCTTCGTAGTAAAACAATTGATGAACACGAGGATTTAGATTGAGCTGCTTTTAAAAAATAAATATTTGGTATAGTATATTTAAATATTAAACAATCTGCTATATTATGGAGAATATTCTTATGTGTATTCGGTCTGAAATGAAAATTTTTTCTATCGGAGAAAAAATTGTTCTTTTCATATACTAAATTCAGGAATCTGAAGGTGGAGTAAAACTATTAGAAAGAATACTCCCTGTTTTATGATGTAAAACGTATAGCCCATACAGTAGTCGTTTCTTTTTATACCCTATGTTTCTTTGATGTTATAGCATAGGTACCTGCTTTCAGATATATTAGTGGTATACAAAACGCTAAAAATAACCGAAATTTGGCAATGAAATTTAGTTAGGTATGGACGTAATATCCTTGTTTTTCATTCTACAAAGTTGTAGTTATTCTTTCCTTTAGTCCCAAATCTCGTGATATAAATTCTTAGGGGTAGCAAAATGTATATAATTCATGATTTTGATGAAAATAAAAACAATGAGATCGAAAACTAAAAAAGGAAAAATTCTGTATATTTTCTACCTTTTTTGACCTATGCACCCCTTTTACCATTGTTATAAAATCACTGCCCCCAGCACCTCCTTCCCAAACCTGAAAAATGGATAGATACATTTATTACGATTTTGAGTATTTTCTAATGGCTACTATAAATTAAACAACAAAAGGTAGAGAAAATCTTGGTAAATGCCAAAATATGAATAAAAGTAGTTTTTATATTCATAAATTAAAATTAAACATTTAACAGCTAAACAAAAGACAGACCGCAATCCTCCCAACTCTGAAACTTTGAAATTCCCTCCCAGTTGAGAATCTCTGTGTAGACATTAGCACGATGCTATTTTCAAAGAGAAACGTGCGATTTTTTTATTAATAAAACATTTTAAACATTTTATTGCCAGAGTACAAAAAGCGCTGTGATATGATTTGGTTTGTCCACCGTTAATTCCGTAATATTAAGCGAACGCTAACTTTAAACGACGAAGAAAAAAAATACTTCAAATTAGCAATGGAATGTAACTCATTTGATATAAAAATACCAAGAAACAAACAAATAAGAATTTTAATGGCACTTTAATTAGGAAAACACAAAGGCTTGATTATGAACCGTTCATAATGTGCTTAATGTAAAAACTCTTTATGAACTGATCGTAACATTTTCGGAAATTATACGACCGATACCACTAATCTTAGTATTCGGAAGGCGTCCCTCATTGAAAGAAAATATGCTCATGTAAAATTTTACGTTAACCAAAAAAAGCAACAATAGATCGTTGTAAATGTTTTCATGGAATGATTTTCACCGAAAAGTGAAAAAAATATGTTCTGCAGAGATTTTTTTGGGGGGGAGGGGAGGAAAGACTTGTGTTTGGTCACCCTGGAAATTGAAAATCTTCGTCCTCGAAATATATATGTATATATGTAAAATATAAAGAAATACGGTGGTTTTGCTCTAGCGAACAGGTAACCTCTAATTAACTTTCCGCAGTTTCAGGATCTTCTCCCTAGGCCAGTACGTTCGAGAGCATTCTATAAAGCAATTACCATAAGTACCGAGTTGTGCCTTTTTTTAGTCAGACTGCTCCCTGCCATCGCTGCCATAAGACCCTGAGCTGCTCTGGCCCTTTGTTAGAATAAGTTATGACGCAGCAATCATAAATTTAATATTATTTAATTTAATCACTATTTGATATGTAATTTGGAGATCTTCATCTAAAAGAAAAATGATCTGCCATTTTAATTGAATAGAGATATGGAGCTTTAAAGTGAAATTCTTCTGTGTCGTCATTTTTGCTGCCTTCCACTCGAACCAAAAAAACCCCGGACTCTGATGTGACCTGATTGCCAAGCTTCGTCATTCCTGTGCTCATTTTCTGAATTATCACATACAGAATAAGTCAAAATTAATATAGCGATTACAAACGGCTAGAACTATTCATTGAAAACGAATTCATCTTTAACATTAACAAAAAATGTAGAGGAAACTTAAAAATTTTATATACATACGTCATAGCTGTTCTATGTGACTTAGCTTCGTCACACGGGCAGCATCTAGGCGGTAGTCTATTTCACGCCATACATTCTGAAGCATTTGTTCAGTCACCATCGGCGCAAGCGCATTACAAATGCGTACTTTGAGTTCTTCAATTGTTTTGGGCATGGGAGGCACAAACGCCCTGTCTTTCACATAACCCTATAGAAAAAAATCGCAGGATGTTAAGTCCGGAGATCTCGGTGGCCAAGAGTAGAAGACATCGTCGGCAACTCCACTTCGACCATTCCACCAATTTGGAAGATGTTGATTCAAAAATGTGCGAACCTCCGTACTCCAGTGTGGGGGTGCTCCATCTTGCTGAAAAGTGTAATCCGTGGAATTAGACTCTAGTTGTGGCATTAACCACACCTCAAGCGTGTCTAGGTAAACATTTGATGCCACACTTCGCTCAAGAAAAAAGGACCGTACAATTTACGTGATGAGATGGCACAGAACACATTAACTTTCGCTGAGTCACGTTCAGGTTGAATTACAGTGGAAGTCTTCTCCGTACCCCACATTCGACTGTTGTACCGGTTAAACTTCCCACTTATGTGGAAGGTTTATTGATCGCTAAAAGTGAGACGAACAGCCATTCTTTCGTCCTCCATGTTTTCTGCATAAACGTAGCGTAATTCATACGTTTGCCGTAGTCTTCTTGTTTCAATTGCTGCACAAGGTGAATGATGTATGATTCATTTGCAGCCTCTTTCTGAGAACACGCCATATCATTTTTTTTGTGACATTTTACCTTCGTAAGTCGATTTCCGTGGGCTTCCTTCATACGTGCGGCGCATTCTTTTTATGTTATCTGCTGAAACACGTGGCCTTCCGCTACTTTTCCCTTTGCACATACATCCTGTTTCTTTAAACATCCGATGCCATCTGCGTATGTTGTTCGCATTTGGAGGTTCTTGTTTGTAACGCTGACGTAATCTTCTCTGCACTGTTATAATAAAATGACATTTTTCAAATTCTAACACGCAGAATGCTTTCTGCACGGGACTCGCCATTTTTATTAATGAGACGCCCGCAAAGATCAGGCGTTGCGAAGTTTCAACTCGCATGCGTAGGCTTCCGCTTTAGTGCACCTGCGCCTTACATAAAGACATTTTGTAGTTCCATCTACATTCTGTGTTACTCTTATCAATAAATTCTTTTCCATCAAATAGTTATAGCCGTTTGTAACCGCTATATTCATTTTGACTTACCCGGTATATTTACATACTCTTGGTACGACAGATCGCAACCAAAAGGGGAGATGCGCAACTACGTGTTACACAGTCCCATGTACGAAATTTCAACGTTCTGAGGGTACTCGCTCTTGAGTTATGCGAGATACATACATGCGTACAAGCGTACAAACGGCACAAAGAATATCTCTTCCGAATCCCTTTTAAATCCATTTTATACTCCGTTGTGGGAAAAAGCGTCCTTTCTTATATTCGTACGTACAGATGTCACGCAAAAACATCGCTCAGATGGATTCAGGAGCGGCCAAAAGGAATATTTTCGTTAAAATATGATACCCGAAGTTTTTTGCGATTAGAATACTTCCTTTTTATTGTACAATAAAGTAAAAATATATCCTCCTCCCGAAAAAACAAATGGCAGGCGCATAATCCACACAATCTACCTAACTGAAAATTTGGAGCTCAAAATACACTGAAGTGCCACTGAATTAGGGATAGCATGGGCTATGCAAATTGTGTAGCGCTGCGCATCGTTTATGTGCAAGTGAGGGGGGTGTGTTAATTGCATATATAGCGCGTACTGGGTTTGTTCTGAATTAGTTGTTGGAATAGCCAGTATGAGTAAACTGCCTGACTTAGGCGCCTACGATGGCGGACAAATTGTAGGTGCGGGACGCATGGGCCATTCAATTTCCGAAATCGTCAGACAGCTAAGATTTTCAACGTTGACTGTGTCAAGAGTATTCCAAGAATACATGGATGGTGGACAAAAAACTAGCGATCGAGGAGACTGCAAAGGACAGCGCATTGACAGTGTGTGATGAGAGACGGCTCAGGCGTATTGTACGTAGCCAGAAAAGCCAAACATTAGCTCAACTTACAACCCCGTTCAATGACGGTGCCAGTCGTACAGTCAGTAAACGGACTGTGCAACGCTCGCTCCACGGTATGGGTTTCGGGCGCCGTCGACATACAAGAGTACCATTGCTCAATGCTTGCCATCGAACTGCACGTCTTGCCTGGGCAAGACAGCACAGACACTGGAGTGTAGAGGACTGGAAACGAGTAGCATGGAGTGATGATTCTCGATTCCGACTACTTAACGCCGATGGAAGGCTGAGAATATGGCGTCAAGCTCATGAAGCCATGGATCCTGCATACCAGGTTGGAACTGCACAAGGGTATGGTATCTCAATCATGGTCTGGGGTGTTTTTTCGTGGCACTGTTTGGGATCTTTGGTGCGTGTACCAACCTCCCTCAATGCAATTCGGTATACGTAGAGTTGCTGGGTGATTATCTGCATCCGTTTATGCTGTTCTGTTATCTGCGTGGTAATGGAGCTTTCCAGAAAGACAATTATATCTCTCACACGTCCTGGTTGAATGAGCATTTCTGTGACTTTTCTGTCATTAATTGCCCATCTAGAAGCCCAGACTTAAATCCTATTGAGCATCTTTGAAATGTTTTGGAACAAGGCGTGAAAGGCCATCACACAGCACCAACGAACCTTACTGAATTATGGACAGATTTAGCCAACATTTGGCAAGCCATTCCCGTGGAACGTTTCTAGAAACTTGTTGAATCTATGCTTCGTCTCGTGGTAGCTGTTATCAAGGCCAGAGGAAGCCCAACTCTTTACTAGGTAGGTATCACTAATTCAGTGGCACTTCAGTGTACATACTCAGTAAATGACGGGCACGATTTAATTTCAAAAGAAATTCGATGTGAGAGAATGCAGGTATTCCCGGAGGGTATTATTTTATGCAGGTATCATTTTATTTCTGTGTGTATTAATTAATAGGTTGTTATTGTACATTACAGACGACTGCAAAGTACGTAACTTAATTTTCTAGTTGCTTAAAATAAAAATCGCGTTGTCGAAGTAGGTACACTGCGGGAAAAAAAAGGGGGTATAGTTCTATATCTCCTGCTCTACAGACCCGATTGACGAAATTCAAATTGCGTTCTTCATGTCTCGAAAGCGCGACTTAGGATGGATATTCGCGAAATTCGAAGTTCTCACTTGATGAACTTTTTAATGTATAGCAACCTATTTTCCTTACCTTTTTTCATTGTCCACGAGAGGAAAAAAAAAGAATATCATCTTTCATACTTTCAAATAATTTTAACAAAGTACGTAAACCACATTTTCGTTATTATCGCTTATAATACATATGCCAAATTTCGAAACGTGCGAAAATGTAAATTCACGTATATCTTAGGAAATTTTGAATAAAAAGCTCTAATGTTTTGCAGGTATGCTTAGAAATACATCTACTTTAAGAAGTTTGTAAAAATGTTATAGGTTATAATTCAAAATTTGTTTCGAAAAATTTATAAAAATTATTTAAAATACAAATTTTAAAAATAAATCATAAGTTGGTGAATTTTATTTGGAATGAACCAAAATTTCGAAATATGAAAGCAAGAATCAAATAAGTTTAATAAATATAGATACAATTCAATTAACATTAAGGAACAACAATTCAATTAACATTAAGGAACTAAAGGTTTCACGGCAAAATTTTTAAAAACGCCTAGTGCAGTTGTTACAAAACACGGCACTTTGGCATAATTTGAGTCATAGAATCGAAATATGAAAAACAAATTGCCATGTCATTTCAGAAAAAGTCCGATTTTGTGTCAAAATACCTATATTAGAACAATGGGATATATAAATCTAATACATATCCTAAGTCGCGTTTTCGAGACATGAAAAATGTAATTTGAATTTCGTCAATCGGCCAGTAGAGCTGGAGATATAGAATTGTCCCTTTTTCTTTAGCCCAAAGGAGCGTTAGCTCAGAAGGGCTATTAATTTCGTTTTGGCATTTTGTTTCTATTCACTGTAAATCTCTGTATCACTTTTCAAACTGTTGCCACCAAATATTAGCGTCCTGTGTTATATTTAAAGAAATTAAATAATGAAGAATCTGCATAAATGTATGTATATTTGTCGCACTGTGATAAAACAAAGGTACCTAGAGCCATCCAATTTTGAGTAACGTAATCCTCCTCCGAATATGGGCATCTGGAAGTCCAAATTTGGAATTTGTTTTATTATGGATTTCATATTTTGTAACACTTTAACGAATTTTTGATTAAAAAACTCAACGATTTCAAAGCGAGCAATAGCTACACTCTACGGGGAAAAAAAAAGCTTTTTTATCACCAGCGCGCGAGACTGTGCATCGGAAATTCTAAAAATATCCTCATTTTAAAATTATTTTGCGATATTGCTGTTGAATTGAATTTTATGGTTTAAATGCGAAGAACATGATATTTAATAAATAAAGGTAACACAGAAGACGTTAGTAAAACGCTGCTTTGGGCGTAATGTAATATCTGAAAGCTTTCAGAATTTTTTTCCGCAGTGTACATACATAAAGAATTAAAAGTGGGTTTACGTATATTCATTAGCGTTCTAGAATGAAACCGTGTGGCCGTGCTGTACGAGGTTTTCCCAAGTTTTCTTATTGTGTAAGAGCAAAATCGTGTTATAAGAACGATACCTTTTATCCAATTCAATTCAATATTTTTGAATGTTAAAGTTTCGTTTAGTTTGCCTTCCCCTCAAAAATTCTCGTTCTTATCCGCAAGAAACTGCACTCTTGAAATATTTTAAATTATTGAAAACTTGGAAAAATCCCAAAGTTTCCGCTCCCTTTGTGATCTTCGAGATTGCAACAGAGACATCTGAATACCATCGATCTGTCTTTTTCTATAGCAAAATTCTAAGCAATACTCGATCAGATTTATTCACAAAAGTCGAGCCAGAACGAGAAAGAAAGCGCGAGGAAAATAAATTTTATCCGTGAACCAAAACTGCAGAAAATTTAAGCTTCTTTCAGTTTTTCTTTTCTATTCTTCTTTTTTTTTCCGCAAAAATTTTTATTTGAGTCACAAGCAGTTTGCGTTTAACATCAAGGCAAGCTTTTATCTCCCTTGAAAACAGCATTCTTCGAGGATAATGCGTGTATTTCTCGTTGTTCGTGAAGAAGCTAACTCAATAAAATTCCAGAGGTATATGAAGAATGCCTTTTATTATTTCTGTCCGTCTTTGGGAAATAAAGCTTAGACTTCTGGAGAAGTCCGCGCTGGAAAAATGAATTCAACTTGATTATTTATTTAATAAGGACAGTCCGTATTTATGTCAAATATAGGATGTCCGAACAAATATGGCGAATTTAATAAGTCCTCCAAAATACTTTATTTCTCCAAAGTGGAAAATATTTTTACATACCTAAAAACTGGCAAATGTTCCAAGTTAAGAATATTTTTACAAAAATTGTCAGCTGCGGTAAGATAGTTTTCCCGCAAAGCGGGTTTAGGGTTGCCAGAAAGTGGCAGGGAAAGGTAATGTATCCAGATTTGACGCAAAATCGCGCATTTGGCGACAAAATTCGAAATACGCCATAGACGGAGCGAGAACATTCTAGAACGGATTCTTAACGGTTTCCTCGAGAATGTTCTCGAAGGTAGGTTAAAAGGTATGTATACTCTGCCTGTGACCTGAGTAAGAGAGTATGTTCAGTTCAGTAGTACTGTTTTGAGTTCAGAGATTAACTTGAGAGTGATCGACCGAGTCGGGAGTTATACTTTAGTGCTTTGCCGTGAAACTGTCTTCACCGTTATAACCTAAAGGCTGTATTGTTGATTATTTCAGTGTGTTTAACGTAGTTTTTCGGAGGCTGTAAACGTGTCTTTGGAACTCTCCTGTCTAATACTGGAGAATAAATTGCATTTTGATGCTCCATCAAGGGTTATTGTCAATTACTCCAAATCCATGAACTGTAGAACGCAACAATATTAAAATTGATGTGACATGGGAAAGTGCAATTTTATCACTGTCAGTTCATTTCGCAGCTTCATTGCCTGTTAGTCAATAAGGAGCATCAGCAAATTTTTATAGTTCAAACTTATTACAATAACCACGAATGTTACACACAGACTATTAAAACGTTTTATGCGATCTTTTCTCCTGAAAGTGCACCTAGTGAAACAACAGTTCACAAACTGATAAGAAATTTTATGATACAGGTTCTGCAGCAGACATTAAATCATCCAGCTCTGGATCCAGCTAGTTTGTTGAAAACATCGCTGTTTTGCGTGACAGGGTTATTAAAAGTCTCAAAAAAATCTGAACTTAAAATCTTAAAAAATTAAAACGAAAGAACTTAAAGATTAAATTTAAAGTATCATTAGCAGATCCAAAGTCTCAATTCCTTAAGTCATTAGCAGATTCTGAGTCTCATAGGCTATTCAAAGTCTCAATAGTCAGATATGCGAAAAGGTTATTAAGAATTTCATTTCCTGTAACTTTGCAGTTTCGTGGCCTGCACGATCCCGGACCACCCTGCGAAGGATTTCTAGTTCTGGGGTTATCTGAAATCTAAAAAGGAACACACCAAATCCGTGAGATTTGACAGAACTGAAAGATGCCAAAAGACTTCAAGTTATACAGATTCACCCTGAAATGTTCGTCATTATTATCAATATATCCTACATGCAATGCATTAATTATCATCTGTGAAGGTGGGTCCATTGAAAACTTGTAACTCTAATAAAAGTTATTTTCCCTCTTCCCTCCTTGTTCTCGCTGATCCTTTACAGTGCCTTTTTCTCAAATATTTTATTGCGGCAATTTTCGTCACACTCGTATTGTTAAGCACATATCTTCAAAAAACAATATCTGAAATTTCATTTCGACTAGGTGAGCCGATATGCCACTGGGGGTTCATACAGCGGGGGAATTTTTATGACCACTTTATGATCGCCCTGTATATAAGTCAGTATTCAAAGAAAGAAAATTTCATATATTAATATGGTAAACTGGGAAACAATACTTATCCTTTACTGTGTGTGTTCTAAGTGTCCACCTTTCCCATTCTCTCCCGAACAATTTCTTTCGCCCCGTATTTTCCCATCTGCTTCTTTCTCTATTCCCAGAAATATCCCATGCATTTCTACCTTGCATAAGTCAATTACCCCCTAGGAAATTCTCCACGGAATTCAGACTCAACTCAAACGAACAGGCAATTAATCACACTGCACATGGGAAAAACAATAGATCTCGTGTGCGCCAAACTTCGTCACTTTCGTGTAATCTAAACCGAATAAAGTTCTCAGTAGTCTTCGTTGCTTGATAATTTACTGGTTATAACGTTTTCACCAAGATAAAGAAACTAAATGATAATCTCAAACTCTTCGGAACTCCTCTAGACTAAGCAATTATTATTAAGTCCTAGTATTATTACTAGGTATTAAGTTCCTTACCTTGGTAGATCCTCACAAATTCGCGGATAAAATATTATATCCATTATCAATAAGCTTCGAGTGTGTAAAGCTAAATTCTTCCCCTTAGTTGCTCGAAATAACGTTCTGTCTATTCATAACAAGTTACTCATTTCAAAATCCCGAAGATAAGTGGCTTAGGCTTAGAGGAATTCCGAAGGGTTTGAGATTATTGTTTAATTTTTTTTAGCCGAAAAAGGACGTTAGTCCTGAATGGGATATTACTCTAGAAACGGCATTTTGCGTCGAGTCATTATAAAGGGCGTATCACTTTTCAAATTGTTGCCATCAAATATTATCGCCGTGTATTATATTTAAAGAAATTAAATAATGAACGATGTGCATGAATGTATGTATGTTTCTTGTATTGCGAAAAAACAACAGTATCTAGAGCATCCGATTTTGAATAACGTAGTCCTTCATTCGAACGTGGTTACCTGAAGACCCAAATTTTGAATTTCGAATTTGAGCTGATTCCTGGGTACGATTTGAATTTCCTTTTTTTAGCCAATTGCCTGAATGTGAGTTTGTATGCTGTATGACTGGAATTATATATGCATTTTCTGCCAAGCTCGCTTTGCCGTCAACGTATATTGCGAGAATGGAACGACAGACGAGATGGAATCTTGTGGAACGCACTACATCTAAATAACTAATTTTTTTATCAAATGTGAAGTGTAAATTTATTACTCTTTGCGTAATGGCAACACATTTGATTCAAATCTCTCCGTTTGCTGGTTAAAATTGAAAACTAACTATTTTACACTTTGCGGATTGGCAACACATTGCCTCGCAATCATTGAATTTGTTAATCAAGCATTTATTTAATTCGGAAAAAGAATTCTTAATTTGGGCTTCGAGATATACACTTTGCACCAAAAAAAGAAAAAAAATGGAACACTTCTATATCTCCCGTTCTACTGGGCCGACTGACGAAATTTAATTTGCCTTTTTCATGTCTCGAAAGCGCGACTTAATATATATGTTAGATTTATACATGGCGGTTATTCAGACACAGGTATATCAACACAAAATCGGACGTTTCCAGAAATGACATCCTGATTTTTTTCATATTTCGATTCTAAAACTCAAATTTGCCAAAATGTCAAGTTTTGTAAAGATCGTGCTAGTAATTTAAAAAAAATAAATAATCTCTCAAACTTTTATCTCCTCAATGTTAATTCAATTTGGTATGTATTTATTAATATCTTTTTTTTATGAAACTTATTTGATTCTTTCTTAAACAGTTCGAAATTTAGGTTCATTCCAAGTACAATTCGCCCATTTTTTATGATTTACATTTAAAATTTGTATCTTTAAATAATTTTTATAAATTCTTTGAAAACGATTTTGAATAATAACCCATAAAATGTTTACAATCATCTTAAAGTAGATGCATTTCTAAGCACACCTTCAAAAAATTATAATTTTTTATTCAAAGTTTCAAAAGATATACGCGAATTTATGTATTGGCGCGTTTTGAAATTTGGCATATTTGTTATAAATGAGAATAAAACTAAATTTAATTTACGCAATTTATTGAAATTATTTGAAATAATGAACAATGCACCTTTTTTTCTTCTCGTGCATGATGAAAGGGAAAGGCAAATAGGGTACCATAAATTAAAAATTTCGCCGAGTAATTTATCCTTGACGCACAGTGAAAAAACTGCGCCAAGATATGCTTTTTAATTTCTTAGTAAATTTCTCTCCAAGTGTTAAAAAATTTAATATTTAGTCATAACTTGAGTTGTAGAATCGAAATATGAAAACATTCATTATGTCATTTGAAATAAAGTAGGATTTTTCTGTCAAAACACCTATGTCATAACTACGGTATGTACAAGTCTAATATATATCATAAGTTGAGCTATCGAGGCATGAAAAAACGCAAATTAAACTTCGTCAGTGGGGCCAGTAAAATGGAAGATATAGAACTGCCAATTTTTTTTTTGTGCACATAAGTGTACGTATTCGGTTGGAGGTTTACGTGCGTTCAAAAGTCGATGGTTCTAGATTCCGATCCTTTCCCACAATGCGAGAAGCATACATACATACGTACAGATTCTTCATTATTTAATAATATAGAGAATTTAAATTTCTATCATTTATGTTTGATCTTCTAATGTGTGTCATATAAAAATTTTTCTGTGACTCCCTATTATATTTCACCTTACATATTAATAGAAAAAAAAATAAAGAAGTAGATTCATATTTTAGAGAATTCCAATACATTTCGTTAACAATAGTTCTTCCACCTTTGATGTTTAACTCGCGATATTTTTAAGCCGATTGAGTCATATATCTCAGCTTTTATAATCTCGTTAGGAAAGTCAAGTTTTACAAAAAGCAAAACATTTTCTACTTTAATCATGTTTCGCTTTCATATATCTTTTATGATTTTAACCCCCCCCCCGCCAAGTTGTCATCAAAGTGGAGAACACGGGTTCTAAAAATAAAATCTTTCGCGCAATTTCGAATCAGCAAGCTGCAAGGATTATTCTTCCTTAAAGTTTTCGGTTGCTACAGTTCGGGATTATGAAAATAAAAGCTTTGAAAAATTTTATGCTTATTTTTATTCTGCGCTTTATATCAAAACAGCAAGGTGTCAATTTTGAAGTTTATTTTCTTTATAGCTGTTTATTAAATGCCTTTCTTGCAATTTATTTGACTTTTTATTTTAATTAATATAACTAAATTGCACCGTCATCAAAAGTTCAGAATTATTCTGTATAGTTAAAACTTTTTTATGAACGAAACGTCAGAAAGGAACGAAACTTTGCACACTTAGTATTAATTAAGGCTTGAATTACAAAATCAATTTACAATTTTAGGATTTTACGATAACCATTTCGAGGTTTGAATTTTTCAAAATTCGAGCTTCTACCAGCCTCGCGTTGTAGTAATGTACTATCGCGAGCTTACCCAAATTTATTCCGGCTTCAAACATTGTGATAGCCGACGCTTAAAATGCACACCGTTAATTCTCTTGGGCAATCTTAAATAGTGTATTTTAAATGTAGTCTCAGACTACGTTAAATAAATTTGAATTTAACGTTAAGTTATGTTATTTTAAAAACCCTCAAGTAGCTGAGGTTCAAATGTTGCATAAATACTGCCTTCTGTTTATTTGAAAGTTAATGTTAATGTTACTTTAAACATCCACAAGTGGGAGGTTCGTCTGTAGTGCTTTCTGTTAATGTTGTTGTTGTTGTCGTTTCCATTACCACATGGAAGAATGATTGCCAGAGCCTACTCCGAAGAGAGGTTGGATTTCTATTTTCCACCCCCAATTTTGAGGGAGAGCACTATCCAGGGGTCTCCAACCCCTCTCCTCTCCCACCATTCCACACGAGAGGACTTTCGGCTCGCCGCATATTTAAAGTGCCGCCATGCCGCACCGACACTATACATTTACAAACATCCATGCCTTCTCCGGGATTCGAACCCGAGCCCTTCAGCAGTTAGCGACGCTAAACACTATACCGGTTGGGCGGCTCTTTCTGTTAATTTAAGAGCTAAATAAAAAAATTATTTTAACTTTAAGATTTAGTTATTTGCTTCAGCCTAAGCGATAATTTGCATTGTAGTCTAGTGGGATTTGCAAGATATTTGCTTCAGATTAAGTAATAATTCGCATTGAAGTCTGTTAGGACTTGCAAGATATTTGTTTCAGATTAAGTGATAATTCGCATTGAAGTCTAGTAGGATCTGCAAGATATTTGCTTCAGATTAAGTAATAATTCGCATTGAAGTCTGTTAGGATTTGCAAGATATTTGTTTCAGATTAAGTGATAATTCGCATTGAAGTCTGTTACGACTTGCAAGATATTTGCTTCAGATTAAGCGATAATTCGCATTTTTAGGATTTGCAAGATATTTGCTTCAGATAAAGTGATAATTCACGTTAGTAGTCTAGTAGTCTAGTAGTACTTGGATAAACTTCTACACATAAAAAAATCCTTCCAAATCTAACAACAAACAAATCCTTTCATAACCGTTTACTATTTATTAAAAAGCATTTTAGTAGAATAAAACTTATATTCTCTCTCTCATTTAATCATAAAAGCGAAATAAATTGAATTTAGTTTATCTTTTCAATGTGAAAGAAGTCTGGTGTTGACACCTCGACATCCTTGTGCAATCGATTAAATTATACACATTTTTTGCTGCACTTCATTTATACTTATTTCCCCCAAATTATTCTAATTTAATTAACAGATCCCTCAAGTCAAGTTGAAAATGACATCAAAAATTGCAAATTTTGAATTTAAATAACCCTCTCCATTTTTGACGTACGGGACTCAAGCTTCTTGCATTTTATTTTTTCATGATCAGTATAAAACGTTCCCAAATAAAAGTAGGGGAAACAAAAGATTGCATTAGAAGTTAGATTTCGTTATTTCTCAAAAAATAATTTTTTTTAATTTGACGTTGCCAAAACAGGAATGTATTCGTCATTTAAAGCATTTCTGTAATTGGAAGTATATGATTACGACCAACGGTTGCGAAAATATAGGTCAGGTAAAGACTTTTAAGCCACGTAAGGGCCGTGTAATATATATATATATATATATATATATATATGTAAGATATAACAAAATACGATAGCTGCTTTAAAAAATAATTAGCGACCTCAAAATTAACATTCTAGATTTGGTACTCTCCCCCTAAATTCGTCTGTTCTCCCATATTCGAGATTTTTCTATGTTATATAACGGTACGTTAAACGAGCAACTAAAACTAATATTAACCAATCATAACTTGCCTCTACAATTGCATCAAACCTAGTGTAAATTAATTACGTCATTCTATTCCTTTCCCTAACTGGCGCTCTGTCATCCTCGCGCCGCTTTGCTTCTCAACTGCCTACGTCTTATTATTAAAAAAAACCTATGTACACGTGCAAAAAAAACATGGGCAGTTCTATAGCTCGCGTTCTACTGGGCCGATTGACGAAATTCAAATTGCAGTTTCCCTGTCTCGAAAGCAAGACTTAGGGTATATATTAGATTTATATATAGCTTTTTTCTAATATAGGTATTTTGACACAAAATCGGACTTTTTATGAAATAACATAGCAATTGTTTTGCAAATTTCGATTCTACGACTTAAATTATGCCTAAATATTAAATTTTGTAAAATTTGGCACGAAATTTAAGCAGAAATTCAAAATTTAACTTGGCGAATTTTTTTTCAGTTTGAGCCAGGAATAATTCATTTGGAGAACTTCTTAGTATGTGACAACCAATTTTCTTTCTCTTCCATTGTGCAGAGAAGGAAAAAAAGTCACATCATTCCTGCCTTTTTACATTGTGGATGAGAGGAAAAAATGTCACCATCATTCTACTTTCAAATAATTTTAACAAAGTGCGTAAACCACATTTTCGTTAATATCGCTTTCAACAAATATGCCAAATTTCAAAAAGCGTCAATATATAATTTCACGTATACCTTCGAAATTTTTGAATAAAAAGCTCTAATGTTTTGCAGATATGCTTAGAAATACGTCTACATTAATATGATTGTAAACATTTTATAGGTTTGTGTTTTAGAAAAATTTATAAAAATTAACTAAAAATACAAATTTTAAAAATAAATTATAAAAATGGGCGAATGTTATTTGGAATGAACCTAAATTTCGAACTGTGTAAGAAGGAATTAAATAAGTTTCATTAAAAAAAGCGATATTAACAAATACATACCAAATTGAATTAACATTGAGGAGCTAAAATTTTGAGAGCTAATTTTTTGCAAACTACTCGTTTGATTTTCACGAAACTTGGAAGTTTGGCATAATGAGTCGTAGAATCGAAATATGGAAAAAAATTGGCATGTCATTTCAGAAAAAGTCCGATTTTGTGTCAAAATACCAATATTTGAACAATGCTATATATAAATCTAACACATATCCTAAGTCGCGATTTCCAGACAATAAAAACGCAATTTGCATTTCGTCAATCGGCCCAGTAGAACGGGAGATATAGAACTATCCTTATTTTTTTTTGGAGCAGTGTACATAGAAATTTATTATTTAATTAATTATGATTGAATAAGTGTCTGCCAACTTAATTGGATATGCGTGAAAATAGAGGTTAGTGATTTATAAAAATCCAGTTTTTGTTATCTTCATCGGTATGCCATAACCATCAGCCATGATGGAAATCGAAAGTTGTTAAGAGTTCCAGTGTCTTCTTCTACGCAGTAAAGTTATCACACTATATATGTGTGTGTGTATGTACTTGGTACTGCCAATTGTATTAAAAAAGAAGATTGCATAACTAGGTGTTATAGCAATCCCATATACAAAATTTCAACGTTCTACGGCTACTCGTGTTTGAGTTAAGCGAGATACATACATACGTTCGTGCGTACGTACGTACAGAAGTAACAAAAAATTCCTTTGGAATCAATTTTAACTCCGTTTTGGAAGAAACAGTCCTTTTTTTTATCCGTACTACAAATGTCAGGCAAAAAAATCGTTCAAATGGATTCGGGAACTGTCAGAATGGATATTTATGTTGAAATATCATATCGGAAACTTTTCGCTACTGGGATACTTCCTTTATTTCCTTCGCACAAGGAAGTGAAAAGTAATACTCTGCATGCTGAACATTCAGCCATAAAGCTCATAAACAAATCTGATTTTATTTACAAACGATCGTCCGGAAGTGATAGTTTCCTTAAATCCCGTTCATATTCCGCCAATTCCATACCATAATATGGAATTGGTGAGAGGTCACGTGCTGGCCACATCAGGTTTTTTTCAATCTGGAGTGGGTTAAAAAACATTAATGAAAGAATAAAACTCAAACTGCTAAACGTTTAGTATAAAATTTATTCTATTATAAAAAATATTGTGGGTAAGATTGCTCCGGTAGTAAAACACGCACTACCCACGTTTTATGTCATTTCTCTCTGCAGCATTCCGGATTACTCCTCAGTTCTATTAGTCCATAAAACCTCGCCCCTAGTCCTTTGGCTGGCCTTAACACCATTAATACTCCTTTCTCGCTCTCTTTACTGATCACCGGAAAAAATTTCTGAGCTGATTAGAAGAAGTTTGGCTTTAGATGGATGCGAAAATCGTGTGGTGCGCGAATCTATCGTCTTTAGAGGTGTCTTCTGAATTATTTGTCTGCTAGACCTCTTTGTCTCCAGAATCATTAAAGACCTCCGCGAAAGACATACTTCGGGTGGCAGCTTGATTGTGCTGCCATCTATAAAAAAGGACACTGAGAGTGGGGGCTTTAGGAGTATTGGACTATAAAAGAAGCAAGTATTTACGTGCCACGTGCGTAGAATTTTGATGATAAATGGAGAAATTTGAAAATGGGCTTCGTACTTTTAGTCCTTTAAACCAGTGAGTCTTCCAGCGTAGAAACTATACGATTTTTATTATTTTATGTGAAAGAGTTAGTGTAATTTAGGCCTGGTCTGTTACTTTCCATTTTCGTGTTAGAATGCAAGTTAATTCGCGAGTACTTAAACTGAGGTTTTATGAGTGTAAGATAGAGCGTGTTCGGACTTTCGAAACCACGTTACTAATTGCTGCCAGCTCAGATGAGATTCGTAGTCTTCTGCATTGCATTATAATTGCTGCTATTTGACTTTCTACCCCTCTTAGGTTTCTGAGCCAACTTCGCTTTAAATTGAATTGTGTAGTCTATAACCACTAGTTTATTTTAAATTTGAATGTACACTAAGTTACGTCAGCTGACGTTTTGTAAGAAGAACATGTACTAGAATGGCATATTATCTCGGCAGTAGAGAGGCCGTTCGTGCATTTTTTAACGATTTTTATTGTATTTACAGAAACGTTTTACCTATAAATTTTTGTGTTTCAAGTGTTCTGTTTGATAACCGTTATTCTTCACTAGCTTTGTTAACTGTAATTTCCAAGACAATAAAGACTTTTGTAGTATCGTATTGGTATTTAATCCCATTCCTCTTGAACAGCTTTCCAAAATCCAAAGAAAGTTGTAGGTCGACGTTTGGGAAATCTGCTTTTTAAAAACCTCCAGAAGAGCAAACCTCCATAGATGATACATCAGGAGATTAGTAAGGATATGAATGAAGGGTATGGTATTGATACCCGTTTCTTGCTTCATTGTTTCCAAGAAATTAATAGTGCATTTTGTCTTGTGGCTGCTTGCTTTGTCTTGATGTGGTTCTACTGACTGATGGTACTGTGAATAAAGAAAAGCATTTCACACTTGAAAATTATATATAAAATATATTCCTCCTAATATTCGGAGAAGATTTCAACAGTTTTTCTAATCTTTTCTATTTTTAATTTACCGTTATATGAAAAAACATAAACAATCGTAAATTCCTTTGAAAAACTTTCTTTAGAGTCTTTGAACCATGTTTTAGGAATTTTATTCTCCTCTTTTATAATAATAAATAGATTTGTTTTCGTTTCAGTCATTTAAGTACATCCAAGGTTCATATGTTGCGACAAAACGTTTTTATTTTTGTTCAGATAAATGTTTCTCATAAAGAATTCTGCAGCGCGTTCTGCGTTCGGCCATATGTCGTGGAGAAAGACTATGCATGTTACGTTTTTCCGCCTTTTTAAGATTCAAATGCCGCTCAGACGGTATAGTGGTTAGGGAAGCCTGACTGCGATTTCGAAGCGCTCTGGTTCGAATCCCGGAGAAGGCATGGATGCAAATTGTCTGTCCCTTCATAGGAGATAACGGTGGCCACCTATTAGGTGCCGCCACACTAAAATGGCCACCATTTCTCGCCTTAGAAGTGACCAGTGCTGTTATAAGCATTGGTCACTTCCATTTGTCCCGCCATTTGAAAAAAAAAATTCAAATCAGCATTAATCACTTTATTTACATTTGTTGTGAAAAAGGAAAAATTTGCGGGTTTTACTAATAATTTTTAATTTTAAACTTGCATACTCAACCTCTCTTGGTGCCGTGACAAACTAAAAAAACTACTAAAATACTAAAATACTCATAAAAATATAATGAGTTCAATAAAGTCATAAAGACTGGTGTTTGAAAACAAATTAATTAATTCTTTAAGCTATATTAAATTTTCATATTCCTCAACACAGTAAATTCAGTTTTATCATATCAACTCTCAACTCTTAAGTTCAATGAAATGAAAAATCCTCCCTGGTGCTTTGTTAAACTCAAAATATTAATATTCATGTAAAATGCATTACCAACACTAAATCATTAACATGCTATCTCTCACTAAAAACTAACTAATCGGCTCTCCTTCCTGAAAACACATAAATTTCAATACAACCTTAGAGTTAGCCACAACACTTAAACGTAAAACACAGAACAGTTCAAAACACCAGGGAGAAATAAATCTCACACACTAAGAAGTCAAAACACCAGTTAAGTTAAATTACTAAATCTGATCGTATAGTTTTAACCCTCATTAAATTCTCCTACGCCCGCAATAAACTACCCAGGTTCGAATGGAAGTTTAACCATGTTTTCCGAAAGGATCACATGGGTGACCTACAGTAGACCACAAGATAAAAAAACAAAAAAAATACAATAGTAAAACAAATAAAAACATTTATTTAATATTCCAAAAGATTATCCATTCAGAATAGCTGGCCAGACTACCCCTACAAACATTTACTAAAAATTACTCACAATTCTTCATGCGACAATCTAAACCATGATCAATATTGTATTCAAAATTATAAATTACGTATCTTACAATAATTTCGTAATTATCACTGAACCATACTTAAGTAGTCTGAAACATTTTTCTTTCTTTAAATATTTCCAAATCTTACCAAAATCTTAATGAAACAATTTACAATTTCTATTAATTTTAGAAGATTACTCAAGCATTTAAACTCACACTACATATACAAATATTTTAAATTAATCTTCGTTAAAGTGAAAGATGAAGTTTTTTTCCTACTAATCGATTTCACAAAATCCTAAATCAGTTAAGGGCAATAAGTTTGAGGACACATATAGAATTAAATACAAAATCAAAAAAATAATCAACTCACGCTGGAGAAAAATTCCTGCCCAGATTTCGTCTCCCTAATTGTCTACGAAACGCACGTAAAAGAAGTTCAAAAATCTTTCTTCATCACTGCCGCACCAAATAGTCAATTCTTCTGTTGTAGAAAGCTTCCTCATGGATTCTTCTGCATTCAAGGAGGTCCAACTTAGCATGAATGTCCACCAACATTTTGATGATGTTCTCAACAAAGAAAAATGGAAGCCGCAGTAATCTGTATGTGAAAGCCCACCGACTTCTGAATGATGTTCTCGCTGAAGATAAGTGCAAGTCACAGTAATCTGCATTTAAAACACATTATTTTTCCTCAAGGAAAAAACATCAGTGAGAATAGGACATAGCCGCAGACCTTCAGAAAGGATTCGCCGACGACGATACGATGGGAGCCCGCATCGTTCTCGGGCCAATTCTCGTACGGACAACCCCGAGAAGGGGCCACCGGGCCCTCTCTCTCCTCTCAAAAGGACTCTTAAAATCTGACAAAATCTTGAAAAAGTTCCGCTCGCCAAATTTAAAACCTCGTGACGCTCAAAAAGTGCACCGCCTCTATAATTACTATTGGTTAAAAAAATCCATAAAATTAAAACTCACCAATGCTACTGAAACAGTAACCCTCCTAACCACTAGGAACAGACCAATAAATACCCAACAAAATTCTAAGAAGATCAGTCCTATCCTTCCACAATGACAAGCCCCTTATTTGTCGAACTCAAAAACAAAGTAGTAAATCTGTTAACGATGCGACTCTTCAGACAGATCCCAAATTTTTGCACCCTCATAATTCTATCAAGAATCGGCGCCGCTAAGCGGATCGCCTTTGAACGAGAAAACACAAGTTCGTCCCCGCAAGAAAAGGGGACGGAAAAATGCAGCTGGTCACTGACCCTTGACCCCAAAATTCTCCTCCCGTGAGAACGCAAAAACAGGCTATCGCTGTCTGCTAACTTAAGAAATTTTACCCAAATCAAAAGAAATAATTTAGCGACAGTATAATTTGAAAATTACAGCTCTAACATGAACATTAAAATTTTACTATTCACTGTAAATTAATAAAATTAATAAGCACTGTAAAATAGTAATTAATAAATCTACACAACACATTTGACATTGAGTATTTTAATGATTTTGGAACTCCCCTTTGACTCGACGGATTTGCGTTTAACATTAAAAATCTAAACTTTTGCAACATGCGAAAGATTCCTTTCATAGCCTTCCGTCCGTTTCTTCTTTAAAAGCGCCATTTTGCATGAAAACAAAACTGGCATGTAGCAGGAGATAATTTATACTTTAAAGAATATAGCTCCAGCTAAAAAAATTTCTAAGTAGACGATTTTTCGTAGCAAAGCAAAAACGTCTAAAAATTGAGCAAACCGCCATTGTAGTATGTACATGTGTTCAAATGTTTCAAAGCTAGGAAATAATAGAAAATCTTCTGGCCATTCTAAACGGCCAAGATTCTAACCACTGGTGTTACAACTGCCAGACGGGAACGCCACCGTGTACAACAGACATGTCGGACTCAGTGCTCTCCGCTCTTTGAGAAAGTTGTCCTTGTAAAAAATAATAAAAGTTAGCCTGTTTGGCATACAACGTGTGCTCATAAGCTTCCACTTTTGACGAGTTTATCCGAAGAAAGATTTAGAGACCTATTTATGAAACCATAAAATATAAAGTATAATAAAGTTGCTGGCAGTAAATTAAAACCTCGACCATAGCGTACTAGCATATTGATGAAGATTGTATTCTTCGTGGTATAAACTGAACTTTGTAAGGATACCGATCCCTTATGTCTTGATGAACAAAAACCTACCCGCAAAAGGTACCTGCACCTTTACTCAAGTTTACGGCTACTCAATTGGATCTTCAAAGCAACGTCTTGGAATCTTGAAGAAGGTTGCATTCTTCGTAGTACATACTGAACTTCATAAGGGTGCCGGGGAAAATTCTCATCTTAATGCTGAAGCATACTTGTACCTTGGCGAACAACTGTCACTTGCGTGAAAGTGCTGACACTTATGCAAATTTACCACGCTACTGGGATGCCACTGGGATGCCACTGCCATCCCGCCTTCTTAACATGCCTTCCTTGTGTATTGGCCAGCAAACTCGGCGCGTATCGAGAGTCCGAGTCCCGGCCAGGGCTTTGCTCACTTCTCATGTCTCCTCCTTAGAAATAATGTAATCACTCTACAGTGGCGTCCGAACTAAAAAAGGTACAAGATGATGACTTTCCACCACCATGATTTGGGGATTGGGTCCCCTAATCCCCAATCGCCCTTTAAAAGGGGGAGTATATAAGGTATTTCTCCTGCCTTCGTGGTGTAGTGGTCAGCATACTCGACGCGTATTCGAGAGGTCCGTCATTTGAATCCAAGCGAGGGCATTGCTCATTTTTCATCTTTCCTGCTTCCAAATAAAAAAAAATTTTATTGTCTCTACTAACAACCTCAGTGATTTCAAAGCAAGAACAATACTGTTCGAAATGAAACATTTTTATGTGCAGCATGCCAGGTTATTGTTATTCGGCAAAATATTTATCTTTAAATTTTAACCCACAAATTCGCAACTGCCTCGAACAGAATACTGATTGTCCCTGCGCAAGAGCATGTTGTCATTCAATAAAGTTAGTATATTTAAATTTAGATTTGATTTTTCTCCTGCAGTAAAGAAACGCAACTATCTGAAGAGCTTGAAAACAGTTTTCTACATTTTAATTGCGGTGGTAAAAGCGATTCTTAGAAAGCACACTATTACTTTTAATGATTCATTCAAATACTACTTTTAATGATTCATTTAAATAACTAATACTACTAACTTCTACGACTTTTAATGACTCATTTAAATAGAAATTCATTCAAGTCATGACATGCCTAATTAGAAATATTAAATATTTTTTTCAAAGAACAATAACTGGACTCATTAAAACCATCACTTTTGTCTTTTTATGATAATTCTTTTAGGCGGCTGCCTCCTCGAGCTGCTATTTTCAAAGAAACATATAGTGAATATATAAGAAACATATGCAACTTCTAACAGTCGGTTCTAAAAAAAAGATGTGCTGTTTTTAAATATTTTGTGACTTTTTTGTTGAATTGCATGTGATGCAAATGCGAAGAAAGCGATGTTTAATAATAAAGCTAAAATGGCAAAATAAAGGGGGGAAAATGTGTTAGCGCAAGAGCAGATTGCTAACCTGCAATGCTTAAGGACAGGATAAAAAATTTTAACAAATCCTCTGCTGCGACGTTAAAATCTGTAATTTTTTTAAATAATTTTAAGAATTAGAGTATTAAATACAGGTGGCATACTAAGTAGAAAAATGGTAGAGTGAATACTATTGATCTTCGCGTGACATACTCGGAAAAAAAAATATTCAAAGAAAGAAGCTTTTTACTTCCTTTTACGAAGTAAAGGAAGTATTGTAATCGCGGAGAATTTCGGGTATCGTATTTCGACCAAAATACGCATTTTGACCTATCTGGATTCCATTTGAACTATGTTTTTGTGTTACGTCTCTACGTACGGACAGAGTAAAGGACTATTTTTCCCAAAACGGATTGTGAAACGGATTTTAAAATGGGTTCAGAAGAGATTTTTTTCCTGATGTTTGTACACATACATACGTAAGTACGTACGTGCGTATGTACGTATGTATGCATCTCATCTCGCATAACTCAAAAAATCTGATGTATACACCACATGACTTCCTTGTATGGAATATTAAATTATACGCATTTTGCATTTCATTTAAACTTGTTGGGTTGAATTAAATCTACTTCATTCATCGATACGCATAAACCAGAATACAATAAACGTAATCTTTAAAATTCACTATGTTTGTTTACCACAGCGACACTCTGGCACTAGCTTCACTTAACAGTGTTACATCTCATTCATTTTATAACTCATCAGAAAGCACAAAAATTATTTGTAATATCTGGAGAGTTACCTAATCGTTTCCACGTGTTCTATTCAAATATTATAATAAATCTAAAACGATGTGTAAAAGAAATTAAACAAACAAGCAAACAAACAAAAACCAGTTTTCAGAGAAGATTTAGTATTTCTCGCTCAATTAATTTAGTTCTCACTTCGCGTCAAGGCAAAAATACATAAAAACTCAACATATCTGTATTAAAAATTACGAAGTAAATCTTAAACTCTTATTTCCTCGAATTAATTCCAGAATTGATTAAGCATCACTTAATTCGCAATAATAAAAGAAGGTGTTATCTTTGTTGTTGCGAAGCTTAGTGTCTCTAGATTGGCAACAATTCCAAACTTCTTTTAAGTTTCAAATGTAAACAAACAAATACGTCTGCCATGAGAAAAATGATTAGGCTTAGCCTCACTTAAACGACTTTTAAATTGTTGATAATTTTACAAATCTTGCATGCAGATTTACTGAAGGCATAAAAACGGTAACAAGGAGAAAGGAACAAATGCACAATGTACCAACATATTAGAATCACAAAACTTAGTTCACTGAGCCGAGTAACAGAGTGGATATATATATATATATATACATAAATTTCTATACTTTTGGTGACGACAGGAAAAAATCTCTTCAGAACCCATTTTAAATCAGTTTTATAATTTGTTGGGGGGAAAAGAGTCCTTTATTCTCTTTTTACGTACGAATGTCACTGAAAAACATCGTTAAATTGCATTCGGTAGCGGTCAAAAGAGATATTTTCGTTGAAATATGATACTCGAAATTTTTCGCGATTACAACACTTCCTTTATACTTCGTACAAGGAAATAAAAACGAGTAGCTTCAGAACGCTGAAAGTTTGTGTAAGGGACAGCTATAACATGTGCATGTGCATCTCCCTTTTTGGTTGCATTGGCAGCATCAAAAGTATATAAATATACATATATATATATATGAATAACAGAGTGGGTATATATATTCAGCTCCGTGAGCTCAGTTTTTTTTTATTCTTATGTGTTGATAAACTGTGCATTTTTTGCTTTAAAAATGATTGAATTACATTGTTCTTATGTTCCGATTTAGGTTTTTATGCCTTTAGTTAATCGGCATGCAATAGTTGTAGAATTATCAATAATTTAAAAGTTGTTTAAGTTCCACTAAGCCTAACGGCGCTGCCATGTGTTTACATGGCAAACTTAAAAGCACAGTGAATTGAGTCAGTTTCTGCTGAAAGTTTTGTGTACCAAAAAATCTTTCTTCCTAATTTTAATTAATTTAAACTCTAATTTCAATTTGTTTTTAATTTCAACGGTATTTAACTGTATTTCGTGTTTTAGGTTTTCCTGTATTCTACAGTTTTTAATGACGATGTTTTGAGTTTTTATGTAGCTTTACATATCTCTAATGAAATTCGGGGAAATAAGTTTAAATGAAACGCAGCAAAATATGAGCATAATTTCATAGGCCGTATAAGGAACTCATGTGGTGTCTACATCAGATTTTTTACCTAGTAAACGAACAAGTGTTAAAATTAATTTTAAACATTAATTGAATGATCTGAAACATTGATTGAAAACGTACGAGAAATTTAAAATTAGTCCAAATTTAGAACGAAAACCTTATATTCAATTACGACAAGAATCAGTTAATTAGAGTAAATTCATAGATATGTAAGAAAATTAAATCCACATTTCACTTAAAAATAAAATAAAGAATACAATATTAGCAGCTTTAAGCTCTATTTTAGCACCAGCCTACTCTCAACAGATTACCTTTAAGAAACTTTAAAAATTTTCTCGCCAATTTAAGGCTAAGCTATCTTAAATAAAGTACAATTTTTTTTACGACAACCCTCTTACATTCCTTCACCGAATACAACTGCATTTCCAGTCAGTTCGTTTTAAATTTTTGCGGGCAAGTAGGTTAATTTTAATTTCCTTCCTGAGTTTGATCTTTAAAGATCTAATTAACTACTTTTATTTTACTTTAATTTAAAGGATTTTGTCAATTTTGATCTTCTTTAGAATTTGAATTACTCTTTAATTTTAAAAAATGTATAACTTTGTATTTACTATTGAATTTGAGCTTGAAAATGATAATTTCGGGGAATAAATCTCCTAAAGTAAAGATCTCGTATAGTTGTGTTCTTCATGAGCAACTTGAATTTAAAAAGATTATTTACTAATTTGATTTTGCATATGAAGGTTCTTTTGCTTAAATGAACTAATGTCTTTCTCTTGACTGAGAATTGTTCATGACTTCTGATTAGGCTATAGCAGAATAATAATTTGGTCCTTACTTGGAAGAAAGTTGAAATACTCTTACTTAATTAAGTTGTAGTTAATTGCTAGTAAATTCGTTTGTTCCCCTTGACAAGTCAACTAATCTGCGGTCAATGACAGAAGCTTCTTCTTCAATACTTAAAAAAAAGTTTACTTTTGATTTGGAGATTTTTGAGATTCAGGATTTTTCTTATCAGATTTTTATGTTTTTTAAGCAATAGTGGTCTAGAAAATACTAACTTAAAATACTAATTAAAAAGCTCACTAATAAAAAAAATTTCTTATAAATATATATTCCTTATATAAACATGTATTTCTTATATATATCGAAAGTAGTAACAGAACGTAGAGACCTATTTGGTCAAGAATTTTTCTCAATGAGCTGCAAAATTTAAATTAAAGATGAGCAAAAGACGTAAAATTCTAAAAGCAATCGCCTAAAAGTAAATTTGATACCTTAGTTCCAGAGTTAAAAAACTTGAACCAAAACATAACTAAAAAGTAAAACAGTTTTAAAAATTAAAAACCAAAATGTAGGTATTGAAAAACTCAACATTTAAAAAAATTTTTAAACACATAAAAAATTAAAAACAAGTATTAAAAACACCAGAATAAATAACAATAAATAGCAGTAAATGGCAGTTTAGCCTAACTCGAGGTTAGTCATAGACTTATAAAGGGAAAAGCGTGAAAAATTCGTGCACAGTTAAACTCCATTACGCGTTTCGTCAAACGACAATAATTGAGACAGAAGCGATAAAACATTAATA
>KK116756.1:868-11051 GCA_000611955.2 Stegodyphus mimosarum
TACCTGCTGCCACCAAATTATTATAGCTGTAACGTTTCCGAGCTTTTATGGAAAAATAGCAAGACAGGATTGTCTTTTTAAAATTTATTTAAAACTCAACAACAAATTCATTCGTGATTAAATAATGGATGAATAGCGTAAACCGTTACATTGCTATATCTTACAGAAGGGAAAAAGCGAGTTTCCCACAGAGTTCTCTGACTACATGTCCATTCAACTCCACTGCTTCGTCTCTTCTCACAAAAGAACAGCGAACAGCCGTGAACCAGTCGGCATCATAAAAGCATTAGGGGATAAAGACCCATTAGCCTTCAGGACATTCTTCCTGGCCGATCGCTTCCACCCTGGCTCTAAAAATGAGTTTCTTTAAGTTAGTCCGAAAGAGGAAGTCTCTAATAATAACCAGCTGATTGTTTTCTTAATGATTCATTTGTTGTTACAGTTTGTCACAGTACACACACTTTGCGGATTTTTAGAGTGCTTTAGAGGGTAGTTTATTCTCAATGCTATGAATAAATGGTTAATGATTAGGAACCTAAACGAGGGATAATAATAAATGACATGTAAATTAAAACATTATATTTCTTACATGTTAATATTCATAAATAGCTTGTAAGAAGAAACACTTTGAAAGAGGAACAAAAATTTCAACAATATTTACATCTTTTCATTGTCTAGGACTTTTTTAGAAAGTCTTTTTTGTTTTTAATCTTCTTGTAAGAATCGTCACAAGTTGAACCAATATTAATTTTACATGTCATCAAGCCTTTAACCGTAGATTCCTTCTTCAAACCCCTGTCCTCAATCCATGCGTTGTTCATCAAATAGACATATAAATTAAAACATAACATCTCTCAACTGGTGCTGATGTTCAATGTAAACAGAAGGCATACGCAACAATCTTGATCAGACTGGAGGCTGCTATGTGATTCTCTTTAAAGTAACCAAACAGCCTGAGCCATTTTTCTTTCTTGAAGTAATCACATCTCTGGTAGTCTCTTCTTCCTTCTACTGTTCCCAATTTGACTGCAAATACTCCTTAGCAAACACAAACCCGTCAAACATCAAATCTAACAGCAATACTTGCACACCTGAATTAGGATTAAAGTAGCGCAAACAATTGGCACAAAGTTTTACATTCTTTCTGTTTGATGCATCCTTACTTACAATTACGTAGTTTGACTTGGTCAAGTCTTCTTAAACACTTCTTGAGCTAAAGGAGCTATTACATTTAAAACTATTGCCTCACACTTAGTTATTCCGAGTGAGAATTTATGGTAAAAAAACTTATTAGTTTTGATAAGCAATAATTTGAATTGAAACTTAGGTTATGGTTTGCTGTGTAGTAAAGCAAAGGTCGCTTCTTTCGCTGCTGAGTTTTTGTCATTAGAGCTCGCAGTCTTAAAAAAACTGGTCAGTTTTGATGAGCTAGCAGTACATCCTAAACTCCTTTTGTGTTTACTCGACTGCAAATGATCTTTTACATCGGATCGATCATCGTGAGCAACCGAAAACTCAGAATTACAATGTGAACATTTAACTCTAATGTCTTGATCTTGATTACCAGAACCGGTACATACTTTCTTCAACAAAAGGAATTTATTCTGTAAATCCTAGGTGAATTTACAGGATCGTTTTAGCATTTTAATATAGAGTGCATAAACTTAAAACATAATTAAAACAGCGCTAGCTCTCTAACATAACAGGCACCGCCGGCAGGGACTGACAATTAACGGACTGATCTTATCTCTATGGCAAGTGCTAAAGCTACACCCCTTAGTGCCTAATATTGCACTCGCCCAGAGAGCCTCAGGCATTGCTCATAGGTAGGACAAGGTGATACGATGACAATATTAATATTTATTAGCAGATCATCACTCTTCTATTTTTCACTTTTCATACAGTACGTAAGTAAATGACAAAGTAATTATCCTAAATAATCCCTCACGGTTAATTATTTTTAGACTTTTTTGGTCATAATTATTCATAATCACATCTATAAAATCAAATTTAATTTTGACCGGGACGTGAAGTAAACCGGCCGGGATACCGGGATTTTGTTTGAAAACCGGGACTGTCCTAGTCAAACCGGGACGTCTGGCAAGCCTAGTTATACCTAATAAAATATATCCTAACGATCAACCGGAAATGATACTTTACTTAAAGATTATTGCTATTTAAAACTTGGAATTGGCGGGACTTCACGCGCTCTCCACATCAGATTTTTTCTTAATTTTATTTGTATGATTGTACAATCTGTGCTGAAATAAAAAAAAGGATAAACATAAATAAGATATCACATGATTTTAACACATGTTTATTTAAATCGATAATATTAAAAATGATTAAAAAAAGTATTCTTAAGAATTGTATTTATTGCTCTTAAACCGCTTAGATTATTACTCAATAAACTACCAGATTTAAATTTGAAAGTATCCGAGTTACTGAATGGCAACAAAAGTATTTTTATTTCCGGCCGCGGCGACATATTCCTTTCATAGAGCCGAATTTGTTAATTAAAATTGAAAGATAAATATCTTACATTTTCCCAAATGGCAACAGTCTCGAACACTGGAGATAAAAATGTTTTATTTCGCCTAGTGTGGCCCCTGCCCGCTTCCAAATCGTTAAGTTTGTTAATAAAAAAATTCATTAGTTTTTCAAAATATGGAATAAAAAATAATAACACAAAACAGATTCAAAATGCGAGCTTCAAGGTTCACATGTTTTGGTGGAGGACGACGTTATTCAATATTTGATGACTCTAGGTATCGTTGTTTTTTTCACAATGCGAGAAACGTACATGCATACAATGCAGATTCTTCATTATTTAATTTCTTTAAAGATAATACACGGCGATCATATTTGGTGGCAACAATTTGAAAAGTGATACGCCGTTTATAGTGAACCGACACAAAATCCCCTTTCCAGACTAATAGCCCTTTTTGAGTCAAAAATAAACTTCCTTTGCTTACATTACAGTAACTATGTATTTAGCTCACTTTGCTATCCCGATTTTTGTTAATCCTCACGAGGAAATAAAGAATTGTAATTCTTGTATAATGCAGTAATATGGAAGACAAACATAAGATCTTAGTGCTTCTTGGATTATTATAAACATTTGTGCCCTTGGGCTGCGCTCCAAATTATATGAAAACAAGAATTCCATTTTCAAGTAATAATTAAGGATTTTAGTAAGCCAACTGAATCTGAAATTTTTTATTTGTTATTTCTCCCTACTGTGTGGCTGATGAATTCATAAAAATTCTTGGCCGTCATTGTTTTTACAATATTTTATGTCATATGGTATTATTCGTTAGAACTGTTTTTTTTTTACCCCGTCACTTACAATAACAAACAATCAGTCAACCGATCTTTTTGAGTATATCACTTCTTTTTCTTGCTGACCTCATTCTTTGGAATGTCTCTATTATCTCTATTCATCATCGCTTTTAAATCCATGATGTCATTTCCAAACCTCCATCGTCAAAAATTAATCCTAAAACAAATTCTTTTATCACCGAGACCTTTTCGAACACGCCTAGCAACCGAGAGCCATCCACGTAAAAAGAAATGCAGGTGTGCCACTTTCTTTTTGCTTCTCGTTTCATCCTGTATATATTCATATAAATATATACAAGTTTACGTGTGTTCCATGGCAAAGGTTGGGATGATGTGACAAAGTGCGGGAGGAAGTGATAGAGAGTTATTGCCATCTCCTGGAGACTTCACCGGATGAATACAGCGGGAATTCCCCCCCTCCTTCTTCTGCCACTTACGTCATCAACGAACCCACGCTATATTTCAAGTTGACAGTTTCTACAGAGCAGTTTAGTTTTTTTGAGAGACCGTCTGTAATACACCCACTCGAAGTAGTAGTAGCGATCAGAAATTATTTTTGCAATAATTTTATTGCGGATGCAAAATTTGTGAGAAAATCGTGATATTTCGCAAAATTTTAAAGTCTATATTAATGATTTTGCGAAAATTTTCTAGCTAAATCTACATTAATAATCTACATTATTAAATAATGAAGAAGCTCTTTGTCTGTATTTATGTATATTTTTCGCGCGATGCCCGAACTTAATGAATTAAATTTAAAAAAAAATATTATGTATTTTATGTTTTGCCCGAACTTAATAAAATTTTGATTAATAACTCAGCGATTTTAAAATCAGTATGTTACCACTCGGTAAAGCTTATGATATTTATGTATCAAATTTAATCAGAAAACTTAGCGATTTAAAAGAAATATGTTGCCACTGCCTGAAATAAAATATTTTTATCTTCCTTTCAGTAATGTGCTGACAACAAAGCATAAGCTTTCAAATTTAATCTACCTGATTACCAAACTAAACATCAATAAATGCAATTCTTTACTTTTATTATTATTAATTACTAATTGGAGCCTTAAAATTATACTATTTGAAACTCATTAGAATCATTACATATTTTTTCCCTTTCTATAATAATTTTTAGGTAGTTGACTAAGCAAGTGGCTAATAATAATAATAATGAATAAATAAAGAAAGATAATAACAATTTACATTCTCTAGAAACATATTTTGTTTTGCAGTTCTAGGAAACAGCTCCCCCACAGGTTGCAAGAATAGGAGTAATTATTATTAGCAGTAGGGTATTTGTAAAGAGTATAAATTTTTTCTTGCTCCTGATAGACGAAAAAATGCCTCCTTAAAATGATGCTGATTGTTACGAAAGATGAGTATTTTTTCTACCTACGCGTGCTTTCTTGTCGTCGTGGTTCATGATTTTGAATTGAAACTATGGTGCTTGATAATGTGGTGAAACTGCAAGCAGTTTTGAAAGTAAATGTTCTTTGGAAATGGTGGTTTCGACTTGCAAACTGTGTGAAATGTGCTATTCCTTATAAACCAAGTAGAGTTAGCTATTTCTGTGAGGGCTTTATCGTGCATTTGTACTTTATAGAGTTCTTTTTTTTAGCTGCATTCTCAAGGAAGGGGGGGTTAAAGTAAGACTGGATGGATTATTGTTTTATATAGTATCATTTCACTGTAAATAAAACACCTGCCGTATTTTCCGGCAAAAGATCTAAGTCTGCATAATAACATTAAATTTATTTCCGGATTTGGCAAAGCGAGAAGTGAGTTTATTATCAAGTAGGCTGTCAAAGCTCCATTATTAATAAAAAGTAATATATAAGACACCGATTTAAAAATCAAAGCTTTTAGAAAATTCGTTTCTAAAAACTGCTCACAATTTTCACCATAATAGTAAAACTGATCAGAGCACTATGATTTCCGTTAAAAATAATGAACCATGACTGCACACATATTCAGCAAACACTCTTCTTTTTTAACATTCAACATTATCTTAAGATCGTATTTTGCCGTCTTTCACATGTAATAAAATCTGTTTATAAGGAAATTTCTCTTTCTCTACCACGTTCCTTCGTTATGTTATTGAGAAGCAACTCCTGCTAGCAATTGGGGAGTCCGAAATTTAAACCCCGGCGAAGATGTTGATGATTTTTCAGATTACTGACGGTTTCTGTTTCGAAATAAACCTAATTACTCTTCAAGTAGCGCCCGAACTAAAATTTGGTGGATGATAATTTGCCATTACTTGAATTTGGAAACTAGGTCTTCTCTTTCCCAACCGCCCATTAAGTAGGAGAGAATATAAAAATATTTCTCATTGATTACCGTGTATCTCAACAGTGACCGAATGGTTAAAGAGTTCTGAATATTGATAGTTCATATCGAGTATGAACCCAGGCGAATAGATTGTCTGACTGGTTGGTTTTCATACTTTTTCCCGTGTGTAATATGAATACGAGTCAGTTTTCCTTCGAAATTCCTCCATATTGACATTTCTTCCCTTGGGCATATAGTTTTTGTGTGCTTTGCCATACCCAACTAAACTAGCATATTCTAATCACAGCTCTCATAGTGCAATTCGAAAACACGTCCGGCTAGCAATCGGAAGGCCCGAAGTTCGAAACCCTGTGAGGGCATCGCAAATTGGTCACGTTTCTCCGCTTTTAAGGAATTTCAGATAGTCTTCTTGGCTTCAAAAAAAAAAAAAGAAAATCCAGAGCTGGATATCGTTCTGTAAAAATTTTTGACCCCCCCCAAAAAAATAAACAAAGAATGTTTGTCATAACTCTGTGTGCGTAATTGTTGCCAGTTATGGATAGTAACTGTCTATTACGTAGGAAAATGACTTTTTCGTAGTCCAAGAGTCTAATAAACTTTGCTAGAGCTGAAAGTTGAAAACTTGGATGAGTGACAATTTGAAATTCTGGTTTAGGAGCAGAATTATTTAGTTATTTTTCCGTATAAATTCTAATGAGAGGCAGAATAAAAATTATTCAAAGATAAAAAATAATCTAACAATTAAAAAAACTGAAAATATTTAAAAATTAAACTTTTGGTTTTATTCATGTTTACAAAAAAAAATTTAACATTCGCGAAAGCTGAGAAGATTCCCTAAAATTCCCAAATATAATTCCAAAAATTCGCTCTACTCTGCTACCCTAGAAGTAACGAGTTCGAAATTGGGAATGCTATTACTTAGCGAAGTAGGCCAAAAATGCAGGGTGTTTCTAAATGAATATCGGGGTTTTAATGCTTTGTAGTATTTTTTACGTAAAACTTAAAATCATAATTAAGACTTGAAATGAAAGAGCAACTCAAACAGTTTTGTTTGTTGGTACGCGCATGCCCCAGAAAGCGCTAGTAGCAAAAATGGCGATTAGTGAACAGAATTTTGTGTTCTGCAGTTCGCAAAGTTCGAATCTGTACTTACTGCGCAACATACGTTCCAAATTAAGTTCAGATATGATCCCCCAAGTGTTAATAACATCTGTAGAAGTATCATCACTTCGAAAATACCGGCTGGCTTTGCAAAGGGAAAAGTACAGGATGATCAATGGTTAGTGAAGAGAGTGTTGAGCGAATGAAAAAGAGACTCTTCCACGCGTAGCCCGAAGAAATCAGTTTGGAAGGCTAGTCGTGAATCAGCATTTCCGGTGACGGCTGTTTGGGAAGTTTTACAGAAATGCTTACAACTACGTCCTTATCGTTTTCAGTTAGTACAGACTCTCCACGTTTGGGAAGAACTGGGCTATCGACTTGTTGTGTGCCATGTGACGAAAGGTGCTCACATTGAACACTTGTAAAAGCTTGTAGGTATAACTGTTTGGGTTGCTCTTTCATTTCATGTGTCAATTATAATTTTAAGTTTGATGTAATAAATACTACAAAGCGTTAAAACCCCGATATTCATTTAGAAACATCCTGCATTATATAAAATAGGAAATGCAGCCAATTCTTTGTTGTATGACCCACAAACCATGGTTCTATGGTCGAGCACTAGATCTCCACTACGGATCCAACCTCAACTAAAAATTTCCATCATTGACCCTTGAATTATGCGACGGTTAGCGCAGCTATCATATTCTGTAGCTCTAAATTTGCAGATGATTTTTTTTTCCTACCCCAAAACTTAATACTGTGAATACTTCCCTTTTCGTAATCCTTCCACGTGTTTTAGTACACGATTTAAAATCTTTGATATAAACCTTTGATATAACCCTTTGATATAACTTTGATTTAAACCTTTGATATAACCGTATAATCTTCCTTTTCGCAAAAGTGAGAAGTTTCTTGCAGGAATTCCTGATCGGTTTTTTTTTATGTGCAGGCATTTCAAACTTTTCGCTTAAACCTCATATTTCATTATAGTATTTTCCTCCACAAGGCCATCGTCTTTCCTTTCCACGAAGATAAAAAGCTAAACAAGGCTATTGGCAACAGTACATCTTGACTTGGGACCTTTGGAGAATTAATCCTATGCCAGTCAAATGATAAATAAAACAGCAATATACCAGAGCGCAAAGAACTTGAACGGGAACTTAATTCTTGGATAGCATATTCTGTGGAATAGGTGGAACAAAAAACTGTAAAAAACGGAGAGGACATAAAAAACAAAGATCTGCGGAGTTTCACACTTCACATTCATAAAACGGAATTATAAAAGTTGTTTATACTCCGTGGAATTCTCCTTTTCAGAAAAGCACAAAACCAGCTACAATGAAATGTTTTCACTTATTTCTTTCTCCCTGGAGGTCATTAGACTACTAGAGCACTGGTGACACCTGTGCACTCTAGATATCTCGGTATTCGTTTCTGGATTTTATGGTTGAGAAATTTGGGCAGATTAGAACTGATTCATAGTTGGTCAAAATATTGCTCATAGTTCAAACGTGTTAGCTTCAGACTTTTTTGGAGTAATATTGCAGAAGGATAATCGTAGTTATGTCGCAGAATCTAAATATTACGGATGTTAAAGTATGCCACAATGAATAGTATTAAAGACATGACAAAATAATTGGATTTGAGAAAAATCTGTTTAAATATTAAAAAGAACAGAAACATTTATTCACGAACGGTGATTTCAAAAGAGAAATATTGTTGCAAAACCAGATTCGGGAATTACTGAAGCGTTAAATTATATAATGTTGTATGAAATATAGAATAATAACAAGATACTATTTTTATAGTATGTATATGTGATATTTTAAGTGCGTAGAAGACACTGGTACTTTTAGCAGCTTGCAGTCGTAGTGGCTGAGATGACAGTAGTGGCTGAAGTTAAAGGCATGTGACGCATTTAACGCAACTGAGTTTGAAGAGTATCGCAATCTTTGTTTTCACGCATATCAAATCATTATCATTTTGGTGCTATTGTAACGAGGTTCTTCTTCCTTACATGCGTCTTTTCACAAGGGCTATGGGTCCTCATTTCCTTTTCATGGACGACAACGCTCCACCTCATCGCACAGTTACTGTCGAAGAGGTGTTGGAGAGTGAAGATATTGAACACATGGATTGGTCGGCAAAGTCTCTGGATCTAAATCCCGTCAAGCATGTACGGAACTTACTAGGGAGACCCGTGGCAGCACGTAACTTATCGCCAGTAACGATTCCGAAACTGCGATTGGTGCTACAAGAGGAACGAGCAGCAGTGTCTCAACAGCTCATTAACAACAACATATCCAGCATGCACAAATGATGTGAAACCTGCCTAGCAGTCAGGGGAGATCATATCCCCTATTAAAGACCGGATGTTTCTTGCTGAACACCCATCACAGGGATGTTTCGGCCTTCAATCGCATTGCTCTCCATGCTACTTTTCCAATAAAGCTTCTTTTTATCCCTCTGATTTCTCTCAACACTCTTCCTAAGTGTTGCTTACATTACTCATGTCCTTACGTATTGGGGATCTTACGGTATTAAATGTGTTGATTTGGAAAGCTTTTGTACAAAGTTATATTGAAAAAACCGTCTCGTCCTTAATTTTTGCATACCAGTGTATATATATATATAGAAATGTAATTTATACACCTGTGTATGTATATATATATACTCATTTTTATAGCATACAATTTTCCTTCCTCCTCCCCATTAAAACATTTTTCTGTCTCGATTTTGAATTCAAGAAATCGATGGAGGAAGGACAGCCCAGTAAATATGGTAATCACCTGTTGCTGACTAGAAGCGTTAGCAATAACATAAACAGTAGATTAACATTACTATTGGTTTTAGGGCTTCGTAGAGATAACCATGTCAAATGAACAGTGTTCTGATTCGAATAAATGCTTTTAACTGCCACTGGATGGCAACATAACAAATATTAAAAGTTCATTCGATTTAGATAAAATATAAATGGCAATGTTAGGGACAAAAACGGAACCGTTTTGATTTGTGTTTTTGATGTAGCTTGAATGTTAGATTCTCTGGATTAGATTATTTGTTTGTGATATGTCTAATAAATTTGTTTTAAAACTAGTTCGAGTATTGATTAAATGTGTTTACCATTGAATCACTTAATCACAATTAAATGCAGTCAATCTTAAAACAAACAAGAAACTTTGAAACATTATTTAAGCTTAAGAAAATAGCAGCTTTTACAGATAAGATAAGAAGTTAAATACATATCAAGGAGAGCGAAGAGATAATCCAAATTTCCCTTAAAACACAAGGGATATTGCAGGTCACAAAATCGCTCACAGAGCAAAGTCCAAAGCAATGATCATTGAGCAAGTACGCTTACTAAAAAAACAGTGAGCAACAGAATAACAATTTCGATTCTCAGCTGTCTCATTGCTGCTGGTAGCCTCCTGGTTGTACCATTGCCA
>KK116756.1:11096-30956 GCA_000611955.2 Stegodyphus mimosarum
AACCTTGAAAACGTTTTCCTAGAAACTTCATTGTCCTAAACTTTGAATATTGTCAGTTTATCAAAAAATCGCGAGATATTACCAAGGTCCGATAGACGACTTTCAGCCTATATTTCTGGTTCTCCTTGCACTAACTTCACAATTCCAAGATTAGTCTATTCAGAAATTAAAAGCTTTTTATAATAACGCATGAATTAAACAAAGTAAGCAATTGAAATTCAAGATTAAGTAGCATGCAATCTATCGAGTTTACTTATTTAGTCTTTAGATCATCTGCTTAAATTAGCTACGGTTTTAATCATTTCTTTTTGTGGCACATTCGAATACGAAATTTATTGATTTTTTTTATTTTTTATTTTGTGAAGCTGTTATTACTGAATTTTGAAACTATTGAAATTTAAGCTGCCTAAAGTGAAGAACAAAGGAATTTGACAATTTCCGTGTTAGATGATGATTTCATCTTAGTAACTATACTTTTGCTTGTTTAGTAATGATTTTATTTCAGCAGCCTTATTTATTTATTTACTTATAACGGAATTAATGTAATGTAACATCAATGTATCAACAGGTGACGGAGGACGGGGACATATGGTGTCTAAAGGTAAGCAAGTATATGTCCCAAGCCCTTCACTATCTAGAACCGGCAGCTCCGTCGAGTCCCAGGAGGCCTGCGTAGGGAATGCATTTGCTTCTCTGCAATGTATCAACAGTAATATAACATCAGTGTATCATATAATTTATGTACAATAAATCCTTGCCGAACACGGACTTGTGCAAAGCGATTTTACGCATAAGCATTATTTTAATTCTTTTTATTTAATTTGCCCAAAGCGAGAATTCAGTTATGTGCGGTACGCTGCAGAGGTCAGTCCGTTGCGGTAGCATTCTTCAGTGACTGGTTTGATGACTTATTCATTAACGAAGTCAAACATCACTTAGAAGAACAAAAGCTGAGCTTTAGAGTTCTCCTGTTTCTCGATAATGCTCCAAGACACGGTACTGAAGACCTTACAACACTGCATTCAAATGTAGCGGTTTTATTCCTTCTATCGAAAGCATTTCATTAATGGATCAAGGAACCTAAAACCATTCAAAGCCTTTTTGTCAGGTATGTTTACATTTCTGCAAATAAGGCACCAGACGAAGGAAAGCATAACACACTAATAGCATTTTGGAAGCAATTCAACATAAAACATTGTATAGAAAGGATTAAACTTGGATGGAAACAAGTGAATTCATCAACAATGAATGCTTTCTGGCATTAGCTCTGGCTAGAAGTTGTCAACGATTTTAAAGGCTTTCTATCGACTAAAAATGAAGCCAAGGAAATTGTACAAACTGCAAAAGCTATAGGTCGCGAAGGATTTTCAGATATGGAAAAACGAGACATCAAAGATTTAGTCGAGAGCAACGATTGTGAAATTACAAATGAAGAATTGGATGACCTTGTAACACTATCAGATCGCGAAAGCAGCGATAGTGAGGAAGATAAATAGCCTTTGACGTATAAGAAGTTAAACGAATTGTTAAAAAAGGCACAGGAGCTATCTGATTTTGTAATGGAGATTGACCCAAATGAAAAAATGAGAGGCCGTTTTATGAAAATTATTAAAAGTCGATACTCGAAACGTTTAATAAATCGTAACACATTGTCGTAAGTAAAAATCAGCAGCTCTTTAAAAAAATAACGGTATCATGTACCTACTTATTAAGCAATAATAGAAATCCTAGATATTAACATTTGTTTTATCTTACCCTTTTAATTACAATAATATTTAGGTTTTATAAATTTTACAAATTTTCTTAATCTGAGCTATGCCTCCTAGCCCGTTTTTTTCCCAGTGAAAGTTAACTTTGTGGAATGCGATTTTGCCGTATACAAAATGTGTTAATAACGTAACCCCCGCGTTCGACAAGGGTTTACGGTAATGTTTAATGTGTGCAGTGTCGAGATTGTGCATCATACCGAGTTTGTACAGTTAACTCATGTTTTTTTAAGTGAAAACAAATCCCTGTCTACATGAGGAGTTGTTATACTATGTATAATGTTTAATGTGTTCAATGCCGACACTATGCGCGATAACGAAGTTTGTGCAATTCTCTGATGTTTTTTAAGCGAAAACAGACCGCTGTGTATATGGGGCGAAAAACGATAAGGAATGTAATAGAAATTTCAGTAGTTTCATAACTGAGTAGTATATAAAATAAAAAATATTTCTTTTATAAAATAGAAAATTCAATATCTTTCGTATTCTAAAATGCGATGAAATGGCTGGAAAAAAGAAATGATCTAAACAACAGCCAATTTTAGTGGTCCCATCTAAAAATAAATAAATGAAAGTGGTAGATCGCATACTGGCATGAATACCCAAGGTTAAACAAAATTATTTAAAGATGTCTCTAATAAATAAATAAGCAGAAATAATCCGCAACAAAATGCGTTGAAGTCAAAATACAAGCATACAAACACGAATATCTACATAAATTATAACAACATGATTTTTTGCAAGCTGTATTCATTGGATGCTTTCCTCTTTCTTAAACAGCTTAAAAAAAGGCTGGAGAGTAAAAGAATTTTTGAGGTCGATAATCAACGAAAAGGATATTCGTCTGTATCGCTTCATAATATTCATTGAGGTCATATGCTTTCAAAATCGAATTGCAAAATGAATTCTTTATCCGCATTAGCTCTAGGTATATTATTTTACAGAATACAACTGCAGATATTATGCATAACATTATAAGTCGAAAATGAAAAGCATAAAGTGAAAAGAGAAGTTTTATTTATAGGTGCAAAGATCCAAACACTGGTATAAAGCATCGCAATATGTTAATTTTATGAATGCACGTTAAAATACAGTCACTGCTATTCTTTCATGGTATCTGGTTTATGTATATTAATGAATCTTCACGGTTGTCGTAATTTAAAATCGCGAAAGAAATCTCTTATGGGTATTTAAACAACCCATCTATTAATGCACTGTAAAATTTCAAATTGCACTTTTGTTGTCACTTATCTCCCTTGTCTGACAGTGATATCAGATCAACTGTACGAATTCGTCATGGCCAAGGGCACATGGTTCTGCTTGTCGTTACTTTAGGCCTTGGTATTTTATAGGTTACCTTTTATAGGTGAAAATACAAATTTGTCCAACTTCGTCCCAGTTTTGATAGAGAACTCCCAGGTGATAGATCCGAGAATCTCGCACCTCTCTTTTCTTTCCAAAAACCTTCCCAGAGGACGTTCGTTTCGACAAGGTTTTAGAGCCTCCATGCCTCAAAGACAACACTTACAAGCATCCATGCCATTTTCCTGATTCGAATCCGGGTTCAAGGTTATACCATCTGGCTCTCTTGCTATCATATCAATGGGATTGAAATTCTACATTTTGAGATTGCTGACGTCAGGATCCAGAATAACCTATAATGTTTAAGGTGAGATTTTTGTAGATTATATGGACTGTTATTGCTGTTTATATACAGGATGTTCAGGAAATAAGTGATGGAAAGGAACGACACATATATCCGAAATCAATATGTTTATTGCACGATGATTCACACAGTTAAAAAGAAGAATTAAAAAAGTTTTGTTTGCCCAACTTTTTTTCATTTTGTTCGCCCGACTTCTGTTCGACTTTCCGTAATGTCGATCGCCGGCATTGCGGAGACAGTAGAACTAATTGACACTAGTGATGCTTTTGAACATGTGGAAAGAGATAAAATGCAGCCTAGACATAGCCCGAGCTACAAATGATGCTTATGTAGAAGTGTATTTTTTTTTTTAGTTCTTTTATTTAGTTATGTAAAACACAGTGCAGTAAACTTATTGGTTTCGGATGTTTGTGTAGTTCTTTTCATCACTTCTTTTCCGGGCACCCTGTATTTCCACCTTAATTAATTTTCACCTTCTTTTAAATCTTTTTCAAATACAACCAGTGAATGGACAAAATTGCTGAACTGTAGTAGTTCAGTCCAGATTTTAATCCTGCGGAACAAATTGCATGTGTATGTGGTTTTCCTCACGTGCAACATGAATATGAGCTACTTTCCCTTAGTTAGTGCTCAATGAAGGCATCCTTTCTCTTTAGTAGATCAATCTAGTGAGTTTTCTCATAATCAAATAACCTATTCCAGTAGTAAACTTCATTCAAATGATAATATATTTTCTTAATATTTTGATATTTTTTGTTTGTGTTAGTTTACTTTCCGAAAAGAATTGCAGAAACAGATATAGCTTGTAACATTAAAATTCTTTTTGTGTTTAGTTTTAATTTTATTCAGCAGCAGATCTAATTTTAAAAACTTCAACTATGTCAACTATGATCCTGCATTAGAAATTGCAGCAAAAAGGCCACGCTCTATCTTCCATAATAGCAAATGGTGATAATAGTGAATGTTCTGTAAATATTGTAAATATGAACTTTGCGCAACTTATTTTGACAAAGATGGACTTTGTGTTACTGTGGCAAAGTGTTTTCAGTGTATTCAACTATTTATTCAACTATATAATCAAGATTCAGTGTTTGTGTAATTTGTGCTTCATATTTAACCTTTTATATTTATTCTTCATTTTACTATTTTTATACTTACGCATGGACTTTGCCTCCATATTCAGGACTTAAACTTTTTGCAAAGCATGTGTTTCATTAAAAGAATGCCTGAAAAGATTAAAAATTCTTCTCATTTCAGCAAATTTATTCTTCAAATTTAGTATTTTTATAGACTTTGTTACATTCTTTTGAGCACAGCAATGCCAAATATGCCTATGTTGTTTGCTTTTTTACTGCCAAAATTGCCAAATTCGTCCAAACTTATCAACGTCATTCGTCATCACCATCTCGACGGCTTTCTAGACTTTCATCACTGATATGTACAAGAAGTACCTGGATGAGTTCGCCTTAATGGCGGAGCACTTAGCGCTGTGATTTTTTACTCCAGACCCATAGGGCACTTAAATCCAACGCTATCCGGTAAAAGCAGGTTTGCCTGCTAAATGCCGTTGTATCCAATTAACGATACCGATACCGATCTAATTTCATAACTTGACAACAATGAACGTTATTTTTATTTAACAAGAGGAGCAAAATGTATTGCTTGTGTTTTAGCAGTCGCGTGAGCTAGCAATGCCTAACTCACCGGACCAAAGGCTGACTGCGCATGCGAGTAAAAAAGTAAAATGGTAAAAACAAATATCAATCGTTATTAAAATAAAAAGTATACAATAAGTACTTTACTTATGAAGAAAAAGTCATGACAGACTTCTCTTAAAACTGGTGTTTTTTGGGCATTACAGACTTTTATTCTGCGCAGTTTTCAATTTTAATCTGTAGTGCTCGAGGACGTAAAAGACGCGTATATCGTTATAACAACGTGCGTGCGAAAATAACGAATGATGCGAAAATTACGCATGATTTCATAAGTCCTTTTAAATATAAGATCCGTTAAATTCTTACAAAATTCAAAATTAATAAATAAAACAAATTCGGGTTTCGAGGTACAGGCCAACCGTGTGTTCAAAATTTGATAGCTGTATACAGGTATCACCATTTTTCGCCGGGATAACGAATTCATACAGACTCACAGATTTCGTTTTTAATAACAGAGAAAGGATTAAATAATTGCAAGCAGTAAATGCTAGAGATGAAGTTGAATATATAAATTGTATATTTTGTCTATAATATTGAAAATAAAACTTCTTTAATTAGAAAATGAGAGAACTTCAGTCATTAGATTTTAAAATGTAATTGAAAATTCTTTTATTAACTAATTGTTCAATTAATTTCTTCTTTTGTTCAATTAACTTTTTAAAAACACCCTTTTCATATTTTTGTTTAATTTTAACGACATTTCAAATTAAACAGAAATTTTGTCCCCCAAATGCAACGTGGTTTAAGTGAAATACATATATCGTGTAACTGAAACATAGTGTCAGCAGACTAACTTTATTTTAATCATAAACATGCCTTAAAAATCGATTCTAATTTCTAAATGCACGTTTGTCTTTCTTTGGGGAACAAACATTTTGACGGAAGTTTAAACTTTTAGAAATGAAAAGCCTCCACTTCCATGTCGAAGGCTTATTTTCGTAGTAGTGGAATGAATTTACGGCTGTGGGTTAAAATTTTTCGTTCCCGAAACTACTAAAAGCGATTACCTTGGTCGTGCAAGTCCAGCGCTGTTGACCTCCCACTGCAGAGCTCCTGCAGATATTTAAACTGTGCAACCAAATACGAGGAACGAAAATTGTAACTTGTGCAGAACCTTACATCGGATCCGATTCGGAGGAAATTCGATCGGATTCGAAGCAAAAGAACCATTCTTTTGCTTCTCTCATTCCTGAAACAGTAGTTATACTGTATGTTCAGGGGTTAAATACAGCCGCAGGCCGGCTAAGTTATTTCTTAGATTCTGAACGAAATAATAAGTACATTCGGAGCTCCAATCCTCGTTTTTATTTCTTTTATTTAACTATTTATCATAAATTTAATAATTTATTAAATTTTTATTGTTATCTTCATATTTTTAGTCCAAAGGGACAATTTGTCCAGGACAATTTTGTTTTGCCAAGAGGAGGGTAAGGAAATAGCCTTGAAGTGCCTAATTTAAAGTAGCTAACTATAAGAGTAGAAAAGTGATTGCGAGAATTATTGCAATACCTACGGTAAATGTTAAGAAGACACGATTTTTTACTTTGTGTTTTTTTACATTTCTTAATGTAAAGTCTGCAAGCATTTATTCTTACATTGTGGTGTCATCGTTTTGAAGTGTTGAGTCATTTATTTTACAGTAGTTGTCTTTGATTATTTATTGAAAACAATAACGAAACATGATTTAAAACAAATATTAATATCTTACGCGGAACAGTGCCGGATCAATTTATACATCTTATCATATCATCGTTCAGTTCCGTACTGACTCTATTTTCCCCCCGTCGCGGGAAAAACAAACAGCAGTTTATCCCTTTAGGGAATTATAGTTGGAACATCCTCCGGCCCGCGACGAAGGTGTTTATCATAAATTCAAATTCTTACAATAAAATAGTATATCTTATACTTTTACAAAATTTGTACCATACAACATAATATGAATACATTATATATAAAGGACATTTTCATAATACTAGCTGCTACTATACACTTTATCTTACTAACTACCACAAGCTAAATAAAAATAGAAAGAAAACAATTATCATCATACAAAACTAACACAAGTAACAGATTTCAGTTAGTAAAGAAATACTAAATAGATACCTGAAAATTTCCAAAAAACAATCATTCATCAATCTTTCCAAGTTCCAAAGGATATAACATTTGGATAGGCCTTTTTATTACACCTGAAGAAGTTTTTACTGTGATACTTCTTACCTTGTTATCACGGCCTCTGTGCAACTCCATCACCTTTCCCAACTTCCACAGCTGCCGAGGTAGTTTGTCATCCCCTATCAAAACTACATCATTTATATTAAAATCAGTGGTTGTATTAACAGGTTTGAAACAATTTGCACCTTTTAATTGGAGAAGATACTCTCTTTTCCATCGTCTCCAAAAATCATTTAAAATTTTTTCTCGATATAAATATCTTTTGATTAAAACTCTTTTGTTACTTGCAATATGTTCTTTAACATGACCAGCCTGGTGCGGTAAGGATGTTAACCGTTTTCCAGTTAGGAAATGAGCAGGAGTGAGAGGGAATGGTTCTGATGGATCATTGTAAACGTAAGTAAGTGGTCTAGAGTTTAGAATAGATTCTATTTCTGTCAAAATAGTTTGCAATTCTTCAAAGGAAACTAAAGCCTTTCCTAGTACCTTTCTCAAAATACCTTTTGTCATCTTCACCATTCTCTCCCAGTATCCACCCCACCAAGCTGCTCTTTCGACGATAAAATGCCATGTTATTCCCTTCGTACCAAAATAATTTTGTACAGATGGATCAATGATATTTGCATATAACTTCTTCAGTTCTATATCTGCACCTTTAAAAGTTTTGGCATTGTCAGAATTTATAGTTCGGCAAACACCTCTTCTTGAGACAAAGCGACGAAATGCCAGAAGGAAATGTTCAGTGCTTAGGCTAGAAACAATTTCAAGATGAACTGCACGTGTGACTGCACAAGTAAATAAACAGATGTAAACCTTGTCTCCACCTTTCGTAAACAAGGGACCAGCGAAGTCGGTGCCAGTGATTTCAAAGGGATTTGCTTCATGAATTCTGTCCGCTGGTAATGGAGCAATCACTTGAGTGCCCCTTTTAGCCTTGAATTTCCTGCAAACGAAACAGTTATTCAAGCACGACTTTACAGCTTGTCTGCCTCGGATAATCCAATAATTTTCTCGAGTTTGAGTGAGTGTATCTGAAACACCAGCATGAAGCAAGTTCTCATGCTCTCTTTTAATTAACAATTCAGTGAATTTAGATTTTCTTGGAATAATCCATGGATGCTTTTCTTGAAATTTAAAATCAGAGTGTTGTAATCTACCACCAAGACATATAAGTCCTTCTGCGGTTAGAATAGGGTTTAAACCATATAGTTTGGAATCGGAACTAAGTGATTCATTTCGTGTCAGTTTAATAAAATCCTTTTCAAATTCACTTCGCTGTGTAAAACGAATCCAATAGCGTTCAGCACTTGCAAGTTCTTCTGCAGTTAGTGTTGCTTTAAACTTTTCAGAATTCTTCTTACAGTTATTAATAAACCGTAAGACGTAGGCAGTGATTCGAAGAACCTTAGATAAGTCACTGTACCTATGCAAATTTAACAAGCCATCGGTACGTTCAGCATATGCTGGTAAGGCAGTACAGCTCCCTTTTATCTCCGTTTCTGCTTCAAATGTATCGATATCAGCATTCGGTATTTCTTTAGTATTTAGAACATCAGCTTCTATTAACCACGAGGGTCCCCTCCACCATGTTTCATCATTAATTAAGGAACGTGCACTTACTCCTCTAGTAAGTTTATCCGCTGGATTCAGTTTTCCGTTGCAAAAATTCCAATTCGATGGATTAGTCTTTTCTTTGATTTCCAACACTCTATTGCGGACAAATTGCTTCCAATCGTTTGCAACACCTCTAATCCAATGTAGACATATTGTGGAATCTGTCCACATGAAAATGTCACTTTCTTTCAAAGAAGAAAACGTGGATCGTATATAATCAGCTAATCGTGCGGAAATCAAGTTTGCTAATAATTCTAAACGTGGCAAGGTCACTTTCTTCAGTGGAGCTAGACGACATTTTGAAATGATAAAACTTGTCGTACATTTGTCATGGTATCTAACCTTGAAATATGCGACCGCACCGTAAGCTTTTGGGCTTGCGTCAGAAAATATATGGACTTCCAGCTGCTGAATCTCCAGCTCATTAAAATATGGTCGAGGTATGACAAGCCTCTCAAGCTCGGTTACTTCATTGCACCACTTCTGAAACATAGACTCCAATTCTGCTGGAATATTTTCATCCCATTTTAAGCCCTTTTCCCACAGAATTTGCACTATCAATTTAATTCTAACACTGAATGGTGTAATTAAACCTAATGGATCAAACAACATGCCACATGCACTTAACACTATACGTTTTGTTGGTGTCGCATATTTAATTTTAGTAAATTGGTTCAGATCTATCTTCAACGTGTCCTTATCATTGTCCCAAATTAATCCTAATACCTTTAACGGTATATCTGTTTGATTCGTCGGTGTCCGACATTCCATTTGGGCTTCTTTCCATCTTTCATTAAGGATCGCTGAATTAGAAGACCATTGCCTTAAATTCATGTTCGCTTCACTCAATATGAATTTAGAGTCTCTTGTTAAAGATACCGCTTCTTCAACAGTTGATGCCCCACTTATTAAGTCATCAACATAAAGATCTTTCAAAATAAAACAAGCTTCATTGTGTGAATGTTCATATTTCTTTAAATGGAGTCGTATAGTTGCTGTCAAAATAAAAGGACTGCATTTGACACCAAAGGGAACACGTGTCATTCGTAAAATTCTGATATCACGACCATTGAAATCAAGTTCGGTTCCCCCCTCATTTCTCCACAAAAACTGCAAAAACTTTCGATCCTCCTCAACTATGCCAATCTCTAAAAACGCTCTTTGAATATCAGCACAAAATGCAATTGCGTGATAACGAAATCTTAGAATAATCCTGAGCAAATCTGGATTAAGGTTAGGACCACTCTCTAAACAATCATTGAGCGACTGCTCATCTCTAACCTTTGACGACGCATCATACACAATTCTAACCTTCGTACTTTCCTTTGATTCGCGTACTACAGCATGATGAGGCATAAAATACCCAATTTTTCTAACATCATCTCCATGAAATGCAACTTGCTCAATAATACCATCCCTTAACTGCTCATTAATTATTTCTTTATAACGAAAGTACAGATGCGGATCATGCCTAAATTTGTTATTTAAGCTTATCAAACGTCTTTCTGCAACTTCATAATTACTGCTCAATGTGTTACAACCCTCCTTCCATAATAATTTAGTTTCGTACCTCCCATTTTTAAACGTGGTATTTCTTTCAAACATGTCTATGACATCTGCAACTGATCGCGAAATTTCCTTCTCCTGATTTATTCCTATAGCCTCCAAATCCCACAGATTCCGAACTCTTTCAAATTCTGTTTCTTCCTTCACGGAGATATGATTTACACAAGTCTTATCAGAATCATAATTTCCATGATCATCCGATCCCATTTCCTTACCTTGGATTACAAACCCAAACAAACTATCCGTAATTACTAAACGTTTTCCTAATCTTATGTTTCTTTCATACAAAATTTCCCAAATGTAATCTGAGCCGATCAACATATGTATCTCTTTCGTATTTCCAATGTCGGCCAATTCTATTCCCTTACTTAGAGCCATGTTTCTAACCCACTTTGAAGGAACTTCTATGTGATCATGTGTAATCGTATCAATTACTACTGCCTCTATGCTGAGTTTTTTACTAGGGTTGATTCTATTCTGCAAATCAAGTTGAACTATGTTATACTGCTGTTTAGGTTTACGCTCGCTACCAAACCCATATATTTCAAACGTTTCACATCTGGTAACCTTCAATCCTAACGAGTCGGCAGTTTTCCTTCTTATGAATGTTCTGTTGCTCCCGCCGTCTATTAACACCCTCAGCATTTCGCTTTTTTTATTTGTTTTTACTATGGCGCTGAATGTTTGCAATAAAACCGGGGACTCTCCTACGCTCTCGGATTTGTTTACAGATTCCCTTTTACTTCCTCCGAAGCAATGCATTGACTGTACGGTAGATAAATTGCTGTCCGTTTCCTTATTTGATTCGACTGAATTATTTGTCGGTTCAGCCTTATCGCATATTAAATAATTGTGAGGTTTTTTACATATTTTGCACAGCTGGTCTTTTTTCCAGCAAAATTGTGATGTATGTCTACGTTTTAGACAAATGTAACATCGGCCTTGTGTTTTTAACGAATTTCGTTTTTCGGTTAATGGTAAAGGACATTTCTGAGTTACGTGAGATTTATCCGAACAGAAATTACATACTTCATTCGCTACGGCTGTTAAAGCAGCCGCTGTTGGAATGCGCGCCTTTGAAATATTTCGTTTTGAGTCTACATAAAATTTATTCTGATAATTTTGACTCGCTCCTCTATTACTAAAAGGAATTTCATTTCGTTTGAAGTTTTTTGAATCTGATAATAAAGACGACGCTTCTCTTATTTCTACCTCCTTTCTCAAAAACTCAACTAAGTGTTCTATATCAAATGAGTCACGCGATTCGCGTTGTCTATTGTAATACAAATTTAACTCTTCTGGAATTTTCTGTAGTATTACTGGGCAAAGTAAACTACTATAAGTGCCTGCTGCAACACCTAAAGACTTCAATGATCGAATTTGAATTTCAATCGTATCATACATTTTTCGCAATGCTGGAACGTTCGCGCATGTCTTAACGGAATCAATCAACAACAGTTTATTCATGTGCGAGCTTATAATCAAATCTAGCCTTCCGAATCTTTCTTTTAACAACTTAATTGAGGAATCATAATTTTCGTTTGTTAACGAAAATCCCGAAACTGCTGACAAGGCAGTACCTCCTAAAAATGTTTTCAGATATGAAAACTTCTCAACCTTGCTTAAGGAATTGTTATTATGAATAGCCACCTCGTAGGAATTCCAGAAATCCAACCAAGAACTACAATCACCATAAAACTTCTCAATACTTAATTTCGGAAGCTTAACTACACTACTTTCGTTTCTTACTACGCGTTGTTCCAACCTAACATTTTCATTAACCCGAATTTCATTTTGCGAAACCCAGTTAAAAGTACTTTCTATTTGCCTATCTATTTTCGTTTTCCATTGAATACCGCGTTCCTGATATTCTTCACTCTCAGCAATTTCGTTTTCTAACTCATCTATACCGATTATTGCTTCTATTTCATTATCTAAACCCTTAAGATTCTTTATCTTTTCAATCAACTGGTTTCTTTGATCACAAAGATCATCAAGCTTTTGTTCTTTACTATAAATTTCACTTAAAGGTTTATTTATTGCATCTTCAATTTTTGTCAAAAGATTACAAAAAAGCTGTCTAATGCAGTTTCGTTTCTGCCTTAACCTTTCTACTCTTTTCACCATGTTTGCATAAACTACTTCTGTTTTCAAAACTAAATTTCAAATTAATTTACAACAACGAAATAATCAAATCACCACTATAAATTCAAAATTTCCTATCACATACAAATTCATAACACTTCAAGACTGAATCTAAAGGGACCTACCTCAATTCCATGGTCGTGAATCAGAAACTTTCAAAACAAAGGAACATTCCATCAGAAGGTCAGCGTTGGTTTCATCACGTCCGGCTCACCACAAAATTGTGGTGTCATCGTTTTGAAGTGTTGAGTCAATTATTTTACAGTAGTTTTCTTTGATTATTTATTGAAAACAATAACAAAACATGATTTAAAACAAATATTAATATCTTACGCGGAACAGTGCCGGATCAATTTATACATCTTATCATATCATCGTTCAGTTCCGTACTGACTCTATTTTCCCCCCGTCGCGGGAAAAACAAACAGCAGTTTATCCCTTTAGGGAATTATAGTTGGAACATACATCTTGCCATCTTACATCTACTATAACATTTTTGGCTTTCAAGACGATCGATCTATTTCGCGCTCCATATAAATAACCGTATTAACGACTAAAACCGAAGTAAAATTTCAATTAGTTATCTCTGGCGAGAGCAATTTAGCTGGTGCCAGACGTGTCTTTAAGGGGAGTGAGGTAACTCGACTGCCCAAGGCGCCAAATGCAAGAGGGACGTCTGAACGAATAATCAAGGTTTTTTTTTTAGAACACAAAAAAAGTAACTTTTTTGAAACGTTCTAGCATGATTTTTTTCTTTTTGATATGCAGGGAAGGTGCCTAGAAAAATTTCACCCAGGTTGCCAAAAATACTATACAGCCGACCTTGGCTGGTGCCTTCCAAAATTCGGTGTCCTAGGCTGCTGCTAATATCACCTATGCTTGAACCTAGATCTTTTTTTGGAGCATTTAGTATTTAGTAACATGTAAATGATAACATTTAACATTTAATGTTTAATAACTTCTGAAAACAGAAGTATGTTTGTACAGGAGTTCGGTATAACATCTAATATTCTACGCTTATAAATAAATAGTTTAGACAGTTAAAATGCACCCTTTTTATTTTACAGCTGTTACACTGATTCGCAAAATGATTTCCTTTTTTACATTTATGACAGATTTTTTTCACACACAGGGTACTTTTCCATATTCACGAGATGCTCCACAGTTAGAACATCTTTGGTTGCACGTTTCTTAGCATTTAAAACTCTTTATATACCTTCTTATTAAGCTTACTTATTTTTCTTTCTGCACTATGATTACAACAACACCTTCGTCTTTTATTTTTTCGGTTTGATGTACATTTATTTCTCTTTTTACTGCTATAGATTTATATCTCAAGGAAACCTTCTTTAACATTATACATGATTAACAAAGCTTGTACCCATCATCAATATTAATTAGTATCAGTGGCGTATCTGGTACTTTTGCCACCGAGGTGGTACCTAAATTTGCCGCCCCTCTTGATACACTTAATACACTAATAATTGATATAACTAACAAAATGACACATAGGGAAGAAAATTTAAACTAATACGTCTATTTTTGAAGAAAAACATTAACTCCTACATTTTAAAATTATATTATTATTTGATTGTTTTTTATTCCCGAGATAGTGACAACAATGACGTGATTGCTCCAGTTGCTGTCATGTAGCCAGTGTAGAAAAATTTCCTAAATGCAAAATAAACATTTGTAGGTCTTAAATACTTCTTAAATTATTTTTATTTAGAAAAGTCTTCGCACAACTAGCAATACATACAGTAATTTTGAGGAAAGTCCCCAGTAGGGTAAACTGCAAAAAATTAAATTTTGGAATAAACTGCAAAAAATTAAAAGAATGCCCTTCCTCGTTCCTGTTTTCCCTAGCAATGAGGAAATAAAACTCTGAAATATTTCTGTCTTTGAACGAAAAAGTCTTCATTATTAAAGTTACCTTGATGATAATTTAGTTGATAATTATAAATTTTCATTCAAGTTTCGACGGAATAAAAAAGGTACGACAAGAATGTGTAAGTACTGAAACCGAATATTCCTGAAATTTCGCAATGATCTTGTTTAACATTTTATATAGAGTAAAAACTATTTTTCATCTCAAATTAATTCCGTCGGCAATTCAGAATCGCATAATTCTTCACCTGCCGCAAACCAGCAAATGATCTATATGAAATTGTCTATATGATCATTTGCGGTCAAGTCGAAATTACCAAGCGAGGGGGAAACGGAGATGTTAGAAGAACGGAAGATCGGATTTGAGGAAAAACGTGGGGGTTGATTAAACATCTAACTTTTTTTTAACTATAGAGGAAAATATAGAAAAATTGTATTCTTTGAATTAATGCAATTTTGTAGTATGAAAATGGGTTACTGAAAGATAAAACGTAAGTCAAATACATCTTTTTTTTTTAAAGGATAGGCGTAGAAAGACACATATTTGTTATATCAATGAATTTTATTGTAAATACTGCGTTTTGTATTTCGAATGCTATGAATATAAAATATCTGAGTATCTGAAAAATAGTCTTAAATAGCTTCCAACCTTTCACATCACATGAATGATTAATGCTATGGTATCTTAATACAGTATAATGTGAAATAAAACTGCAATGCTCTACTTTAAAAGTCAAAATTAATTTTCACTGTCGAACTTTTTATGACGCTGAGGAATTACTTAAAAGGTATTTCTGAGTTTCAAAGATTTTCGAAATCTTTCCTTCCCATTATATCCAGGCTTAAGATGGAAGATTAGATTTATATTTAACAAATGGGCTGCAAGAGCTTTCTCTACCACCGTGTGTAAGAATTTTCGAGGTTTTTCCTCAAGTGTAATGTAAATATGAGCCTATTTTCCCTGGAAAATTCTCCACGAAAGCCAGTCCTCACATATTTTGCCATATTCAATTAAATAAACACACAAAAATCTTCTTATTCTCAAGATGATTAAGTAGTTAATTTCATGTTAGATGATTCGATTCGATTATTTGTTTATAGCAGTGTTTCCCAAGCTTTTCAGCCTGGTGGCCTACATATATATATTGCAAGGAAAAAGAAAATTCCTAGACGAAAATAATGTAATAATGAAATGTTAACAAACAAATAAATGTAATCAATAAAATCATCTAATAGTTATAATTTAATTCGAAAGTATAAGTAGGTATATGTTATCAGTAATCCAAAAAGCGTATACTAATATTTTTAAATTGCTTAATAACAAAATAAAAGAAAAGCTACATTTCAAAACTTTTCGCGGCCCATGTAACTTATCTGATTTTTGTACCATGTAGACATTTTGGTAACTACCGACTTACAGTAAAAAACAGTCTATAGTTTTGGTAACTACTGACTTACAGTAAAAACAGTCTATAGTCTGTCTATAGTTCCATTCTAGATTTATTCCTAATATATTGATAACTGAAGGAGACCTAAAAACAACTCTGTCTTATACTAATATAAACTGAAGACCTAAAAACAACTCTGTCTTATAATATAAACTGAAGGAGACCTAAAAACAACTCTGTCTTATAATATATCTCCCCTTCTAACATAACCGTTTACTTTCCCCTTCGTCATTAACCCCTTTCTGACCGCATATGAGAAGACACCATCTATATGACTAACCATATAAACTGATGTTTCGCCTGAAAATGCCGCCCCCTAAAGTGTGCCGACCGGGACGGACTGACTGCTCCTCTCTAGCTACGCTGCTGATTAGTGTATCCTGAAAATTTTATAATAGTAAAGAGCAAAAACTGTTCAGAAGAATTCAGATTTCAGTTAAAATATTTTTCGTGCTATTGTTGACGAAATGAAAGACAGTTTTAACGAACTTAGTCTTATTATTGATCGATCTATGAAGTGGTGGATATAATTACTGAAGCATTTTTCTTTGAGTAAAAATAGCTTATTATGAATTTCAAGTAAAATATCATTTACCATGAACAGTTTCCATTGCATAACTAATTCTATAACGTTTACACTGCCAAATTGATATGCATTGGAAATTTTTAATGGAAAGAAATCAATTTTCCTTAATTCTGATTTGTCGTTAAAATTATTTTCATAAAATACTCTATCGCAAATTTCATCATCATCATCATCAGTGTGTAACTGATTTCAGAATGAAGTCTGGCTACCAAGAGGTGCCAAATTTAATCTTGTTTATGTTTGCATATTACTTACGACCGCTGGCAAAGAACAATCAAACTTACAATAAATTATTTTCAATTATCTGTATTTAATATCACTTAATTAATAAACCAGTTTCGTACCATTACCGTTAGTTAATAGCCAGACAGGCATGCAAATTATTACGTATTTTCAGATTTAATTCTAATGAAGGAAAGGAATAAAAAATACGATTTGTTAAGATTAAGATTTTATCACATGGTAAACAGAATGCATTAATATCGCGTTATAAAATTTCATGCGTATAAGTAGAGCCATTTGTTTCACCCAGTACTGCTTAATGAATGACAAGGCGGATGTTTTAGCGCGCCCACTTAAATCCAACGGAAAAGAAGTACCATGACAGATGCCGAAGAGAAAGAAAGATACACGCGATATATTTATCCATGACGTCATACGGATATTGCTTGTCCCAGACTGTAGTGGGTGAGACCTGAAGCCTAAAAGTAAAGTTACCGCCTGTGAGGGTACGTTTGGCGACTTTTTGCGAAATTTTTACTCATATGTCGCCAAATGAGCATAAACCGAAACTGTGGAAGTGCTCTTGAGGTTGTCGCCAAACAAAACAAATATCTCACAATATATCATATTCGCTATTGTAAATTAGCTAGAATTATAATCGAAAAATTATTTTCATTTAATACTTAATTTTTAGAATTCGATGAAATTTTCGGAGTGATTTGCCACTGACTTTCGCTATTAATTCTCCCATTAAATGGCGAAACTTCAACCCGTTTGTTTCGAGTAATCTCATTGGTAGAGATATCTCTACTTTCCGGTTTCGTTAGCTCGCCGGTTTGCGCCTCGACGTTCGGCGCGGTAGATGTGTTTTGCGCTTACTGTTGAAGTCTACGTTTCCTGCACATCTGTAACTGAACTGTGATTTACTATTATGGCAACTAAAATGAGTCGACGAACTGTGAACATAACTACAACTCATCAAGCTCGTAGCCCTAGTCCTCACGTCACTACAAGTTCAGGGGAACATCATAGGTCGAATTTAAGCCCCACTCGTTTAACTAGGATTCAGGAAAAGGTCGAATTGCAAAATTTAAATGACCGGCTTGCAACATACATCGATACCGTGCGTAGTCTGGAGCAAGAAAATAGTCGCTTAAATTCACTTGTTCGTACTACCCAAGAAACTACCACGCGGGAGATATCGAACGTCAAAAATGTTTACGAAAAGGAGTTGGCTGACGTGCGTAAAGTTTTGGATGATACTGCCAAAGAAAAAGCAAAATTACAATTGTCTGTGGATAAGTGGAGAACTGATGCGGAAGATTTACGAATTAGGTAAGTTTACTGATATTTTTGTAAATATTCTGCACTTGGCAGTTATATATTTAAACAGGTACATTGTATCTTTTCTGTTTTTGATTCGAACAAAAAATAATTGACTATATGATCTTTGCATTTAGTTTGAGCTTGCTCATACATAATGTGATGAAATTTACATTCACATGAAAATCAGAGTAAAATGTATTATTAACTAAAATTCCATCATCATTGGCCTTAAATATGGGACTCAGGTTTATTCCCTCATCATAGTAAACAACTAATTTGAGAGGCAGCTATATTTTTTATATTCTTTATTTGTAATATATGGGTATGAATTATAAGCAGTAATAGTAACTGTGTATTAAGTGTAATATCATTGTAGAACTTCAGTTAAATCAAACTTGCTGTTCAAATGTTGAATTATGAATTAATTTTTATTTTTTTAATAAATCATATTTTCAGTGATTTTGGAAAAAAAAAAAAAAAAACCATTTGCTCTCCATGCTATTGTTGTCATATCTATAATGAGCTATTCAGGTAATGCCATGGGCGAAGATGGCAGCCTTGGTAATCTGTAAAATTTTATGGCCGTAGAGGTTCAGTCTCTTAAACAAGATCCCTAATTTTTTAACAATTCTGCAATGATAGAAGATTTAATGTTCTGATATTATACTTCACATCACTCTTCCTTTTTGCTGTCTTCATTTTTATTTTATCAATGTTTGATTGGGCTTTGGTGTTGAATGTTTTATTTGCATTTATATCAAAATTTTCAAATTTATTACTTTTGTATGAAAGTCTTACTTTTTTTAGTAGCTAAATTTATCAGTTTGTAGAAGGTATATGTATAGGTATAGAAGGTCTTTTTAACAAATAGAATTTTTATTATGGAAAAACAGGAGGGGGTATAATTTCATGCGGTTAATGTATTAAATCTACATATATAATGTTACAAAAAAGCTGTTTTTTTTTTGTTTGTTTGATTTTTTCTTCCCCAACCTGTCTTTTCCTTCTTCCCTTTGTGATATAATCAGCTGATGTTTGTAAGGTTTATTGTGAAAATAGTAATAGTGTGTAGGTACATATTAATTTTTAGCAGAAAGCTTTCTTTATGCTGTTAATAAATGTCTATGCTGATAAACAGCTTTTTATGCTCTTAATCAGTGTAGATATTTATTGTATAGATATTGTAGGTAGGTCTTCAATTTCATCAGTAGTTATCTTTAAGATAACTAAAACATGTTTAAAAGATACTTGGGTGTTGAGAAATGTTTGTTGATATTGTCAAAAGATGGCATTACAAGTCTGTCTGTTTAAACTTAGCTCTTCCCCATCTGGACATGTGACTATGTAAAAACTGATGATTAGTTGAGTTTTCTCTGCTTTAGAATTTGAACTATAGTGTACAGCATATGGGAATGCTAGAAATATTCGATGGAACCAATTATATTCCTGCCTTTTAAGCTTTGTAATTTGATTTAAGCTTTTAGTCTATATAATGTATATAATTATTTAAGTTTTAATTAAAAGTTGAAAAAACCCATTCCCTGCAGTGCACCTAATTCTTTGGTTTCAGTTTTGTTTTGGTTTTGATCAATTTTATAACTTGGTTTCAGTTTTGTTTTGATTTTGATCAATTTTATAACTTGGTTTCAGTTTTGTTTTGATTTTGATCAATTTTATAACTTGGTTTCAGTTTTGTTTTGATTTTGATCAATTTTATAACTTGGTCATTCAGACATTTCTCAGATAA
>KK116756.1:31005-77120 GCA_000611955.2 Stegodyphus mimosarum
TAATTTCTAAAATTATAAATGCTGAAGTATAAATTTCATCAGCAAAAACTAACAAAGGTAAAATAACTAATAAAGTAATTAATAATTAAAATAATAAAGTAATATTCATCAAAATGTAGTATTTAAAATTAATAAAAATTAAGTTAATAATAAATTGTTAAGTAATTTAAAAAAAAAGGAACAGACCTGATCTTACTTGGGGCTACAATTTTACTAAAAAACTAAGAAACAGCAGAACTGATCTCTTTCAACATTTAAGCCCTGACTATACTGTTTCATAAGAAGACAAATAAAGATCAAGATAGAAACAAAGGTCATTCTTTTTCCAGAAAAACAATAAAAAAAGGTAGAAGGGTAATAAAGCATTGCTAGTGATAATAGAAATAATGTGAGAGTACTAAAGGAAATTTTACTGAATAATTGTAAATATGAAAGCAAAGAGTCCAACACTTTCTGGTCATGATTCTCTGCTGATATAATTCTAGCTGTTAAGCAGATGGGAAAAAAAATTCCTTCAATTACAAGGATTATCTGTAAGCTGAGAACAAGTGTAAGTGATAATTTCATCCCTTACTAATATTTGGTTGCATCATACTGAAAAATCTGTAGCTGTTCTTGGAAATACATTAAACCCATTCAATTTGTAGCACATTTAAAAACATAAGCAAAGGTTCCTCTTCCCAGTTGGATTCTAAATCTCACATAACTGAAAATGCTAATACTGAATCATCAGATAAGATGGCACAACCAAAGTAATTACTTCAAGTACTTTCAAGAATTAAAAATGTATCTGTTTTCAAACAAACTAACATAAATTTTTTGTACTTCCCAGAGAATGAGTTTTTATATGTGGGAGGAGCCTTTTCTTTCCCTGTTGTACTTATCAGTTTGTAGAAGATTATATGTTATTTATCATAAATTCAGAAATAAATCATTATAAATTAAGTTTTCATCAGTTTTTAACAAAAAGAATTTTATGAAAAAGAGGTGATACCGTATTTCATGCAGGTCTCAACTTCAATTTTTACGGAATCAGAAAAGTTTAGGCAGAAGCTGTAGTTAAATTTTATAGAATTGCCGGGGTCTCTCTTATTTAGGGCTTTACTAGGTTTATGAATTATCTGGAAAACTGAAAAGTACCGTAACCAGGTAGGCTCCAGTACAATTTAAGTTCTGGCCATGATACTAGGAGCTGACTCTAGAAAAGGATTGAACAACAATATCCCATTCATATTAATGCAGTAAAACATTATTTTCTGTATGTTTGAGAGATTTCCCATTTTCTATTGGCCATGGCATTTCTGCTAACTGGTCGTTCAACAAGTGACTGAGAAGACTGACTGCATTTTAAGTGACACGGTGGTTAGAATATTCAAGTTTACTTTATTACAGAAATAACCACACAAAATCCAGCATTATCAATTATATCTGAATGTCCTAGTCCATAAAAATTACTGTAATCTTCCAATAGAATAGACATATATAGGTTTGTATTGATTCTTGAATTGGTATGTGTTGATCAAAGATATTCTTTTTTTCAGTACATTATGCACCTGCCAAGCATTTTGGTGAGTTTACTAAATGTAGACTTGGAATGAAATTTGTTAAATTCAGCACACACACATATTTAAATTAAGCACACACACATATTTAAATTAAGCACACACACACACACATGCACACACTGACAAAGCTTTTGATCCTCAGATGGTGCTATCAGTGATCTCAGGGTGTGTTTCATTTCTTTTTCCAAGGCATCAAAAAGCATAGCAGGTGTGTAACAGAAAAGTACCTTTTTCCAATATATGCCTATTCTGACATGTATTGTCACTTAACCAGAAATTTTTTTCTGATTATTTAAAATTTAAGAAAAAGTTACTTTGATTTATTAATATAAAAAAGTTATTAACAATTTTATGTAATGGCATAATGTAGTAAATAAAGATACATAATTTTAATTTTGAAATTTCAGTATTAAGTGTATTAATTTCTAATCTTTAACTGTGCTGGCAACTGGAGCTTAAAACCAAGATCATATTTACTCTTTTTTATATAAATGTAATTGCAGAACTGTACAGAAATTGAACACTGAAATTTGGTGTTAAAATTGAAGTCTGTAAGTTATGGTTAACATGTATTTTATTTAAAGCATGCGAGTATTTTTGTTAGTTAATGTAATTAAATCTGCTGTTTGGGGGAATAGATTATTATCAAAGAAAATCTTTTTCTGTTTGGGAAAAAAATAATAATAATAATATGTTTTGGCTGAGTTTTCACTCATAAGGAAGTTAACAACTTTTCCAAATTTCTCTCTTTCAGTGTTTTATTGTAAGTCATTGAGAAAATGAGAAATTGACATGATATATTTGAAAACAGTACTGAGTACTTTCCATGTATGTTAACAGTTACCAGAACTACCCTAGTTTATATTATTCATTTTGTTAATTACTAAGTACCAGTTGTATATAAAACTCAATGACTGAATTAGAGAGGAGTAGTGTGCTGTTATTAAGTTTTTTTGGGGGGGGGGAGGAAGGAGGGGAGCCAAAGGGTTTTGTGTGAATGATATTCATAAAAGAATGTTTTCTGTTTAGAAGTATATGTTACCTGAAGCTGAGTGCAAATGGGTCAAGAAGTTTTCTCATTGCTCTCCAAAGTTCGAGATGAAAACTAAAGTTCTGTTCAGACAAACTTAACAAAAAATAGAAGAGTTGATTTAAGAAATGTACTGTATGCGGTGTTAACAAAATAGCAGTACTCATTTGCTCCTCTAAAAAACGTCTTGGACGCAAACACTTTGTGGATGATAATGATGTTCAAGATGTGGCTGAAATAGCAACCCAAAGAATTTTTGAAGCTGTATTAGGATACTGTTAAAGCAGTGAGACAAATGTATAAATAATTATGAAGATTATATTACGAAATAAAAGTAGTTTCAGATGAATATCTGGTGAAGTAATTTTGTAATTGCCTTTTTTGATGTATTTACTTCTTTTCGTAAATAAGTTTTATTCCTCCCCCCCCTATGGATGATAGGTTTTTCTGTGGTAATGCAGTAATAGTGTTGTGAAATGCTTAGCAGCTGTGCAGTAATATAGCTTTCCTGCAGAGCTGGTAAAAAATGAAGCTTCTCCAGCAGAGCCCAGAAAGAAGTTTGTCTGTTGAGCAGCCCGAGTTGAGAGTTGCCAGATTTGGCTCAAAATTGCCCATTTGGTAATATTTGGGGATAAAATTGACAATATGTCATAGACAGAGAACATTCTAGAGTGCATTTTTAGAGGTTTTCTCGGGAATATTCTTCGAGAAATTAGTGTCTTGAGTTCAAAGATTAGCTTGAGAGCAATCTTAGGAGCTGTACTTTAGTGCTTTGCCAGGAAGCTGTCTTCTCCATTATATCCTGAAGGCTCTATTGCTGATTGTTTCAGTGTGTTTGTCATAGTTTTTTGATGAGCATAAATGTGTCTTTGGAACTGTTCTGTGTAACAGTTTTTTGATGAGCATAAATGTGTCTTTGGAACTGTTCTGTGTGCTTACTGGTGAGTAAATTTTGTTTTGATTCTTCATCAAGTCTATTAGCATCAATTACTCAAAACCCACAAAACCATAGAATGCAACAATATATTAGTTTATCTTCCTGTAATTAACACCCACTTTTTATAACAACTTCTTGCAAAGGATCCGGTAAATATAAAAACCGCCAAAAATGGCGATAATAGTTCAAAACTGGTAACCCGTGGAATTCGAGTACAGAATGAGGTGGTGAAAATACGGTGGATGGGATGATGATAATTGATAACACGGCTGTTTAGAAGAATTAAATCAGTTTTCATGCTTAAAATTTTGATATATTTTTTATGTATTTTGACAATTACTTTTCAGAAGATACTTTTTAGTGTTTATATACTGGATGACTAGAATGAAATAAAAAGTATTACTAGTTATCTTAGAGGACAAAATAGTTTATATATTACCAGAATCATCAAAGTTAGCAAACCATTGCTTTGTGTAATAATCAAAGTTTGAATGACTATTGAAAGATAAAATGTATAATATTCTAGTTTTATTTACAATGTTAGTCTAAAGGATTTGAATATTACTGAAGATTCTTTGCCAAATTTATTATGAAAAAGGCAGTTGTTTCAAAATAAAATGCTTTAAGCTATCAACAAGTAAATTCAAAAAAACAACTTTGCGTTTGAAACATTTGAAAAACTGCTTGAATAAAATGAATGCTTTAAATGTATTATTTAGTAATGAATCCATTAATCTATTATATGTACAGTAGCACTCATTATTAGATACAATTTTGAGGATATCGAATACTTATAAGACACTTTATGAGAATTCTTAATGAAAAAGACAACAAGTCCCCGACAATTTCCGTAAGTGCACAGTTAAAAAAAGGCCCTTTTCAGGGTCATACAAATTTAATAAAAGAAATATGAGGTATTGCTAAGCCTAAGTATTACCAAATACACTTTAATTTATATGCTGTATCATGCTTAACCTATTAATGTTATGTCTTTTTCTGCTAACTTTAATTTATAAGCCTTTAATATGTATCTTTAATTTATATGCTTTAAATATAATCAAAATGAACTGTACACCGCTAAAATCATGGCCGATCAACCGGCGAGCTTGGCGAGTAAATACGCACCGCCGCCAACGGATCCGCTGCGGAAGCGCCAACGGATCCTTTGCGGAAGAAAACCCAAAAAAAGTTGTTGTTACTAAAATAGAGGTAAGTTTAATGTACTCTTATAACGACTTTATAACAGCATTGTGTATTGTAATGGAGTAGTTATTATAGGTGACCATTATCATGAATTGTGTATTTTGGAATATCTACTTTAAACATAATTGTGTTTGTTCAGTTTTGATTTAATTTGTACATCTTTTTTTTGGATTCTTGTTTTTGTATAGCAGTATCAGATTAAGAAAGGGTAAAAGTTTACAATTGGGTGCCCCTTGTTTTTTTGGCGATTCCTTTTTTTACTCCAAGATCGGCACCAGGAAGGCACAATTTCAAGATGGCCGCTACACAAAACCAAAGTAAGAAGTCAAAGAATTTCACAAACTCCATGTACATGTACACATTGACCTATTTTCACTTAAAAAAAAATCAGAGAATTACACAAACTAGTGATTGCACATTGCCTTTACTTTTTCCATGTGCACATCGATTTATTTTTACTTAAAAAAATCAAGAAACTAAAACCAAGTTAAAACTCTCATGGTAACCAGAAATAGGGTTTCATCTTAAATTTTTATCATCACTGATAAAATTTTTCACCAATTGAAAGGGCACCCAATTCTACACTAGAGCCTAAGAAAGTGTCAAGTAAGTCAGTATTGTGAAATACCATGCATATTCTTTCTGAGTATTTTTTTTGTTGCTCTATTTTAATTTGGTTTTTAGTTGTATTTTATGTCTTTCCATTCTGTATGTTTCAAAAAATTTATTTAAGCATAATAATTTGTATTATTAAATGTGCTTCCTTTTCAGATTGGCCAAAAAGGAAAAGGACCTTGCAAATGCAGAAAAGCAGTTGAAGACATCTGAGATTTTGAACCAAGATCTACAGAGGAGAGTGAATCAGCTGTCTGCTGAAAATAGAAAATTAGAAAATCAAGTGAGGGTATGTGATGTTTGAAAGCATTAAATTTACATTTTAATCTGTCTTAATAATGATTACCCATTAAAAAACCTGTTTAGAATAGACTGTATAGTGTCAAATAAATATTAAAGTAAGATAAGAAGAAAAGTAGTGCTTTTTTTCTCTTTGTGTAATTTGTTAAGGTAATTTTTCATTATCCACATCTTTGGTTTCAACATTCAGTGGAATTGCTCTGTTTTCAATATTTTCAAAAGTATTACATATGACGATAGTGAAGACGCATTATGTGTGTAACCTGCACATGTATATATGCATTTTATATTTAATTGTTGTTTCGCTGATCAGTGTTTTCCCTCTCAAGTACATTTTTTTTTTGTCATAAAGAATTGTAATGAGACTGTGTAATTTATTGAATGATGAGAAAGAAAATATTATTTATTTACAAAGCAGTACCTATGAGGCATAAAGGACTTTTTATAGGCATGGTGAATGAATAATTAGAAAATACTTTTGTTAATTTGCCATATCCTTATATAGTGATTTGGTGAAAAGCACAATTGAATGCTGATGGTTTTGCTTAGGATTCCATTTCTGTGAAACATTCTAGCTGACTATACTTGTGCAGTTTTTTCACATGCTTATCATAAATATTAACCAATTTTTCTTTAGAAATTCTTATTCAGAGATTGTTTTTTTGTGGCAGATGAATCTTGTGGGTTTTTGCTTTGGTTAATTATATGCCATCAAACCTGATCTACTTTACTGCTTTCAGTATTTTAACTATCATATATTATGTTAAATTGCTCAAATACTTTGGGTAATTAGTTTTTTTTTAACTAAAATATGGAATATCTTATTTGACTTTTTTTTAATATAAAAGATTTGAAAACTTAATGTATGTTTGATATGACATCTAAAATCCTACGTATACATTCTTGTAAACACTTTAAAACATTTTGATTAAGAAATTTTATATTTGCTGATTTGTATCTAATTGTTGGTTTTGTGATTTGTATAGCCAAGAGCACACTCTTGTGGCTTGCTGTAATTTAACTAACTATAATTTAACATATATTTTAATGTAGAAGAGTCTATTTCTTCTGCTGTTCAGTTTAAGAAAAAGAAATTCTGAAAAGACAAAGTAAATCTTAAAAAAACATATTGCTGGGTACATGGAAAGAACAAAACAATTATTCTTTTTATGTATACAGCAATCCATTTTCATGTAAAAAAAGGGAGGAATTGCTTAAATTTGTCATTGTGCTTATATTCTGGATGCAATATAAATAACATTTGGCTACTACATTTGGTCGTTTGCGTCCTGTTAACAGAAAGCATTTTAATTTCCTACTTATATTATTTGTTAAAAATGCTATGTTATTGAACTGTTTACTGATAATGAAATTAAGTTTCTTTTTTTTTTCCAATTTTTTAAAGTCAGCAATGTTATTGTAAGCAATATAAAACAAAAATTTCATACAGTAAAAGTATTATGTGTTTAAGATCTTAAAAATGTGTTAGAATGCAAACCCTTTAACATTTTGAAACCAGAAAACATTTGCAACACCTTCATATATTTCCCTGTTTTAGGGGAAAATGCGAGAATAATTTATTAGAATTTAAGAGTTCATTAAAAAACTGCATAGCCTTATATAAATTTAAGTTTAAAAGAAAAAAAAAACTTGCATGTAATGTCTAGCCAGAATTAAATATAGAATGCAAATTATAAACATTTGTGCAATAAATGGCTTTTGGCAAAATAACATGGCCACTTTTATCTTGTTATGAGATTTGTTTTCTTTTAGTATGCTTCCATATGTAGTAATAATATTTATATGTAGTAATTTCTTATGCAATGAAAATTGTGTTAATTTCTGTAGGTTATGAGAAATATTAATTATAATTATTCTGGTGTATAAGTGATAATCAAAATTTTGAATATTCATTTTATCAGCGATGAACCGCGAATAAGAATGAAGAAATCCAACTATCCAGTATAGGATTATAACATGTGATTAAGAGTACATCACGTTGTTTCCGCAATAACCCGAATGATAGGGATAAAATATGTGACCTACGGAGAATAGCAAATTAAAGTACTTACCCCAGACGTTGGGATTGTTGAAGAAGAAAATACAAGTTAATCATCTACAATTCACTCTATTTATTTTTCCAATCAAAATTTTTACTGCTGAGCTCACACAAATAAAACAAGAAAATTAAATAATCAGATCATAACTATAGTCCTACTGTAAATGCAGAACGTCCATTCATTTAACGATACACTTGGAGAGCAAATCGATTTGCATCGCTTTCTATAAATCACAAAAAACCTTGTATCGAAAATATATGTAGAGCAGCAATAAACTTAGCTTGAAATTTCTTGTGATTTTGAGGCTTCTACCAGTGAATTGATTTTGAGCAGTGCACCACATGGCGATAGACAATGTATGAGTCTTAAATTGCACAATGAGATCGCTCATGATTCTTGCTTAAAAAATATCATTCCATGCTGGATGAATTTTCAGAAACTGCATGTAGAATGAATATATTCAATAAAAAAACTACAGTTGGCTTTCTATAAATCAGGAAACATATCATCGGACTTTTTAGGAGAGTTAAAACGTGCATCATGAAAACGAGGGGGTAGGTGAAGAGACAGGCTGAAGCCCGTCCTTCACCCTTGAACTCCCAGCAGCGAAGACCGCAGAAACCGGTCCAACAACTGCCACCAAGGGCTTGGACGAAATGATGACGATTCTTGACGTGATAGTTTGATGATAGATGCCGGCTAGCTAGCACATTCTGCACTTCTAAAAATATTCTATATTTTTTATTTTTTCAAGTCTGATAGAAATCATTCTCAGGATATGGAAGTTATGAAAAGAAATAGTGAAATAAATTAATATTTAAATATCTGTAATAAATCTTACATAAATGCATAAGTGATGAAGTGAAATATTCTCTTCAGAGTATTGTTTCATCTGCTCAGTGGCATGTGTGTAAAATATTGTATTTATAAAATATTGGGTTACGTATTGTATGATATTGTAATTAAAATTTATTGCATTTTTTAAAATCCGTTTTAGGATCTTCAGGCTGAAAATGATAACTTGTCTAAGCAAGTTAATTCTTTGAAGAAGGAATTAGATGATGAAACATTGACTAGAGTTGATTTGGAAAATCGGCTTCAGAGTGCAAAAGAAGAATTGTCTTTTAAGGAATCTATTTATCAACAAGTAAGTGAAATGGTTTTATTTATCAATGAACTTTTGTGGTTAAAACTAATAATGAAATAAATTCTGCAAAGAATAATAGATGTTGAAACATTAAAAAGCACTTGTATATTAAATAGCAGCTGCTGATACATTGCCAAAAATATAACCTTTGGTTCTGATGTTCTGATGTTTGGCAACCCTAAACATCATTTTAGATTTTTCTAGAAAGAGGAGATTTTTTCCTTTCTCATCATATAATTCTCAAGATAGCATTTGTGTATCTCAGTGAATTTTTCTTACATTTAGTAGATTTGCTAAGAAATAAAGGGAGAAGCTATTATGTTATATCCAGGCATATGATATTTTGTCAGAAAATTACAAGGATTCCAGTTCTTATGTAATGTAACTGTAGAAGATATTTGATGAAAATATCAACAGTTAAAACAAAGTGGTAGAATTTGGAACTGATAAAGGGAAGTCATTTATCCTCTTATTTACAAGAATTCATGGAGAGGAAGAGACAAGATGCAGAGAATAAAAATTTGGTGCAATTTTGAATGCATTTGCTATATACTACTTGAGGAAATAAAAAAACCTGTTCTTCACCAAAAGATGCCCATAAGGTTGCTTTCGTTGATCAGGAAGTATTTGGTTAATATATGAGTATCTAGTAAAAATATAAACAAATATTTAAGCAAGTTTTAATAATTACAGGAAGTTTTTTGGTTTATTTTCACAAAACTGATAACCTAGCAATCTTATCAAAATTGAAATAAAATGATTTACTTGGTTAAATGTGTTATTAATTATGAAAAAGTTTTGTTTCACATGAAGCTTTTGTCATGTTTAACAGTGGTAAATCACATTTAGCAACTTAGCACATTCTTTCCATCTTAGCAATGCACAATCATTTTTAGCTAAGCTAACACACAAGTGCCAAATTTTTATCATAGAAATATCAAAAAGCAATTTTGAATTTAAAAATTCCTGTAATTTTTGGAAAAAAATATGTTATCAAGAATTCTGAATCCAAAATTTCATACGTAGCTGAAGTTTATCATGTCCTGCCTATATAAAATTTAAAAGTTTTATGGTGTTTTAAAAATAGATCTTATTTCACCTGCTGTATGTATAACAAAATTAAATTTCTGGTAGGAAAACTTTTTTTTTTGGTATCCTATGTTTTATTTTTATTCTTCAGACATTTAGGTGCTCTCCATGCTTCGAATTTAACCGTTTAGAGTAAGTAAATAGCTATTGGCAAGCAATATTTTTTTAATTGAAATTGTTAATCTTACTGAAAATTTTAATATTGATTTTTCACCACAGTTACCATTAACAAAAACAACAACACACACACACAAAAAAGGGGGCTAATTGTATTATCACCAAAAATTTATATTCAGCTGATTAGATCTTACAGAATCTATGTCTGTCTTGCGCAATGCTGAAAATCAGAATTTTTTCTGCTCTAGATAATGAGAAAGAATTAAAGTAGTATATTTGGCTGCAAAAACTGGCAGGTATTCTTTCTACCATATATGTCTTCACAGGCAGTAGGCAGTTAAAACTTAAGCAAAAGCTGCATTAAATGCATATAGTGTATCACAATTAACTAGACTTCTATGCAACTGAAAATAAATTAACTGTATTTTTGTTTTCACCTTTCTTCATGAAAACAAAAGTCTTCAAATATCTTTCCTAAACAACTAATTTAAGTTTTTAAGAAGCCTGAAATTTAATAAAGTGATCATTTGTGAAACATGACACAACTTTTTAAATGCCAGGGAGATTAATTCTTAAATTATGAAGCTGATCATAATTGTCTAGCTTTAAATTGTTTGACTAGATTGTTTGAAATATTGGAAGACTAGACTGTAATTTTTTAAACCTTTATAATTTTTATATGTAAAATTTTTTAACATTTAAGAACTTTTAAATAAAAGTTTTGAAACTTTAATAGCAAACTCTTTGATGTGTTAAACTATAATCTGCAGTTTTCAGATTGCTATTTAATTTTCCACCTTTATTTTTTTTCTCTCTCCCTTTCTCTAAAATTAACTTTATTTATTTATTTATTTATTTTTTGCTAAAAATGGATTATTTGAATTAAGATTATTTGATTATTTGAATTTATTTAATTAATTATTTGAAGTCAGTATATAAAGTATGTGCACTGCATATATTTTAACTACATTTTACAGGAGATTACAGAAACCAGACGCTTGAAAGAGACGGAAATCACTGAACTGAATACTCAGCTGGCTGAAAATTATGAACAGAAGTTAGCAGATACCTTGAGAGAATTGCGAGAACAATATGAAACACAAATGCGCATGAATAAAGATGAAATTGAAACTATCTATGAAACTAAGGTAATTTTACATCATGTATTATTTTTATTGTTATTTACTTGATTTAAAATATTCTTGTTTTATGAATATCAAGTAGTATTTTATTATAAATAATAAAAGAATATCGTGATTTTTAATTAGAAACCTCTTAAAAATACATTTCGGGTCTCTGTGAGAAGAAGGGACTGAGAATTAGCATTCAAAACTATTTTAAAAAATTGAACTTAATTTTTTTTAGAATAATGAATATGTGGTATTATTTCTTAAATAATGTTTAAGAAATCAATCAGTTTAAAAAAAAAACTGTCCAAAAATTGTTTATTTTTTAATCACAGAATTTGAAAGAAAATTGGATTTTTAGATAAATAATCATATGTCAAAAATGAAGTGGTGTATTTTGCAGCTTATAAGAGCACCAATGCATACAGTGCCCTGTCATTTATCAGGTTAGAATTTACAAAAAATACTTGGATCAGCCAGAAAAGGATAAAAGTACTTATTTTAATGATAATACTCATACAATGAAACTGGAACTGTTACATTAAAAAATTAGCAAATATATCAGCATTTATACATTGCAGAATCCCAGAACTTCATTATCACTGCTTCTAAAATCATGCATGCAGTTATCACTTTGGTTGTCACTTTCAGTGGATTTGTCACTTTCCTCAGACGTAATAGAATTCACTTCCATCTGGTTAATTCTACCTTTTTTTCAAAAGACTTTTTTAATAATGTCACTTTTAACTTCCTGCCAGTACTTTTTCACCTACTCAAAAACACTAGAAATTGACAGTTGTTTAATTTTTCTAGTAAGTATGAGGTCACGTGTTGGCACCTTGGTCCACTTTATCTACTCTCCATGCATAATTCCCTTAATGGTTTATTGACTGAAACATCCATAGACTTCAGTTGAGAAGTCAATGCACCAGGAATTGCATCAAGATGTGTCTTCACAGATAAGTGTGTAGTAGATAAGTGTCATTCTTTTCAGCTTCCATCACAATAATTTCTTCAACTAAAGAATTTTAAGCAAATGTATCTTACATGAGAGTAAATTTTAAATATTGCAGTTTTTTAACTGCCTCTTACGCAGTTCCCGTTTGAGGAAGTGTTGAAGGCTTTTTCGAAGTTTCTGTGTGTGGACCAAGGGCTTTCGTGGGTGAGTAGAAAGTGAAATCAGAGAAATGTAATACTTCCAAGTGTTTAGTGAATTTAGTAGTTAGAATTTGTTAGAATTTAGTTGCTTGTAATTTTAGTTATTTTTAACTTCTTTATTCTTGTGCTGGTCATAACATGCCTGGACACTTGGCTAGAATGTTAGCTTAAAGCAATGACCTTCAGACTATATTCCATGAAATCCTGAGGCTTCGTGTATCTGCTGTAGTAGCTCTGAAAGTCAATCAAAATTTTGTATTAAAACCACATGCGATTAAAAAGAAGTTTTTTTAATACGGTGTGGGCCATGAAGCTAAACATTTACAATATTTAATTGAATAATATTTTTATTTCTGTTGTGTTGACCTTTTGATGGTCATCAAGAAGCTCAGTTAACATTCCAGTTACACATTGCAGTGGGCACAAATGAAATTAGCTCTCATTAAAAATTTATGACTAACAAATATCGCACATGTTTGGGAAGAAAGAATTCCTTAATCTAGCAACTGTCAAAGAGTTAATGCAGTATTATTCTGTTAGCAAACTAATGACTACAAACTTTATTTAAATTATTCATTAAAAATTATAATGAAATGCTGATTTTCTTCCCAATTTTCTCATAAAGATTGCTTAACATTGATGTATTTTAAATGCTTTTTTGACATTTGATTTTTTGAAGATTATAAGGATACCACAAAAAACAGACTATGTAGTTTTATCATTACCTTGAAATGTAGAAAATTTGAACTGCTAGGTTAAAGTCTAGGTTGTTGGGTTAAAATCAAGGTAATCTAAATTTAGAGTAATAAACTTTTCTAAACTGTTTATTTTGTAAATATTATAAGAAAGTAAACCTACTGTTTTTTACTTGGAAAAAAAAAAAAAAAAAACCTCTGATGTTTCATTTTTAAACAGCGCTAATTCTAATTTTTTTGTATATAGATAGCAGATTTACAAAAGAAGTTGGAAAGGAGTGCAGATTTCTCTTCTTCCTATCGAGATGAATTGCGAACTCTGAAGAGCAAAGTGGATAGTCTTAGCTCAAAGAATGCAAACCTAGAGAATACGGTAATAGTTTTTTTATAATAAAATATGTACTTTTATAGATAGAGGATAAATGTTTGAAATAGCAAGTTCTATTGTTTTGAGGACAGTTTTTTTTAAGCAAAAAGTCTATGCACGGAATAGACTTACAAAACTTGCACAAAGTCTCTGCACAGAATAGGCTTACAAAATAAACTAAGTCTTTTTTGCATTTATGGAAGAAAGAATTTTTCAATATCATATTCCCATTTTTATAAAGAAAAGTGTACAGAAAAAAACACACATTTTCATTGGATATATAAAAAGTGTTGATAAAAGAACACTGTCATTAGGAGTAAAATGCAGCCAGAGAAAAATATATGAAGAAATTAACAAAAATTATTTTTTATTTCAGTTGAAACCAAATGTGGCCATTAGAAGTTAAATCTACAGGGCTTGGAAAAACATTCTAATAGGCCAAAATGTACATCAAATAACATATGGCACACAAAATACAAATATATAACATACTAATAGAAAACAGCTAACATCTTATATCTGGTTTTGATTTAAATTCTTGTTGCCAACTCTAAAAAAGCATTCCTAATAACTCTAAATATAATCAAACTATATGTTACTCTGATTTTTTTTTTTTTTTTGCTAAGCCGATTATTTAATTTTTAGTAATTCGCCATCCTGATGATTCTGTCAACCCAAAAGATTTGTCTTTTTCTGTGAACTGGATAATGAGTTCACACAACAAGAACAGGGAACTTCTTCACCATATCATTACCATTCTTACCATTCTTACCATTCACATAATCTCCATCTCATTGTCATTATCATTCATATGATGTCTAGCTTAATCGTCATCGTCCTTCATACAGTCGACATCTTCATTATCATTAGTACCTGCGCCAGCTTCATCTTTATTGCTATCATCCATAGCTCAGGTAAAATGGGGCATATAATTGTACCTAAGGAATCTCAAGTCTTTGTTTCAGAACCATTTTAAAATTTTTTATTTCAGGGCAATCTACATCTTTATGCTTCACAGTTCTTCAGAATAATTTACATCCATATGTGTTGCAGTTTCAGCGTTATTTGACGTCTTTAGAATTTTCTGTATTAACCAAATCCACTAAAATTATATTATTGCTTCTTAATATTAATCACCTTCTTTGAACAAACACAACATGATATAAAATTTTAATAGTTCTTGTAGAATAGGCACATTACTAATTTTTTGCTGTTAGAATATTGTCTATTTTAAAAAATATTTCAATAAGTCAATGGATAAAACTTACATGAAAAGTTTACCTTCTTTTTTTATTTATTTGAACATTTTCTTTCAGTTGCATAATCAATCAAAGCTTCTGAATAATCACAACATTGAAGTACAATTATACTTCAGCCATATTTCTTACTTGTAAATTCAAAAGCAGTTTTCATTTCTTTATTTTTCTTTTTCATCCTGTAGTCTGACCAGAGCTGAAGTTCTAAAATTAGAACCCTAGACTGTCAGGAAAGAACAAGAATAAATATATAAATAAAGTGACTAATAAAATCATTAATAAATTAAAAATTTAATAATTAATCATTAAAGTAATTTAAATAATTAAAATTTATTAAAATCTAAAGAAATTAAAATTTAATAAGTGATTTTTAATATAATCTTATTGCTAAAAATAAAATTTTTGAGATCAAATTTCTGCTGAAATTTTTGTTCAGTTACATAAAAGAAGTGTCAGAGCCTTCTTATTTAGGGCTCCGGTGTGCTCCTGCTAGAATTATAATTTATGCCATTAAAAAAAAACTAAGAAGTACCAGAGCTAGGTTTTGGCACAGTTTAAGCTCTGGATTTAACATCAGTTTATTTTAAAGATTGAGATTTACTACTTCAATTGAATGAAATAAATTAATATTTTCTTACTTGATAATCCCAATTCTGATAATTTGTAGTTGTCTAGAAGTTAAATCTATGGGGCTTTCTAATTTAGAAATGCATTTCAATGAACCAAAACGCACAGCAGTAGCTCATTTTTTGATTTAAAAAAAATAGTAAACTTAGCTATTTGTGTTAGTAATTCTTGCTAATTTCTAAATTATAATTCAGAGTTAATACCAGTTGTCAAAGGCTATAATATCAAAGCTCAGTATTTGTTCTTCTTGCATTGCTTCTGTATGACTAACATCCTGTCTTTTTTTTCTTTATCAATTGTTATAATGCTGTGAAAATGTGAATGTACACTTATAAAATATGGGTGTATGTCTTGCACCAATTTATCTATGCATGATTTCAAAGAAGTTATGTTGAGCATAAATGTACGTGAACTGTTCATGACTGCATTATCTTTGTAATTATCTGGGCATTCATCTTGCATTGCATCAGCTCCATGTTCAATTTCTTTTATTATATATATAATGACATAGAAATATGTAAATATAAACTATAAATTAACAATATTGCCTTAATGCTTAGTTTTATTTTTGATATTTCCCCTCTCTGTTCTAAAAATTTTTCTGCACTGTGCCATTCTGAGACTAATCCATGTCTGAAATGCCCAGGAAAACTGAAGCACGTTATGTATGAGATACTGGGAGTAAAAAGTTAAATGCCCGAAATCATGTATTTTTTTCAGTTATGAAAAGTTTACATTTATACATTCCTGCAGTAGTAACAACATATAAAGATAATAAGTTAGAATGCTAAGGAAGATTTTAATTGAGTTTCCCAGAGTCTTAATTCTTTCTCTTTTCTCTACTACTATATAACAAAAGAAAGTCAGTATGAGTAGTATCCCACTCAACGAACATGTCTAAGGGCTTCATTTATTGTTTAGGTCAGATATGAAAATCCTAATCCCCCACAAACACTCATGGGCTGAAAGTGTGCTCATGGCCAGTGTCTATCAACATATTGCTATTGGCTATGGTATGCTTCCGTAGTCAGCAAGTGACTGAAAGCAGTATTCTCCATTCTTAGATTTTGTTAAGATAAAAAATGGGGAGAGAAAACTGTTGTGGTGTGGAAATCTGAATATTTAGATCATTCCAGATTTAGATTTTTGTATTATAGTATAAAAACTTTTTGTTGCTAGAAGATGGCTTTCAAAGCAGACTTTTCTTTTCTAAAATTGCTGAAATTAAACCTTTTGTTAGCTTCTCTGTTGGGCAAATAGAATTGGAGAGAGAATGCAAATTAAATGTTTTAGCAAGTAAAAGGTTTATTTTAAAAATCAAGAGCATTTTAGTTTCATTCTTGCTGCTGTTAAATATATGTAAATGTAATTTTACTTTTCGTCTTTCCTTTAGGCTGTTTGCAAAATTGTGCAAAAAGAAATTTGTGTTTTGAACTTAAAAATCAGTAAACATATTAACTGATACATTCTAATATTCCATTATTTATTAATATTCCAACAGTGGTCAGGTAGTAGTTATATATAGAATACTGCTGAAGGATGTCAAGATAGTGTTATCAGTCATATGTTCTTATAACACTACGGCATATGGTATTGCCTAATGCACAGAGTTAATTGCTGCTGCATGTGCTGATCTGAGGATGTTGTGAAAATTGAATTTATTTTTCTGTAGAGCAGCATATAACTGATAGAATGAAATAAATTTTTCCCTAATCAAATTTTATTTTTTACATTGTTTTACCATGACTGAATTTTATATAAAAATTCAAAATTTTCAACCTCCATCATTAATAGATTAAACTAATTATATGCATTTATTAAACCTAAAATTTATAAATTTAGTGTCAATAAAATTGGATGAAAAAGGTTTGTTTGATTTAAGCTACAAAGTGTGGAAACCAGCATGTCTTGTTCCTAAAAACCTTTTTTTCAAATGTTCTTAAGTTTTTCTAAAAATTTAATGTATAAAAACATTGAATCGATTGTTTACTGAAAAATTAATTCAGTATTTATTTAATACCTTTTATTTAATATTTAGTATCTGAATTAAAGAATTATATGCTTATAAAAATTGCTTCAGAATTATATATTTGCAAAAGGACTTACATCATTTAATAATGCAAATAATGGTAGTTTTATTTTTCATAATATTTTGGCATGTAAATATAAAGCATTCCATTAAAAAATATATAAAATCTGTTAGTTAGATCTAAGTTGTAAAATGTGTAGAATTCTAGCTATTCAAAATCACTAATTCTATGATATAAGAGAAGTAATTTTAGTTATGTAATATCATTATTGCTTGCTGAAATGAATGTAATTTTCCCCCTTTTCTTTCCTGTCTCAAAAACTAATCCTGCACATTTATTGAGAGTTTTTTTTTCCTGAAGATAATTAACAATATTAGCTGTATAAATAGAAATACTAAGTTACCTGACTGTTGGTAACTTTTCTGTTATTATTGTAGTTCCAGTTTCACACATAAATAAGAATTTACTAAAATTATGCTCTTTTTTTATTTTAGAATACTTCACTATTAAATCGAATCAAAGATTTGGAAAAAATGTTAGAACAAGAGAGAGAATGGCACAGTGAAGCTCTGCATGCAAAAGATGAAGAGCTACGTAATCTAAGAGAAGAAATAGAGCGTCAACTTTCTGAATACCGAGACTTATTGGATATAAAAGTAGCTCTAGATTTAGAAATAGCTGCTTATAGGAAACTTCTTGAAGGTGAAGAAACTAGGTAAGCTTTTAAAAAAGTAGATGAAAAGTAATTTATTTAAATGATGAAAGAGAAACAGAAAGTTTTAAGTGGAACTAAAGTAGCTAAATCTTTCACTGTTTTGAAATTAGTGTCATAAAAATATATTAGTACTAGTAGCTGAAAAAGTGTTTTTAGAACTAAAAACGAAAACTAATAGGAGAGCAAAAATTGTAAGTTTTAATTGGAATTACTAACAAAAGTTGAACTACCTCTTTAGAGCAAGAGTATCGCAAAGCGCTGTCTTCTAATGACAACACTCATTCACTGTTGCCAGAACTAATTAACTAAATTATGCATTATTATTTGCTTTCTTTTTTTTAAATATGCTTTAACACTTCCACTTCTCAATAAAAAAAGAATAATAAACTAGGAGAGAAAGTCATAAAAATCCCATCTTATCACAAAGAATCGATGGTCTCGGTTTAAAAAGAGGTTTAGTCATTATGTCAGCAACTTGCTATTCTGTAGATATCTGCTGCATAGTGATTTTTTTTCTAGAATTTTCGTATGAAAAAGTGCTTGATATTGATGTATTTTTAAGTCGATGAGACTCAGGATTTCGTGACAGTCCGACTCCAGTGATGCTATCTACTTGAATTACTGGAACTTCATGTAACTTGGCAACATCACTTGTAATTGCTTTGACCAAATTATTTCTCTAGCACATTCACTAGCTGCAATTATTTCTGCTTCAGTTGTCAAAGTTGTAACAACTGACTGTCTTTGGCTAATCCATGACATAGTTCTGCCACTGTATAATATCACTACTCCACTTGCAGATTTCCCTGTTTCTTGACATCCTCTGAAATCTGCATCACTATAGCCCTCCAGTACTCCTGGTTTGTATTAATTTTTGTATGTAATACCTTTAGTGAGAAAACCCTGCTATGTATCTAAATATACATTTCACTTTGATCCAATTGTCTTCAGATGAGCTTTCAAGATGACGTGAAGGAATGTTGAGACAGTAAGCTAAATCTGGTCTTGTACTTAACATAAGATACATTAAACCTCCTACAGCTTCTCTGCAGGAGAAAATTTCTGTATTTAGCTTATCTTCTCTTCCTTTTTCTTTTTAATTAAAACTTTCCTTCAGGATAGGAGTTGACTCTGGTTTGCAATCTTCCATCTCAAATTTTTGAAGAATTTTTTTTGCAAAAGCTTGCTGATTAATTCTGATACTTCTATCTTCAAGATGCTTAATTTCAAGTCCAAGAAAGTATACTGCTGGTTTAGTTGTGATTCAGAATCGCGACTTCAATTCTCTAAGCAATTTTTCAGATTCTTGGTAGGTCCGTTGATTCTACCAAACAATCATCTATGTATAAGCGTACGATTAGCTTCTTCTGATTTTTGTTTCTTATATATAAGCATGAATCTGCTTCACTCGTCGAGAAGCCAAGTTGTGACACAAAGTCTCCAAAATATTTTTTCCAACACTGTGAATACAACAACTTCCACATAAACTGCATTCAGCTTACAGACTTTGTCAGAACCATCACTATATCCTTCTAGTTGCTGCATGTATGCAGATTCTTCAAGTTTTCCATATAAGAATGCTGAATGGAGACCAAATTGAGAAAGATGCATATTCTCGTTGGCTGCAATACTAAGAATTGAACGAATACTTCATACTTATTTTGCAAAGTTTGAGCCAAAATGTGCTTTAAGAAAAAACTATCAAAATTTGGTGTAAGCATTTTTGAAGACTGTGAAGTATAGATATTTCTTACATGATTCATCAAATGTCCCAAAAATGTCTATCAAGAACAATTATCCAGCTTTTGTAACCTCTTTTCTGTTTCTAAACTTTAAATGGTGGGATTTTCCATGTATATAGGCTTCATATCAGACTTAATCTTCATATTTAACTCTTTTTCAAGAATTGTTTTTACATGCCTTTTATATTGGCTACCCCATTGTTCATGATAACGTTGAAGAGTTGATTAATTATTCTTAGTCATACTTATGTCAATACGAATTTCAGGAACTAAGGCCTTCATCATGGCTTTGAAGAGACTCCCACCAGCTTTTCTTGTACCATGAAGAACTATTTCACCATGTATTTTTAAATAGCAGTCTTTGAATGTTGATTCAAACACACTGTTTTAATTTCTATCTTGAGTTGCTAACACATAATAGGTTTTTACTTATTTCTGGAACATACCATACATTTTAAAATTTTTGATTTGATTCACCCCATTAACAATGGTCATTATCTGGACAGTGCCTTTTCCAGTTGCTGGTAATGCCTTTCCAATTACTACAGTGATGCTATGAGGAAGTTCAAATTTTTCAGTCTCTGAAGTAGTGACTGCAATTGACGACGTGTTTTGATGCTCCTTTGTCAATAAACCAATCTTTTGAATTCATTTCAGCAGAAGATATTGCCTCATCTACAGCTAGGAGTATTATATTTTCAGCAACATTATTCTCACCTTTTTTGTTTCCCTTGTATGCAGACTAAGTTTTAATGGTTTTCCAACAGCTATCCTCTTCTTGCATGTTCTGACCCAATGTCCTCGCTGGTGGTAATAATTGCACGTTCTATTGTCTTTCTTGACAGCATCTGTGAGAGTCTGTTTTCTTCCTTATTTTCAAGTCCTCTGTTCAGTTCATTGCATAATTTTTTCAATTTTGATAAATGAGCTATATCATCATTTGACCAACTAAATTTCAAGAACTGTAAACTTATATTGTAAAGTTGATTATCGGAAGAACCTCTGTATATTTTGCAAAGTTCGAGCCAAATTTCTCTTACGCTGTCAAATCTCATTATCTTTTGTAAATTAGTTACAGAATTTGTAAGAACTGCATGATAGCGCAATTATTGGGGTTATTAAAAACTTTCGTGTCTTTTCTGTATCTCTTTTGAATCTCTTCAGTGGTGGCTTGATCAGATTCCCCTGGCTTTGTCAGTTTTCCTTCCACGACTTCTAAGGCATCTTCGTAATAACTTAATAAATAGGCCAATCACTTTTTCCACATGATGCCTTAACTGATATGTTTGCAGTTTCCATTTTGCCAAACTAATTCGCTGACTTGCATAAGAACTGCAGTGTTAGGCTTACGAACTCCTGCTGACTTTTATCTCCACTTTGTTTCTAAATTTTGTCTGCATAGTTAGAGCATGCTGGTGCCCATAACCTTAAAAAGTGTTTCTAGAACTAAAAAAGAAAACTAAAAGCAAAGAAAAAATTATAAGTTGTAGTTGAAATTACTAACAAAAGTTAAACTACATCTTTAGAACAGCATCACGAAATGCAATCCCCCTAATGACAATAACACTCACTGTTGCCAGAATTTATTAACTAAATTATTCATTATTATTATTATTATTTGCTTTATCTTTGTAACATAATTTAACAGTAACTGCATTCGAATCTTTAATTAGAAGAAGACTTTAAATTGGATAAAATGATTTCATGAATTCTAATCTAGAGGACTCTAGGTATTTAGAAATTCATTTATCCAGATTACTTCTTGTTCTTTCTCAGGCCAAATAAATTAAGAATGATAGAAGAGACATACAACAATGTAAAATATAAAATGGAGGCAGTATATAACCTTAAATTGGCATAATGGTATATATTCATAAATATCTTAAGATATTTAGTGCCTCATGTTTACACAGTTGAACATCAGAAACATGTACTGCTTGAGACGAGAGACAGCATGAATTTTTAAAGATTTCAGGTCAGTTCATGAAAGAAAAATCACTATATTTAATGTTAAACACAGACAAAAAAGTGTATAAAAACAAATTAATTTTTTTAGGGTTAACAAGAGGCATATGAAAAGAAAATAGGGAAAAAAGCATATGAAGAATGATTATTTTACGCTTTTCAAACATTTGTTTTATAATCGTTTGTTTTGAAACTTTAAGGTATTCTTATTTGAGTCTCATCCCAAATTATTTACATTCATCTTTGCTTCCCTAAAAATCTTAAATATTTTTCTCTTAGAATCAGACATTAATCAAATTATATCTTTTAATTTGTCTATATCATCATCATAAGAACATTATTTCACTGTATTTATAACAGTAGTGATCTTTAAGTTCAGCTAAATTTGTCATCCAATCTACAATATTACCTTTCCAAAACATTAGTTTTTATATCATCTTTCTGTTCATTCTCCACATTAGGAAGCTGTTGTTTGGCTTTAGCGTTTAATGGATTGTAACTCAAGAAAATTTGCTGCTATTCTTCTTTTCCTACAAAGAGAAAATATGGCCATATATTATGTCAAACATTTTGCAGGGTAGACTTGGAAACAGAAATTTTGATTCTAAAATGTTTTGGTTTCTTAATTTTTTAACTGTAGATTTCGCTGCTTTCATCTAAGACAGATTTCAGTCATTGGTACATTTTGGTGTTTTATGTTGTTTTAATTTAAGAAGTCTAAAATATTGCAGAATTGATGTAATGTTTAGATCAAAAGGATTGATATTATTTATTTGGTACAGTATATGTGTTATTTTTGCTGTTTGGTTCCTCAAATGCTACTAGCTGTTGATTTAAGTCATTATAATTTAAATTCAATGAATTTAAATAATGTACTTTAAATTAAATCAAAGATACGAGCAATAATAGTTATGTGTTTTGTTAACATAAATAAGGTACTATTTTTATTAATACATATCTTATACTAAGAGAAAATGAAAACTTATTTATTTATGCTAAGCAAGCGTAAATATGGAAATTTCTGTTTTAAGTTATAATGTGAAGCATTTCTTTGCTATTTTGGATGGCTATAGCATGTGCTGTTATCAAGTGATGGGTGTTACATTTGATAGGCTGGCCTTTTTTCTCGCCTTCCTTGATCAGCCTGTTAGTCTCTACAAGTTTCTGTTAGAAAATCTTTCACAATGGCATCCCTCCCATTAGACAGATAACTGTAACATGCTTCTTGGATATGTTATTGTCTGCAACTAGAATAAACTGTAATGATTGTGATGAAACTCAATAGAAGCCTCTGCATGTATATATTTCTAATTTTGATCAAATGGTAATAAACTATTATGTTATTATTTTTCTTTTTGTACCATTTTGTGTTTGAAAAAACAGAAACAAATGCTGTTTTGAAATTGAAATTGGTTTCCAGTTTTATTCAAAAGTAAAATTTAGTTTCATGAGTTGGCAGCAAAAGACATTATATGTATTTAAGAAAAGTGAAATGTTTATATGGTTTTTTAACTGTTTGACATGCTACTCTAAGACATTAGACTGTTATCCAAAGTTTTCATTTTGCAAAATATTTTCTTCTCAAATTTGTTTTGTGCTTTAATTTACAGAAGAAAATAGGTGCTGTAATGTGAAAAGATGTTTTTGAAATTGACTAAATAAATAATTGAGGATATGTTCAAATATCTTTTAAATCAAGATTAAAGACTATAAAATATTTATTGTAAATAGTTCTTACATGAAAAAGTTGCAACTCAAAAATTAATTTTAACAGGCTTAACATTAGTCCTGTAAGTTCCCGTGCCAGTAGTCCTCAGCCTTCCAGATCTACACCACTTAGATCACACAAACGGCGGCGAATTTTGACAGACTCGGAGAGAACAAGCTTAGGCACCCAAGTATCAGCAAAATCTTCTGGAGATATTGATATTTCTGATCATGACTTGAAGGGGAAATATGTAAAGATTCACAATAAAGGCAAACAGGTAATATATTAAAGTTTAGGATTGATTATTTATATTTATTTCTCTATAATGACAAAAGTTACCTTTGATGTTAAAAAGAAATGGGTTATGTTGTATTATTCTACATATACTTAAGAAATAAAGGTTAATTTCTGCAGTTAAAACTACCAAAGACCTCTGGGGGACAGCACTGAAAACTGTAAAGACCTGAGAAAAATGAAGAGAATAACAATAAATAGTGACTAATTAAACTTAAATGAAGTATTAGGAGCTATAAATAATAATAAGTAGAGTAAAAATCATAAAGTAATAGATAATAAATTAAATGAAAATAAATGTAACTACAAATTAAATAATACAGTAAAACGGAAGGTGAATGTGATACTGTACACAGGTAAAAGGATAAAAATATTCTGAACAGCACTACAACTTATTGAAAGCTGCCGAGTGCATATTTTATGAAAAATATTTCTAAATGAAAACTTTGCTACAAAGAATTATACAGAAAAAAACCCGCATATTAAATGTGTAATTATTGATTAGGTACATAATTTTGCATCAGCTGTATAGTGATAATTGAAATTTAATTAAGAAACCTATGGTAAATTTTCATTTTGCTACAATTTGTAACTGAAAATTATATCTTCATTCTTGTTTCTAGTATTCAGTATGAACAGTATACCCTGTGATAAATTTTCAAGCCTTGGCTGAGCAGACTTTGCATCTCGTGTGATTAAAATTTAGATCCAAATTCAGTTCTTTGGTTTATGTAAGCCAGAAGTTTCTTTCAATAACAGCTCTGGATTTATATTTTATCTCAGAAATTTCTTATTTGTGGTTTTTATTAATGTAAATGGGTTTTATGTTTCTGACAATAAGCGAAACATTCTTTTCACCAATTATAACATAAATATCAATCTTATCAAGCCATTTCATAAAATGTAATGTTTTGCATGCCATACTATTAAAGGCTAAAATAATTATTTTTAGTCTTTAACAAAATCATAGTGTTTACAAAAACTGTTATGTACTGTTTACAAAATCTTACTGTATTTAATAGATGAAGAATTTTTATTAGCATATTTCACTTAAAAATTTTGCTTATAAATATTTTATGGGGCATGTTTTGAAATTCCACTGTTGCAGTGCCGAAATCGGCTTTCTCATTGTGTGTGTTGTTTACCCACATCTTTTGGCAAGCCACATATGCCATTCTGGAAACTTTTGGCCATGTCAATGTTTGTTTTTGAGTATCTAAAATGCTGCGCAGATTGAGAATCTTGACAAAATTCAAATACTATTGGTGATCCGTTTTCTTAATGCTAAAGACATGAAAGGGTTGAAATTCATCATGAGATTAGGAAATGTATAGAGAAGACATTATGAGCAATGGAATGGTATGAAAATATGTTAGATCCTTTTTAAGATGGCCACATGAATGTTCATGATGATGAATGAAGTGGGTGACCTTCTGTCAATACTGAAGATTTGGTGCAGAATATTGACAAATGAATGAAACAGAACAAACATTTTACAACTTTAACATTATCTGATGACTTTTCTCGGGTTTCGCGCATTGTTCTGTATAAAATTGTGAGCAAATGCTTAAATTATCGAATATTTTGCACATGCTGGGTACAAAAAGTGTTGACAGAGGTGCTCAAAACCAAACATTTAGATTTTGTTTTAATTTTACTGTTCCGTGGTACGGTGAGGAAGGTGATGATTTAAGCCAAATTGTCACAGGTGCCGTAACCTGGGTGGCTTATGCTACACCAGAATTGAAGCAGCAATCCATGGAATGTCAGCATTCATTATCATTGAAGAGAGTGAAGTTCAAGCAAACAGTTTCAGATCAGAAACTCCCATACTGTGTTTTGAGACAGAAAGGAGGTGTTGTTTGTAGGTATTTTGCTTTGTGGTGACACAATAAATTCCTTGATGTATCGGGAGACCTTAAACAAACTGCACTGTGCAATCCAAAACAAAAGCATTCAATGCTAAATTAGAGGAATTGTTTTGCTTCATTGCAATGCATGACAATGCTTTATGGCAACATGTGACTGAACAAACTCAAGATCTCATCATCTAATTTTGCTGGAAATGACTTGATAACCTCTGTGCAGCTTGATCTAGTGCTCAGTGACTACCACCTGTTCCTGCATTTGAAGAACCATCTGGTTGTTCTTTGCTATCACAATGATGATGGGGTTAAAATGACTGTGTTGCAGTGGGTGTGAAATGAGGTGGCAGACTTCTGTGAAGAGGGGATTTAAAATCTGGTTGTATGATAAGTGCTTTAATATTGGCAGAAATTATGTAGGAAAATTCCCAAGGTAGAGGCTTTCATATAAGAACAAAACTGGTAAGAAAATTGTACTTGTTTCTTTTTTACTTTTAAATGATACTTTAAAAATATGCCTCTAAATGATCCTGAGGTAGTGGATTATTTTATAATTTGGAAATAAAAATTCTTTTCTACTACACATTTGGAGCTCTCTTCATATGTTAACAATAGTAATATGCTATAATATGCTTACTGATATACAATTTACTGAAAAATCCTTTATGTATGCTAAAAAATGAATGAATGAATGATACTAGAAATTTAAGTTTATTGGAATGAAAATTCAAACTAAAAGCTACATTTTAAATATTAATTATTACTGTGAAAGTGGGTACTGAGCAAATTCTTCCAGCATAAATTGAGAAATTTCAAGTTATTGAATTTCATTATCTTTTACGTGCTACTTCGTAAATTAAAATTAAATATGGCTGTTTGTTAATAGCATTATTTATATTTAGGAAATTTCTCTAGGCAGTTGGCAGCTAGTGCAAAGAGGTGAAGGCACTGAAGTGACTTACAAATTTCCTCGTGCTGCTGCAGTCAAGCCTAATGCTACTGTTACGGTGAGTCTTTGAAATTAAAATAATTTTAAAATTATATCATCCACTTGTTTCCTTTGATATATTCATCTCTGAATTCAATTACATGCCTTAGATAACTAGGCATAATACACTTTTTTTTAAAGGTATGGAGCTCAGATAGTGGTACAACACATAGCCCACCTCAGAATTTGGTGATGAAGAATCAGTCATGGTGTTCTTCGTCTAATCTCGTGACTATTCTTTTGAATAACAATGGCGAAGTGAGTTTTATGTATTGCATGTCATAAGGTTTATTGCATTCAAATACTTTGTTAAAAATTGGATTTCACATTTAAACTATCTCTTTCTAAATGCTTATTGGTAGTTAGGCCCATTATTAAAGTGATCAAAATTTCATGTAGCCGATCCAGGACATTATATAAATTCAAACAGTATCAATAATCAAACGATTTAAGTTCTTTTCTCATCAGCATTTAATCACACACACAAACATATTACGTTCTAAAAAGGTTAGGGTTAGGTTATTGAATTATGGCAAAGAACACGAGGGCTATCTGCCTAAAGGGAGGGATGCCTTCGTGTAGGACTTTCTAAGAAAAACTGGCTCGTATACACATTACACATGGGGAAAACCACGAAAATGCCCATGCAGCCAGCCAGTTTGTGGGATTCGAACCTCGGACCGAACTACCAGTGTTCAGCGTCTTTGCTGCTCGGCCGCTGGTGGGCCTACGTTCTAAAAAGAATTTGCCTAATATTTCTTCAAGAATTCATTGGTTGTTTCCATTGATTGTTTGAATTCTTCCTCCAGTTCAGAAATATATTTTATGATTATCACATATTTTCAAATGTCAATTTATTTGATTTTTTTAATTTGGCACATACAATTCATTATTGAACTATATGCTGTGTTGCTGCATTTGTTATTAATTATTTGAAAGAAATATATTGTTGTGAAAATGCAGGAGGGAACTCTGTGTTTAAACTTAATTTTATACCTGAATCAATGCATAATTTTTTGGCTGTCACAAATCTTTGAAAGTAAAATATTTTGTTGAGTAATTAGTTGTCAAATTACTCTTTCATTAATATATTTTCTTGCAAAAGTTCATTACTCATTTTCTGTGTAACAATATTTAGAAAGTGAACTATTAATTTTTTTTAGAAGACATTTGTTTCGTGCATTGCTCAAATTTACTAAAACACACACACACACATGTATTATATATATATATGTATGATTACTTGCTTATTTAACGTATATATATTTGAATCCCACATATGTATCTCCATGGGTGTCTGGAATACATAAGACACTCATGGAGTTTATAAATAGTCAGCATGATCCAATTTAATATATGCATAGTTCAGGATAAGGAATAATTGTCAAATTGTGCAAAATATATAATGCAGTTTGTATTTTGTATAATTATGTGTACAAATATCTGTATTATTATTATTATTACTAACATCCACAGTATGTCACAGACATCCATCCACATTTTGTATTGTTTGATGAACAGGTTTCTGTTAGTTTTTTTTTTAAATTACAGATTAAATACAGTGTACTTATGTACATTTAAATACAGTGTATTTTGGGTATGAGATCATAATATTGTTTAACAAAGTATTTTTAATCGATGATGTAATCACATTCAGGTGTAAAGTATGGAAATTCCCCCCCTTTTTTTCCTATGCCATGAAAACACAAATTCATAGCCATGGGGGGGGGAATCTTGGCCTTAACATTGATTCCCCCCAAAAGCTAAGTATTTAAAAAAGGAAATTCGATAGAATAAGCGATATTACTATGTTATAGTTTTTGAAAATGATCAGCATAACTTTTAGAAATATACAAAAAAAACTTTTTCTGTTTAAAAGGGGAAAAGTTCAGAAAATCATGATAATGCACATATTCTCATTTTTCACTGACAGTTTTTTATTTCCATTGAGCATACAAAAGATAAGATCAGAAATAGACTAACTTATATACCAAGCTATATTTATCTTGTAAGAAAGGTATTTGAAGTGTTGATTTTGAGAAAATAATTTTCTTTTAAGGAAAGATATAATCCTACATTTGGCAACAGTAGTTTTAAAAAAGTATGCTATAAGAGCAGCGTAATATTTTTTATGATTGTTGTTATGCATTCCATGTATTAACAATGGAAATTTTATTACCTAGCATTTACTATGTTTACCAATGACTGAGTGAGACCTCTGAGTGATAGTTATTGGGCTCTGCTTTGAATCTTGGCAATGAGTCTAATTATATTGGTCTTTTCATAGTTTTTCCTGTTTGCAATGTAAATACAAGCCAATTTTTCTGTAAAAGTTCCCTTCATTAAAGCCAATACTTCTTGTGTATTTTGCTTTATTTAAATAAAAAACTCTGACAATGGTGAAAAACTATGGAATTACTCACTACTCTGACAATAGTGAGAACTACTTCTTTGTGGAATCATTCGCCTTCCTTTTCATCTGTAAATGCTTTACTTAAATTTTTAAAAAGGAATATTGTGTGGAAGTATGTTAACTACATGGTGCATATGAATTTTTTTTTTTACTTTGATTAAATGATTTAAGGTAATTTGAGAAACTTGTTCATTCTACTTAAGAGTGATTTTTACAATCTAATTACAGGAGACTGCTTCCAGAGAATCCCTCAAAGTGTCAGAACTTTCAGAAGTTCAGCACATGGAAGAGCAGTAAGTTTGAACAAGTTTTTTGCTATCTTTAAAAGGGCTAAAAAAAATCTGAGTAATATTTTTCGAATGTAGTATTGATGGCTATTTAGACTTTTGAACAAATACTCTTTATTGAATTCATACACAGCATACATCTAGTTCTTAATTGAGTAATGGTTAATAGTTGAAAATAGCAGACATTTTAAACAGAAACTGGAATGAAATGCAATTAAATAAAAATTTATTTCTGTAAAGAAATAATTTTAATTCAAAACTGAATTTTGCTTGATTACCTTTTCAATTCTTTCATATAGAAGTGTTAATAGAAATTAATGAAAATTGTTATTTGAAATCTATTTTATTGTGTATATCAAATCTAGTTTATTTTTGTGTCAAATTGATTATTGTTTAGGATATAAACATATTTTGATGTGACAAGCAGATACTTGATTCACTATAAGCATAATTTTATTTGGTAAAATAGCTGTTGCATGAAGAACATTAAAAAAAAATCTTGTTATAAAAGTAAACATTTCAGAATTCTTCATTTAGTATTTACAATAGTAAGCTTTCGTAATTGTTAAATATCTTCTAACAACATTCCCATCAAACTACCTTTTCTAAAGATCTTTGAAACCCCACTGTTACAGCTTCTGGGTATCTGAAAATTCTGTAATATTTTTGTTCAGTATGCAGGTTCTGATAATAGTCTAATGTAAGTTCACAGTACCGTGTGAAATGTATTAACACTATTAAGGAGATTTTTCTGGGAATAAAGAAAGATTTTTTTGAGTTCTGAATTAAAAAGAAAAGAACTAAAGGAAAAAAATTTTAAAATTTTTAAGTTTTATTACTTTGTTAATAATATAACTTATATTTCAAATGTAAGTAATGAAATGTTCTTGTTTTTAATTTTTAGCAGTGTATACTGTAAAAAATCCAACAATGCATGGTTAAATTCCCCTTAAAAATAGGAAAATTACTGGTGTAGATAGCTTTCATCAATTTATGTGCCTCTAATTATATATATTTTCTGAAATTAAAATGTAGAAATGCATAATGATTTAATAAAACAACATCAGAAATTTAATTGTTAAAAATATGTAACATTGTTATAGAATGTTTCTTATAAAAACAGGAGATAGTGCAGCAAAAACATGTATAGCTATTTCATCATCTTTAAAAAAATGTTTACACAAATCCATGTGTTATTTTTACATGCTCACATATGCAAAGATTATAAAATTGGCTAGAACTATTGCAAAAGATATGTGCTAGGAAAAAAAAAAGACTTGTAACATTCGTATTACCTTGAAACTATATATTTCCTAAAGATAAATGTCAGTCTAAGGTTAAATTTTGTTTGGACATGCTTTGCTTAAGATTAGTTGCCTTAGTAATAATAATGGCTGTAAGTATGTTTTGCAAAGACATGTAATAAGAATAAACAATATTTCTTTTAATTTTGGTATGACTGTAGATGATTGTCTAGGAGAGTTGGTTTTGGCCTGACTGTACTGAACATAAATGTATGAACTTTTGCTAGTCTCTTTTATTTTCAAGATCATTCAGTTTTTTTTTTAAAAATGCATTTTATTGCTGGTATTATGCTTTGATTTATTGGCTAAATCATTCAAGTAAACATTTGATGGGAAAGACTTTATAATCTGAAGATATTTGTATCCTTGTCAGTTAGAAAAATTGCTTTTTCTAGGAGACCTTTATTATAGACAAGAACACTTGGGAGACAAATTTCCTTTAAAACTGTTAGTATTTACGTATTAATGCAAACACCTTAGTAGAAAACTACTTCTACTAAGGTGTTTGCAAACTCTGGTCATCATGCACATGATTATTCTTCTAGTAACCATCATCATAACAATCCGTCAGTGAAGCAACGACACCATTTTCAAATGCATTCTTTTTCGTTGTATTTCAAGCTCTTAACGGTTTTTATCAATAAATCATTATATTTTTTTAAAATATAAGCTTGTGAAATTTACCAGCAGTGGAACTTTGAAACACAGCATCAAGAACAAAAACTACAGTAAAATTTCTGCAAGAGTGCAGGCTTTTACTGAAAGAAGGAAATTCATTTCCTTAATATCTGCTTTTGCCAGTAACTGCAAGAAGCTGAGTCTTTGCAATTTTGGGATTTTTTTTTAAGCGAAAATAGATTGCTGTGTGTGTCAGGAGAAGAATAGTTCAAAAAAGTTGCGGAAAGATTTGAAGATAAATGTATGTGTTTATATCACGTAATCCTTATTGAATAACTCAAATTTGTATTTTAAATTGTTAGAGTAAGGTTTTCTTTTCATATGTTGATAATGTTTACCAACTTAACGATAAATCTCAGTAGTTTGGGAATGTAAAAAAAGGGGGCACAAAAACTATCAACTTGCACCTGATAAATAACTTTTACCTTGCCATCTGTAAAAAAATCGCCAAATTTTATGAAAGTGGTTTCATTCGTATGTAAATACCAAACTATTTTATATTTTATTACTTGTTTCAAAACATTTGTGGCTTCTAGATTGACCTGTATTGAGAGGGTTTAGTCGCAAAGCCCAGAAGTAAGCAGGTTAAACATTGAGCGAGCTAAAAAGTTCTGATAAAACAAGGATTTTTCGATGCATATTCGATTTGAAATAGGAATGAGTTTTCCTTGTTTTTGATTAATCTGTTGAATGAAACAAACAAAGTTTTTGCATATAAATTTTTTTTTTAAAATTAACCTCCTTATGTTTATTATAAATTAAATAATATAGTAAGGTGTAAATTTTACAAGTGTTATTTTTATCCTTGCGTGTTGGGAAAAAAAAAAAATCAAGAAAAGGTTTTAGGTTGTTTCCAAACTTTCTACTCTTCTTGCATTGTGGAAAAAGAATGGTATTTAGAGCCATCAAATTTTGAATAACGTCCTCCAACCAAATATGGGCACCTGGAAACCCAAATTTTTAATTTTGAAATTTTTGTATTTATTTCATATTTTGTAAAATTTAATGAATGTTTGATTAAAAAACTCAACGATTTCAAAGCAAGCAATGGCAACACTGTATAGAACAAAACATTTTATCTTCAGTGCACGAGACTATTGGAAATACTAAAGGTATGCTGTTTTTAAATATTTTTACCGCAAATGCTCTTGAAATATGTATTTATGTGCAAATAAATAAAAAAAGAATCATCCCTTTGGGCACAATATAAAATCTGAAAGCTTTAAAATTTTTTAATTTTATTTTTGTGTGTGCTATTTTCATAATTATTGGAAGTTTTAAAATTGTTTTTATATATGAAAGATAAATAAAAATAGGCTGAAAAATCTCAAATTGGTTAGGTTATCCATCAAGAGGGCATTTTCTGTCTCCCTCTTTCTTTTTTGCTGTGTTAAGACAATACCTGAATAATCCATAAATGGAAATTCACCCCCAAAATGAAGTTAAATAAATGTACAGTAGTATGAAGAAGTTAAATTTACTACATGAAGAAATCATTGAGATTAAAAAGCTACATGATTAAATATGTAAAGAATCTTAGAAATTTATATATTCTTTGTATATGTGTTGTACTTTATATATACATGTATATAATTAAATGATAACATTTAAAATAAATAGACTCTAAACAATGGTCACAGAACAAATTATTGAAATACAGTATTGATGCCTATTTGAAAATACTATTGAAATTTGTAATGGGAAGGAATCAAAATTTGCTAATGAGATATAGTACAGTTTAATCTCTAAGTTTGAGGGTATTTCACATGTTCACATTTTGTAATGCATAGTATTAAAAGTAAAAGATGAATTTAGTGTATGATTTTCTCATTGAACTATTTTGAATATTTTTTATAAGTAAAATTTTTTATTTTCAGCTGAGACGGAGAATTGCTGTGTATTTGAATTCACAGTTACATTTCTTACTGCGCTTAGTCATTAATATCAGGATTTGCAGTCTTGTTCCTGTTCAGAATGAAAAGTCATATTTGGGAAATTAAATTAATTTGGAAGTGCATATCTCAGGAATATGTATACATTCTTCCTGAATTTCTAAATTAATGCATATCAGAGATGAGCTGTTTATGTGTGGTTAATTTTGGTGTTATTTATTACAAACATTTGAATATATTATGTGCTAATCTTCTGCTCTATATACTAGCAGTTACTAATCTGCCGTCCTAATGTTTAATTATTTGCAGTTAGTTTAAGATAAAGCATTTATTTAGCTGGCATGCCTTTTTATTTAGTGAAATTGAGCATAATGCAAAAATAACGATTGAGTGTTCTCTATGTTTGTGAATGTTCATTACCAAACAGTGTTTCTATGAAAGTGTTGTTCTTGTGATTTATGTTTGTTTCATAATAAAAATGAAAGGTTTTTCCTTTTCCCCCCATTTTTTTTTTTTTTTTTTTTTTTTTTTTTTTAGTGTAAGAATATCAGTTTAAAAGATGAAATTCACAAAAATATTTTAGAGTTTCTCATAAATGTTAAATTACTCTGTTAAGTAGACGACAAGTTTTGAGTGTTCTAAGGTATTTGTGTGCTTTAATGTGGTTTCATGGAAACTGTTAATTTTAGAATAAATTTTATAGAGCATAATCAAAGCAAAGGTATATATATATAAATACTCTTTAAGCAATTTTAAAGTATTTAGTCTTTGTAGAAAGTTAATGTCTAAATTTAAAATAAATAAGTGCTTTGGGTATAAAGTTCCAAAAAATTAATGTATTCATCTTGTTACTTTAAAGTTAATATTTATAGAATATTTTAATTACTTTTGAAATAGTGCAATCTATTGATAAATTAATCTAATTGCCTTAAAAATATTATGGAACTCGAAAGTGAAGAAAAATTTGTTCATAAATCAAATATTAAAAACAATAAGTGCACTTACATGTATTACTTTATCTGAAGAAGAAAAAGATGTACTTGTGTTCCTACTGCTTTATTTTCATGGTTTTCTAATTTTTCTGCACTATACAGAGGCCTTAGGAGCATATTATGAAAAAGATTTTTTTTCTTATTATTAGTATATGGATATTTTATATTATTTAAAGCAGTCTGTCTGCATTTATTTATGTTTATGCTAACTGTAGTTCTAGCTTATAAATTTAATCAGGAACTTATTGAAGTTATTTAAAGATAACTACAATTGAATTGTGCAGAATGAGTTTGGGATAGGGCACATATATAGATGACTAAATGCAAAATTTTTATTAATGACAGTAATAAGTTTAATGACAGTCTAGTGTTTTATATTTTAAAAATCTGTTGTAGTCTTACTATTCTTTAATAATTTTATCTGCATAACTTTTAAAATGAGAATATTCTGATGATTCTGATTCGAAATGAGAAGTACAGAAGGTAGAATATCGTTTGTTTTGAAATTAATATCAAAATATATAATATGTATCATTTATATTGATTCATGCATTATGTTATGTTTTAGTTTTTCTTACATGTATATCGTACATTATTAGATGTTTATTAATACTACTTTAAGAAACTGTTCTGGGTAAGAAAGTATTAGTTGAGTATGGGCTTCTCCTAAAAGTCATTTCAGCATACTTATTGAGATTACTATAGAGAATGTATAAATATTTGCCTAAATATTAAAATACATGATTGCAAATGAGTTTTTTCTTCCTCTTTTGGACAGGGGGAGTAGCTTCCTTTGAAACGTGCGTATCAAAATATAATTTGTGGCTAAAAAAGCTAAAACAGCCATTAATAATTGTGCAAGACCTTTTGGTCACTCGTGTTTTGTGTTATTTTTCTAGTAAAAAAGTCATTTATATCAAGGATAGAATGTTTTGTATTATATTTTGTTTAAAGGAAATTTTTATGATTTAAATATCTGTGAATTCATTTCATGAATATAATTGTTTGAAATGTTTTACTCTGTTGAAGAAAATCCCATGTATTAGGGTGCCATTTTTTGTTGTATTTCGTTTAGTTTTTTAGATAAATGATTTCATTTTATTCTTCTGTGCATACTTTTTTATATAAAGTTTATTGTTTTTATGATTGAAATAATGTGTAATAAATTGATATTTTAAGAGCTATATTATTTGTAATATTATTCTGAAATGTATTAGTATACAAAAGAAATTTTTTTTGTCATGAGCCATATGAAGCTTTGTATTTATTTTAAATATGAAGCTGTAATGAAATATATGAGTAAAATATACTTGTGCCATTTAGATTTTATATCTGAAGTTTAAAAAATTATTACTATATATAGTATATGATATGAATTTTTAATATTGCATTCTTTCATTGCGGCAATATATTTTGGGAAGATATTTGAAATTTGAATTTCTCATCATATACATGTTTAAATGTCAGTAACTGTCATGTGTTATGGATAGGCAATTGTGTATAAGTTAGTAGTCTCACAATGGTATGTATATGACAAAAAGCTATTTTTCAAAGAATTATTATACATCAGTTAACTTTTTTCTTCTGTTAGGAATGTTTCAATTTGATTCATTTATGTGTACTTACAAAAGCTTTTCATTGCAATGCATTTCTTTTATGAACATAATTTTGTATTAAATTTTTTTTAGAAATAAACAATCACATGCACTTTGTATCATGTGTATCTTTCTTCACTTTAGTTTTTATGTAATAATCTTTCTTTACAAAACTCAGAAGATACATAACAGGCAAAAATTTTGGAAGTAGGGGATCACTTTTATTTAAATGAAAGTGCTTGATGCTGGTAGAATACTTCCAAGCTGTTAAAAATAATAATAATAATAAGCCTTTTCATTTAAAAATGTGATTAAGATAGAATTTTGCATATTTTAAAAAATTTGAAATAATCAAAGAAGTTATCTTAGTAAAAAAAGTATAATTTTATCATAAGATGCAGAGAGAAATGGAAATTTTATCATATCCAGATGATAAAATTTTCATATTCATTATGATTGAATTTCCAACGAATTTCTTACATGAGAAATCAAGCAGTGTAAAAATATAGTTATCTGTCTCACTTATAGAAAGATGTGACATATTGAGTAAAATAGACTTGATGCATGCTTGTAGTTCATTTGCTAAGGTTTTGCAATGAACCGAAAGATGTGTGATTCAACACAAACTGACAAAAACTATGGTGCTTCCAAGCATCAGTCACTAGATTAGGGGTCAGCAATGTGTTGCCTGCTCCAAATTATTCCGCTTTGTGTATAGTTTTGCAGTTTATGTTTATATAATACATATTAAAATTATATATTTTAGATCTATGTATAAAACAACCACTTTATTACATCGCCATTGCTCGAAACGTTTCATTGTCAAGCGGAGTTGACTAAAGTTGGACCGACCCAACAGCACGGTGCAATTAATGCATTTAACCATAACCTCTTCAATGCAATCGCCAGTACGTGTGGGCAGAAAGATTTAGCAGGTGCAAAACAAGACATCTGTGTACTTTTTGTGTCTGTGACAATTTTGATTAATTCATAAACATACTCCGAATTTCCGGCTTTAAACAAGCAGTGAAATCAATAATTATAAGGTATGTAGTGTGTATGTACTTGCTTTTTTGTTAGATTTGTTTACGTAGTCTCTAATCATCCATTACAGTTTTAATGAAGACTGGGTGCACTAGTTTTGCTTTAAAAATCATAAAGACAAATAAATATATATGCTTATTATGCAACAAAAGTGTAGCAGTTCGAAAGAAAAGTAACCTTGAGAGATATTTCAAGAAACTTTCTGAACTTTGAAGAAATAAAATTTTATTTAAGTCACCGGATTTCAAAGCAATAATCTACTTTTACCAAACTGTTGAAAACGTCAAAGGCAGCAACAATCGCATCAATTTTAAGTTTTGCTTATTCTTGCTAAGGAAAAAAATGCCATGTACGGATGGAGCAATAGTAAAAGAAGTAGTTTTGGAACCCTGGATGTACTTTTTGCAGATTTTCAAAATAAAAGGGAATTTATTCAGCTATAAATACCATGCAGTTGTCAACTAGAACTGTTACAAGGAGAACTGAAATAATTGCAGGCCACTTAGAAACCTAGTTGGTAAAAGGTATGAAGAAATGTCCATTTTTTTCCTTGCAATTGGAGGAATCAAAAGATATAATATATATAGCACAACTGGCAGTAAGTGTCATGATAGCCTTGAACGATTTTACCACAAAAAAGAGTTTCTTAAAGTCCTGCCATTTAAAGGAAAGGAAAGCGAGGACAGGATTTATTTTGTAGAATAATAACGTTTTTGATTGACACTGAAATACTGACTGAGAAATTATCTTCAACTGACAATATGCAAACCATGACAGGAAAGAATATTGAATTCATTGCTTTATGCTAACAAATGCCCCCCTGAACTTATTGCATATCACTGCATTATGCACCAGCAATCATTGAATTCCGAGATGTAATCGCTGTTGTTACAAAAATAATCAATTCAATGATGACGACGAGTTGAGTGCAACATAGGCTATTTAAACTGCTTTTGGAAAATGACAAAAGGTACACAATTTAGGTATCGTCTTTTGCACATTGAGGTTTATTGGCTGAGCAAGGGAAGCATGCTTGGCGTTTTATCAATTTGTTGCCACAAATAAAAGAGTTTCTAACACCGCAAGGAAAAAATTACAAATAGCTGGAAGACCAAACACTGGCTAAGAAATTTGGCTTTTTTGCCCGATTTAACATTGAAACTTAATGAGCTAAATTTGAAATCGCATTGTTGATGTAAAGTTTCAAGTCCATGTTAGGAATGTGTAAGTATCATCTCTTAAGAAAATCATTAACTCCTTTCCCCCAATAAAAAAAAAAGGGCAGAAAGTCTGAAAGAGATACTACAGACTCATATCTTCAAATTGTGTCTGTATTGCAAACTGAATTTGGTTGTAGATTTGTCGACATTGCGAATATAGAGCCTATTTTAAAATTATTTATAAATCTCTTTGATATTACTGATAAAGAAAACACGGTTACAACAATTTTAATCTTAACAATATGAAAAACATAGAAATAGTAAGCTTGCCCCCCCCACAAAAAAATTTAATTTTAAAATCTTATGAAACTAATAGATATTTTTGGAGCTTGATAAACAGAAATCAGTATCCTATTTAAAAGTTATGTGTGGTAAAGATTAATTCTTATTGCTAATGTACCTATAATTGTGAGACATTGTTTTCAAATATGACTTATTTGAAGTCAAAGTGTCATTCAAAACGTACTGATTCACACTTGGGTAATTGTTTAATAGCATGCAACTGAAATTATATTGTCAATAATAAGTTAGCAGACGAACATTGTGTACACCCAGACCTGGAACAGGCTTCTAGCCTATCATTCCTAGATTAAAAGGCTGTTCCAGGCTGAATATTAACCTATGATTCATAATTCAACACTATCAGATGGAAATTGGTGGTGTTAAAATTCAGTAGATCTCACCATCGTAATCCACAAAAAAACTAACCTAGCGGATTGATATAACTATTAAAAAAATTCTTTATTAATTTTATTAAATAATATTTGAAAGCAACTTAGAGAAAAATATAATTGATTTATTTATTGATTAATGATAATAATCAATAAATTTAATGATAGGTTCAATGATTAATCTTTCTGTATAGAATGTGTTGTGTTTGAAAACCTTATTACAGGCTTAAAATAATCCTAGAGATACACTAAGGGATAATGGGAGCATTATTTAAATATAAAATTCAACTTTGTATTAAATCCTCATAATGCAAAACGTGATGTTAGTGAAATAGTGATTATATCTGTACTATTACTACAAAATTTGTTGAAAATTTTGTATTGAATAATTTTTGAAACCAACAACAAATTTAAGAACTAGAATTGTTTTCCCTAGAACCTATAATTGCCAAAATGATAAATTTTAAGTCTGTATTTGCTTCCAAAACTCTGATTACTTAAATATGGCAAATAATATTCACTGAAAAATGAGCATACTTGGAAAATTGATTCTGTAATATCTCTGCAAAATTTTGCGCTTTCTTGGATTTCACTCATTTAAGCATAATGACTTTATGAATTATCAACTATGAGCCGCTATATAAAAAGTCAGATTTTATAATAGAACCATTCCACCTATAGATTTGAAATTATTCTCATTAAAATTCCATTATTTTGAGAAATTATATAGTTAAAAATATGTGCGTAGGATCAATATTAATAAAATGTAATATAATAATACAAAATTAATTATCTAATTAAAATATGTGTCTAGGCCCAATATTTAAGTAAATAAAAAACATGTATCTATCTTCTTTAAACATGCTGTAAAACCTCTGATTAGTGAATCTGTATCAACCTTAAAAAATGGATTCTATAAGATCTGAATTTCTGATTGAAATCTTAGAATTAATTTTCCCAAGTTCTGCATTGTTTTGAAATTTTTCTCCAGCTCTCATATTATTGAACCAATACCATTTACTGTTAAATATACAGATTTATTCATAATTTTATGAAGCATTTAAAAAATTCATTACTGATAAACTATATGCAGTGCCAAATTTAATTGCACTGAAATATAAACGAGCTCACGAATTTTTGTTTTACATATTTTAAAACTGTCCAATATATCTACCTTTGCTGACATGGCAGGCATATCTTTGCTCTTTTGGTTACAGCCGAAAACAACGCAAGGCGAAAACGTCGTGGGAGAAAATAAAGCAAAGAGAAAAAAATCGCAGTTCTAAAACGTCGTGGTACAAAATATCGTCGTCGAAAATAAAGCGGTTAAAAAACTTTACAGTTTAAAAACATCGTCGTCAAAAATATCGTGGTAAAAAATAAAGTACATCCAAATTATCGCATGACGATAACATCGCCCACATGCGTTTTTGTAAATCATTGTAAATGGATATTCGCATAATGATTTGTGAGGGAAAGAAGGATAATTTTTACTTTCATATTTTTTATTAACTAATAAATTAAAAAAAAACAGAACAAGAAATTTAAATAAAACAAGAAATAATTTTCACTATAAGAGTATCAGACTAACAAAAGTGAAGAAAATAATCTCATAATTAACTTGCGAATTTTTTATAGATATAGCCCATGAAGTTACTTATTTTCCTTTTTCTATTGTTTTCTAGATTATACTTTTCATGAAAAATTACCAGTAAAACTTTATAATAAAAAATAATTTATTAATGACCTTTGTTAGTTAACTATGTCAATTTAAAATTTTGTTAAATGCTATAAGTTGCATTAATTTTCTATGCTTAAGTTTCCATTTTACATTTTCAACAAATATTTATTAGTTTATTTTTTACCGCGATATTTTCGAAGACAATGTTTTTAAACTGCGAAGTTTTTGAACCGCTTTATTTTCGACCGCGATATTTTGTACCACGATATTTTGTACCACGATGTTTTAGAACTGCGATATTTTCTCTTTGCTTTATTTTCTCCAACGATGTTTTGTTCCACGACGTTTTCGCCTTGTGATGTTTTCTCCGCGACGTTTTCGGCGGACACCGCTCTTTTAGTATTGTTTTCGTCCCTAACTAGCTCACAGAGTGATGACTGTCTCCTTCAACAAGACCACCAAAATTGTCACGGAGGTAGCTGAGTTGTTTGGAAAAAAAAATTTGATTAAATGTGGTGACAATACCGGTCTCCAGATTTAATCCTGTGGGACTTTTTTTGAGCTTATCAGAGATATTGACTGTATGCCTGCAGTTTTCGCGCCAGGATCTTAATACACCGTTTTGCTATGGCTATGGTAAGTAGTAATATGGTGGTGCAGGTATGGGACAAATTGATTATTGCATAGATGCAAGCCATGTCAAGCAAAGATTGACAGATTGAGCCTGGTATTTACTGATGGGAAAACTTAAAGGAATAACTATCAAAGCTCATGTAATTTGAATGATTTTGTAGCCCAGAATATGGAATTTGCACAAGATCTTGTCGTGCCTGTCATATCGCCTAATGCAAAATTGCCTATATCTGGAAAAAAAAAGGTTAAATAAAGACGTAGGATAATGAAAAGTTGTTTTTACAGCTGTTTAAGGTAACAGAAAAGTGTGGTTACCCCTGACCGAAATGCAAACTTTATAGCGATCTTCCATGATGTGAATTAAATTTTTTAGGCATTTTGTGCGATAACAAAGTATATTCACCATGATTAACGCTTTGAAGTTCCTGTAGAGTACTAGTTAAGGGTTGTAGTGATGCACGTCGGCGTTCCACACATTTTATCGCAATCAGATCCGGAGAATATGCCGACCACTCCATCTATAGGATTTCTTTACCTAAAATATTAGTAATCGCTCCTAATAATTTACTGGTATACCTTTGATCACAGACGACATACTGGGTTTGAACTCAACAAAGTGCTGATATCATTCCTGAGGAATAGTGTCGTGGTGGCAGCTCTAATTTCCTCCATATTTGATGGTGGCGATTTCAAGTTTTGAAATGATCTTCCACTTCATTACATGATTGAGGTTAGAGGACTGAGCTGGTTATTCGAGCAATTTGAACATCGAATCATGCTCTTCAAGCCAATTTGATATCAATTGTGCATAGTGACAAGGCGCGGTGTTCTGCTAAAAGTGTCCGTCTGCATCAAGAAGTATTGCAACCGTAAACGAATACATGTGATATTAGGGTTAGCTGTAGAACTTGCAACTATTTCCAGACATATCAAGGAACTTGTTGCTGTCCAGGAAAATATTCCCCAGACCATGATTTTACCGCCATCAGCTTGAAAAGGCAAGAGAGATTTATGAATTTGTTCTGTTTGTTCCATGGTCTGAACCTACCATCTGCATGATGGAACAGGCAACGAATTTCATCTCGCGAAGCAAGTTTTTCCAGGTTTTAGGAATCTAGTTTTGGTGCTCCTGGGCCCACAAGAATCGTAATTTTATGGTTATCCTACTGCGGATAATTCTTGCCAGCCGCCTTTCATCTCTTTCGCTCGTCAGCAATTTTCGACTATATGCTGCACGAGAAAAGCCCAGAACATCAGCCGTTTTAAGAATATTGCAGTCGAGTTTTTTTGCACTCACGATAATTCCTCATTCAATAATTCGTGCATTCCTCAATAGTTCCTGCCAGCCGCCTTTCATCTCTTTCGTTCGTCAGCATTTTCCAACTAGATGCTGCATGAGAAAAGCCTAGAATATCAGCCTTTTTAAGAATGCTGGAATCGAGTTCTTGCACCCTCGATAATTCCTCATTAAAATTAACTCAAATGTTTCGTCTTGCATGTTTGCATACTAACCGCAGTGATAATGATTTTTTTTCTCAAAATGAATTTGCATTATGTAAGCAATTCTGGACTGATACGTCATTGGTAAATTTGGTCTATGTTAAAAACAAATAGGTGCCTCCAATATTTTGACCACTTAATGTGATTCTAAAATATCTGGCAAAAATATAAAGACAAATAGGGAGGGGAACCAAAGTAAGCAGATTTCATAAGAAATGTCTGAGCCAGAATGATACGTATTAGCACGTCAGGAAAATATGAGCATCAGGTAAGTAAGATAAAGCTATGAGAACCAAACATTCAATTTTTATAGGCGCTCTGAAAATATGACCACAAATATTAATCCAATATTCACAGCGGCGGCCCACGAATGAGCGTACGTTAACAGACATCTCAGTCATTTCATTCACATTTTCGGCAGCAGCTGACCATGAAAAAGTTGATGTTTATCGGAATCAATGGAATTTTCGAAGACCATCTTCTTAATGTGGCTCTGAAAAGAAGAAATTCACGCATGTCAAATCTGGTGGTCATTAGGCCAATGAATGGGGCTGCCCCACCAATCCAATGGAGTCTGTAATTCACTCGTGGTAGTTGTGACATTACTGATGAAGTGAGCTGGTACTCCATGGTACTTAATTCCTGAAATTCGCTGAGTTGGCTTCCGTCCTGGAGTATTACATAATCCAGTTTAAGGTCCTTAAAGATATTAATAGCACTATGTTTCTTAGAAAGACGAAGCTCTTACCCATCGTGCATAATACATTCGTACTTACTAATACATAATACAAATAAAAAATAGATTCAAATATGTCAAGCAATTACATAATACAAATACATAGCCCATTCTTGAATAAATGTTAATACATTCTTGAATAAGTACTAAAACATAACTGAGTTATTAAAACATTACACAAAAGTAATTACATCTTATGAAACTAAAGTATGCTTCCAATACCTGTACGTTCTACCTATATGCTCCAATACCTATACTTTCTACCTATACACTCTACATTTACCAACTCAGCAGTTTAAAGTGCTTAAAGATATTAATAGCACTGTGTTTCTTAGAAAGCCGAAGTTCCGTACATGCTTGACGGGATTTAGATCCAGAAACCTTGCCGACCAATCCATATGTTCAATATCTTCACTCTCCAACAGCTCTTCGACAGTAACTGTGCGATGAGGTGGAGCGTTGTCGTCCATGAAGAGGAACTGAGGACCCATAGCCCTTGTGAAAAGACGCATGTAAGGAAGAAGAACCTCGTTACAATAGCAGTCCCAGGTGACGAACTTCCTTGGGAGATATGAAGGTCGGTCCGGCTACCAAGCATTATGTCTGCTCGAACGAGAACTCCGCGACCTCCAAAACAGTCCCTTTTGATGATATTGAAGGGGTTATTGCATGTTCCCCGCTCTGTCCAGATGTGTATGTGTCTAGAATCGCAACTCAGACTAAATCTGCTCTCATCTGTAAAGAGTACTCGTCCCCATTCATTGTCTCTCCAATTCCGGTGTTCCCGGCACCACAGAGAACGCCTTCTCCGATGGGCAGGCGTTAGAGGTACACACCGTACAGGGCGTCGTGCAAACAGACCACCACCGTGCAGTCTTCTGGCCACGGTAAAACGCGATATCGGTCGTCCAGTCGCCTGTGTCGTGTGTCTAGCGATTTCTCCCGCTGTCTGCCGCCTGTTTCTTCTGGCCTGTAAGGCAATATACCGGTCATCTGCGGGTGTGGTTCCTCGTGGACGACCACTACTAAACCCCCGGATAGCTGTTCCTGTAGTTTGAAATTGTCTCCAAAGTCGTGAAACGATGCTGTGAGCAATTCCGAACTCTGCAGCCACACTTGTCACACTGCGGCCTTCCTCCAACTTCCCAATGATTCGACCTCGGGTAAAAGCATCCAGATGTCGTCTAACAGATTGATTATTCGCCATTTCTCGCTGAGGCAGCAACTCGGTGTGATTTTAACTGCTATACGGCGTGCAATCTCTTTGACAGAAATACTGATCTTACACCGACAACATGCTTTATACTACTCAGACACTCCCTCATTACGTCTACCTGCATATCTGCGCATGTGCTACCGTACATCACCTTACTTAATCTCCTGATTGGTCTTTCTGTCCGTTCTGCCTCTTCGTTCAGCTGATATGCTAATTTTTCGACTTCGTCCTTAATTTTTGCACACCAGTGTAGATGAAACAGCAATGGAAAATCTTTCCTGGTAGACGTGATCTCGTGATATTTGGATTATTACGATAATGTAGTATAAGGATAATCGTCTGGTTTCAATGACTGCATTATCTGGAAATGATATGGATGCATTTCTTCCTAATTTAAAATTCTCCAAACGGTTAGTTGGGTTGCACCTAACGTACGTTCAACAGCTCGAGTGCTTGCTGCAGGATTATCTTCGAATGTCCTACAGGATGGTTAGAATTAAAGTGACCTTACTCAAATGTATGTAGAGCCCGTTCTGGATAACTCTTCTCTTTGAAATATGATACATTCGTTGCATGCACCATGGCGAGAAGAAAACTGCAATAAAAAATAATGGTTCAAATTTCGACCCTTAGACGGTACTTTTCATGCAATGTGTAAAATACGCTACATAAATTAGGAAGTCTTTAAAATGCTGGTAGTCAATGTCATAAAATTATTCTTCGCCATGCTTTAGAGAAGAAAGATTGAGTTTTGTTCAATCTTTCTTCTCTAAAGTAGTGTTTTTTAACAGAAGCCCAGTGTTTTTTAACAGAACTACTGTAGTAATTTAGTAGCAATACGCAAATATCGAATAAGCTTGCGAAAAGAACGTATGTCAAAGAGCGTTTTGAAAAAATTATTACTAAATTTGAAGAGATATCGCCCAGACTCGAAAGTGGTTAGTGACTCTGATTGTCGCCCCGAAGGGCTGGGGTTCGAATCCGTTAAAGACATGGATGCAGTTTGTCCGTACTTTCATAGGAGGCAACGGTGGCCTACCTATTAGGTGGCTCCATAATAAAGAGACCACCGCATCCTCCTTACTAATGGTCCTTACTAATGGTCAATATCTATAAACGGCTAGAGCCCGCCATTGGAACAAAACAAAAAAGACTGAGCAATTAGATGTGTTGGTAAGAAGAGCACGAATGCAGATATTATATGAAATTATGGAAGAAATTATTGTTGCTGTGATTCAAAAAAAGTCCTGTTTTCGATATTCTTCGACATGGGCTCAAGTTGTGTTGCGTGATTTGCCCATTTCTTGGTCTATGATAAGGAAAATTCTGCGATCCATTTTAAAGTAGTATCTAGGGAAAATTGCATCCTCAAGATCCGCGTCAAAGCATTGATTTTACTTCCTAGTTTTAAGGAAGAAATTTTAGAGAGCCGTTGAGAATGCCTTGGATTATTCATGGCCAGACGAGACTCATTTAACCCTAGAAAGAAAATTAAATATTCAGAATTGTCGCATATGTAGTACAAGCATCGATGCTGTGCATGAAGAACTTCTTCTAATTATATGATCGTATGGTATGGGCTTATTGCTGACTTTATTGTTGGCCCTTTCTCTTTGAGGAAAGTACTCCTTAAGGCCCTGAAAAGTGTACCGC